>JARHVA010000268.1:725000-887500 GCA_037957365.1 Torreya grandis | reverse complement strand
TTTTAAATGTTGGAATTTAACTTATCGAGCAAGACTTAATAGAGGTTGAATTTTGTCTTCGTTAACATCATTTCAAACACCACTAGTGTGATATTAGGGCTCAAAACATCTTGCATGTTAGTAAAGTATATTTTCCATGCTACTGCTTTGACTGTGTATCTATAAAAAACATTAGGGATGGTTGTTATTTCAATGACACATTTTCTTTTGGTAGAATTTTGACAACTGGTGGATACTACTACTTTCACTGAACCCTTATTTTCATACTTCATAATATTATTTCCTTAAATCATCAAACCCATTACTCTTCAATTATGTTTTAAAATAATGACAAAGACTAGTCAAAGAAAAAAAATACCATTATTCACCCGACTGAGTAAAATTATGATTTGACTATATGCTAGCACAAAGTAGGGAAATCTTACCCAATATAGAGCTTCATATAGGGATTTTATTTTACTTTAGGGTTCAATCATTCATAATTTTTTCTATAATATGATGTATGAGTTGTTCTTGGTCTACCTCCATTTTAGTATGGTCAATTTATGTCAGTTGTGAATGAATTTATTTGAATGTATCCTCAAGGTGACCAACCTTGTATGGTAGCTTATAAAATTATCCCTTTGGATTTGGTGCCATATATTTTGGTGGAATATTCTTTGATTTTTGAAAATTGAGTATTCTTGTGTCCAAATATATTGGGAAATACAATTTTTACTTCAACATGTTGTGTTGTATCTCTCATGGTCTCAAATGTAGCTAGGAGAAATTTCATTGAGTTTTGGTGATAAAAAACTTGGAAGAATGAAATTAAGGTTGGATCTATTTTTTTTACAGATGCTTGTAGTTATAAGTAGTGACAAAGATCGTGATCATATTTATTGGTGATCATGCATTGGTCATATTATTAACCTAGCCTTTCCTTATTGGTTGGATATGTTTTATCCATTGCATTAGTTTTGATTAATTTTTATGTGACATTAATTTTAATCTATGATTTAATTACCATTTTTTATTTATTTCATTTGATTGATTAATCCACTCCATGGTGTTTTATGGTATTATTTTATATGATATGATTACTTATTTTCTTGGCATCATTTGTGCATCTATTTGGGGAGTTATATCTAGTCAAATAACCATTTTATCTTAAACATATAAGATTAGATTCTATGACATTGGTACTCAACTTGCTCATCATTACTTACTTTACTTAGCATGATTTATATGTCTAGACACTACTATCCTCAATTTTTTTTTGTTTTTAATTCTTCAAGCTGCCATTTACCATATTTTAGCTTGAGGGTATTATTTAAAAAAAATTATTTATCTTTTATTTATTTAAAAGTTTAGTCCAAACATAGGCATTTAACCATTTTATGTGCTATGTGAATTATCTAATAATATGATCAAGTAGATAGGATAACTAATTTAAATGGATACTTTCTCCACATGTTTGCATGTTTGTTACATTGAATTGTGAATTCATGGTTTGACATTATTTTCACGTCAAAAGACTCATCTCTTCTTCATTAATATTCTTATCTATTATATTTCATGTGATGCGATGAATAAATTTAGATATCAAGAATTATGTTTATAGATGTCTCATGCTATGGTATGACTACATCTTTCCATAGTTTACCTTTGTAATCAATAACACATACTAATAAATTGCTTATTGATAGGGGAGTGGCTCAAAACATAACTTAAACATGAAATGTTAGAGTTGTGTGGCTCAATATATTACTCAACCACGTGATTAATGGATGAGTGCTTAGAAAAGTGGAAGCCAAAGTACTATTAGGATAGTTACTAGCCCATGAATTGGATTAGTTGGTAATAAACCCTCACAACTATAAATATAGATATTCAGCTAATGAATAAGCCTACTAATTATAGTATGATAAAAATATAAAAAGGAGGGAAAAGTAAAGTATAAAACAAGGGTGATATATTATTAAATTGATGTCTAATCCATTCCAAGTTGAGTTACTATAAATTATTGTGATGTATTAGCATGTCATAAACCAATATATGTTGTGGGTTAGTTGTAAAAAATTATAATGTTGTTATCACACACATATATTAACTTTTTATATAAAAAAGATAAATCATCAATATTAGGTAAAAAAGATAACAAATTATTCCAACTTGGAACATACACTAACAATATCCACATCAACATGAAAATAATGAGAAATATTCCACAATAATATTAAAAGTAACATTCCATGTGTTCTTAACATTTGTTATCTACACAAGATAATAAAAATATAGACTTGTGATCATATTATTTATTTACTATACTTAATTCAAAATGGGCATGTGCCTATTATACACAAGTTTATAAGATAATTATAAATAAGTGGCCAATAAAAATGGATGTTTATGTTCTCCTAGCAATCATATGTCAAAACTTTATAGGTTTAAGTAATAACTACCTATTAAAAAAAAGGTAATATTTGGTGACTAATGTATCTAAATAATTTGTTTTTACATGGTTTAAAAACATGTCAAATTTTAAATATCATCATGATATATTTAAACTAAAAAATTATGAAAAAAAAATTATGACACAAATTATAATGGATGTTGTGGGAAATGTTCCCTACCAAGATATTAAAATTATTAAAGGTGTATTGGATTGGGAGAATAAAGATGAGGAATGGTTTGTAAAAATCTACACTCCATCTAACTATCATAATGACCTTTGGTTATTTATTTCCTTGTTAGAGGACAATAAAATGTTAAGATACTAATAAATACAAAATGCATTTCAACTAATGTAATAAGGTTTCAGGGGGATCACATAGAAAATAATAATTGCTTATGATAAATTATTCAAATATATCTAGAGGTTCCATTATATATATAAAGTGGTATGGTTCATTCAACAAAACATCATAAATATTCTTGATTTTTTTTATGGTTGTAAAATTGAAATATTTATAGATGAAGACACCAATGGAGTGGAAACCAATGAAAATATTTGTAATAGAATTAAACTAGCATTCAGAAGACTTTATCAATATGCATTCACTTCATCTGTCACCCATCACTTAAATATGGATAAAGAATTAGGGAATACAAATTTTAATTCAAAAATGTTTACATATATGAGGAGGAAACTATTAGTGAAGCTATAAAAATAAAATTTGGTATCACTTTTCTAAGAGCTAAAGGCATCTACAAGGGAGAAAATCTATTGAAGCAAGATGAAAAAATAATTTAAGAAAACTTAATATTATACATCTCAAGATATTAAAATTTTCCTATTCAATGAAAACTTGTTGAAGATTGGAGTTGAAAATTTCCACAAAGATACTCTTTAATACCAATACCAATCCCTTGATCCATCTAGTGTTGATATACTAATTATCTCAATGTTGTGTAATCATGTGCCTCTTCAGCATGAGGAAATATTGCTTCTATTTATAAAAATAATTGGTGATATCTTAGACATTGAGCTTGATCATGAATTACATGATCCAAAGACTAACTTATACATCATTTATAGACACCATACCATTGTAACTGTGAAAATTATTTTGAAAAACCATGAGTTTGCATCTTTTCATGATAGTTTAAAATAAAGGTTAGCTCATATTATTTTTGACAAAGCCACAACATAGTAGATAATAAGTATCTATAAAGAAAAAAATATGGCAAAAAAAACATGGTTTTTAACACACTTTATTGACTAGTTTTACAAATCTAGGGCATTGTGGATAATGAAAAAGATACCGCAATGCCCTAGTTTAGGCAAAGAAAAGACAAATAACTAGAAGATAATTTAAATATTGAATTCAATTGAGATAATAATAAAATGAATGAAAAATAATATAACTACTCTAGATGCCTAATTAATGTATTTTAATTTTATATTTGCATATAAGAATTTGAAGAAAATATTAAGAATATTTTGAAAAAAATTTTGAAAGCCTTACTGATAAGCTAATATTTTTCATTCTTCTTGATGACCTATGGGAAAAATGGGTTCTATCTTTTGATATCTACATAAATGGTTAGCTAGATTACATCCCTAAAAAATATAGTGACCTAAATTTCAAGTCAAATTCATTAGAAAAATTTATAATAGGTTTATTTAGAGGAATGCTAGGTATTGTTATGGAATAATTAGATCTATTCATAGATAAATTTATGAGTGGATAGGTTTTGTTGATGACAAGTATTTTCCCCAATGTGAAGTCAAAAAATTTAAATGCCTATTATAAAGAGTGAAGGAGACTAGAGTCTCAAGGGTTAAAATTATAAATTATTTGCATTCACAATTTTTTAAAGAAGTAGTTATTTTATGGTGTGATACACTAAATTTGATTTAAAAAAATTCATGAATGAAAATCACTTTGTTCAACTCTATGAGGAATTCAAAAGTGCAAATACAAAAATAAAAAATAATCAAACAAGGCAAGGGATCCAAACAATAACATAAGATAATATGTTGATATCAACATACTCTATGGACTTTCTAGAACTGTGTGTATTATTAGTTACGAAAAATCTCTACCAAAGGAGGAAGATACTTTTGAGTTCACATGTTAGTGTGATTTTCATTTTATATTAAGTATAACATTGGGAGCACTATAACACCATCTTTATTATTCTAGAGGTGGTTATTTCATGTTTTTGAAACATTTTAATTGATGTCATGCAATGATATTATAGATCTACTCTCTTGTATTGGGTCTATTGAAATGACTTGTGTGTGCATATTTATTATTTTAGTGATCAAAGCTTAATTTTTTCATATTTTGTATGCATCTACATGGAAAAGGTTAAATAAAATAATGAAATCATTTCTAAAGTATGTTAAAATATTTTGAATGAGGAAGGTGGGTTCAAGGGACTATCAATGGTATATAGCATTTATTGTGTTCATGATTCAAAAGAAAAGGTTGATGGAGAAGTGGGAATGACACTTGATTGGTCACACACCAAGCTATTGGATATTTTAAGGCCAATAAATATTTGGATTATCTTTTCAGATCATCCTTTTAAGTATGAGATATCTACCAATTTTTGGGAGTACATGTTATCAAGATGTAACATAGACTCATCCCCTATGTTAGTACTTTATGGAGGCACAAATGCCATAAGTTACTACACATTTAAAGATAAATTCACTAATATGAATAGTGAAAAATATAAAGTAGGAGATGATGTTTAAGCAATACTACAAATTTCTCATAACACCCCTAGGTACATACATGGTTTGATAATAATTTATATGATTCATAAAATTTCATAGTTACACACTAAATTATTTTCATAGTTGAAATCAATCATTTGAATCATAATTTTTAAATATGTAATATATTAATAACTACTAAATTATCTATAATATTGTTCTATTTCTAAGAATATACTTCCCCTGATCTTATATATTACACTTCTTGATGCATTTGACAAGTTACATGTGCCACCTATTCTAAATAATTTTGAATGCTTATTCTAAACTTGTATGTTTCATGTTGGTAGAAATTGTTAAGAAATTTAAAAAAATGGTGAATGTAAATGACAAATTAAATGAATACTCAACTTCATCTCAAAGGGAGACAAGCAAACAACTAGAGGCCACATGTAATTGACAAGATGAATTTTAGTATAACACATAATTGGGTATGGTAAACACATCAAATACATTGGATCATGTACTAAAAATTATCACACTTTACTCACAAACAAGTATTAATTAATACTTAAATTAATAATCAATTGTTGAAAACTTCATGACTAAGTCTCAATATAGTTGGTTTTATTATTTTTTCAAGCATTAAATAATTATAATTTAAATTTTTTGTATACATATGACTAGAGATGATGTATAATATATGAAAATTCTTAGTAATGCAGGTAAAATACTAACATATTACTATAATAAATTCAAAAATAAATTGAATGTCAAATGAAATCTTAAAATTGTTATTTTTTATAGTGCCTCCTAAAAAACATTTTCTTGTTCTGGACTTAGATGGATTGTTAATTCAAAAAAAAATCTTTGAAAAAGAATAAAAATCCATTCCAAGTCAACGATGAGTATATATAACCTCACATTTTTAGTTAGTATTTTTGTTTATGTTCGATATAGATGTCAACATACAAAAATTGCAATGAAACAACTATTAAATGCTAAAGTGGATGCCTATCCTTTATTTTGTTGGGGTTATGATCATTATGAAAAAAATGTAGGAATATTTATTAAGAATTTGGAAATGATTTAGAAATAACTTAGAATTAATCTTAGTTCTACAAGCACTATTGCATTCAACCCACTAAAAAAGGTGTACCACAAGAAATTTTATCATTTTAATGAAGGTTTTATTTGAAAAAGAGTTTACAAAGGGAAAATGGCTTATGATGACATTGTTTACATAATTAGTCATGATAGGGGATGTAGATGATGTAATAATAGTTTTGAAAGAAGATCTAATTTTATATGTGACAATTATTGAACCACTAAAGAATAAATGAAATTGAGTCAATATATCTTATATAAAATAAATATTGTGAACATTATTCAATTTGCATTACTTTTTGATGTTAATATTGATTCATATTTAGATGTTTTCATTTTTATTTGGTTTAGATCTCAAATAGGATTTTTAAATAAACTTTAAATTTTAAAAAAATACTTTTTGTTACTTTTCCAACATTTCTTTATAGTATCTAGTTTTAATTTTTTTCATTAATAACGAATGGTTGACAAACAAGTACCATTAAAAAAATGAATTTTTACCCAAGAAATTTTGCTACTATGAGATTCTCCTAATTTTTTTTTGCAACTATGAATTTATCATAAACAATTGAATCTTTAAACTACATTCTAAGATTATAAGTGTTCAACTTAAATTATCATGTAATGGACTATCAAGAACTTTACTTGAATAAAATATTAGTAATTGGCCACTTATTAAAAAAGAATTGTTGTATTGTTTGACTGTTTCAAATATTAGCATTCCACTTAGAAGGAAGTTGTTGATAATAGGATTAGGAGTGTTATTTGAGGTTATATGAGCCACTAAATTTAAGTTATGGACCAAACACCCATTCTTTTCATATTCATGTTACCAATACCTTAGTCATACATTTAGCCATGACTTGTTCAAGACTATAAAGAAACATTTTGATATTGGGTTATGGTCTACATACTTGAACTCAAGAGTACAAAGTTATTTTATTCAACACTTTTAATGGATACACAATGTGAAATTTGGTTTTAAGTTGGGTATATCATAGTGTAAAATTAGTGACAAATTTATCAAATCAAAGAAAGGAAATATTGTGAAATATACATTAAAAACATGTAAAAGGTTCTAAAAAAGTAAATGTACTTGTATAATGAGACATAAAACATATTATTCATAGGAGATAAAACCTACTTTGTGATAAAAAAGAGTCCATTTTCTTTGGATTGTCTCTAAGTTGGAAATTTAATGGCACACTACATTCTAATAAGAAAATATTCACACTTATATACATGGTTAGATCATGTGGGGCCATACCCAAATATGTTTTACAAGAATAATTACCAATTTTTATTCAGTTATCTTACTACTATTACATAATATTTGTTTTTTATAATAAGTTATATATACAAACCCAATAATATTTGGTTAAATTTTATAGTGAGATGGAATTATTTTAAAGTACAAAAGTGATGGTACAAGTTATAAAATTTTAGTGTCTAAGTTGCATATTTATATGGAAGTTGATTAATTATTTTATATTTGCATATAAAAAAAGGATATTGTTTTAGTACACATAAAGAACTTTGACATCCTAATAAGTTGAGTAATTAATCTATAATTATTGATATAGTATTTCCACCTACCCATCTTCTAGATTTTTTATGAAGAAAAAAGAACTTTTAAAAACCATGGCATGACTCGTCTATTGAAAACTAATATGTCATGAAAGATATTTTAATACATAAAAATGGGGATTTATTAAAACTACATCAAAATAACTTAAATAATTTAATACAATAAATTATTGTGACTTTAGAATCAGATGAGGTTCAAACTGGTCTCAATAAAAGACCAACAATTTTAAATTTTGCCTTGTAGGGATCCCCTTTTCTTCTAAGATAAGGGATGTATTGGTCATAAAAATAACATTATAAATTAATAATCTAGTATTTATATTTTGTGTAGAATGGGCAAATGAATATTATACACAAGTGAAGACTATTACACTTTTAATTGATAACTTTATTATTTTAAATGTATATAATGTGCCCATTCTACAAAAATTAATAATGTTAATAATGATCAAATGTTAAGCAATAGTGTGAGGGAAAAAACACAAGGGGAAAATGAAACCCTAAGATGAAAACTAGTAAATGGTGGATTGGAGAAAATATATACACACAAGTTAAAAATGTACAAATGGTGGTTCATGGACAAAAGAAAGTAGGGGATAGTAGTATTTGGTCATGAAAATATCATTAGGTAAATTAAAAAAGATGGACAAGTTAAACAAAGATGTCGAGGCATTTGATGCTATATGCATAAGTAAAATGTGTAAGTTGACCAACTACAACTTTCTTAGAAATTTCAATTTCACAAATCAAATCAAAGTACTAGTAATTGTCAAGTGGATCATTAATTAACCATAGTAATGTCATAGATGGGAAAACTTAAAATATAAATCAATCAATGGGGAATAGTCATAAAAATTGAGTGGGAACCTCCTTATTCTTGGCCTTAAAGAGTTAATATTATCTTTTGTCACATGATTATTGATATCGATTAGTCTTCCAAAGTTTGCTATAATTATTGATCATTATTTTAAATATCATGCATTCAATTTGTTTTAATGCATGGTCCCTCAGGATGGATATAATACCAATAACATGATTTAATAACCTCCCTAAAACAATGATTATGATATAAATAGATTTAGAAACTTGATCTCATAGAGAACATTGTCAGTTTAAATATTCTCTAAGATAAGCTTCCAATTGGGGGAGGATCATTTTATAAATTTTGAATCTATTGCATCAAAATGAAATATTAATTACTTAATCATTATTTTAAAAAAAATGAATTATTATAATAATTTAACTAGTATAATATATACTATTAGTTGATTAATAAATTTTAATTCTAAAAGCATTGAAATTGGAATCCATAAAATATGATATGTAATCACAATAAATTAAAAATTGGAATCTGGTAATAACAAAATTTAAATCCAATATTTTAAATAAATGATACTATAAAAACCTAATAATAATAGTTTCAATTTTCAATCTATATTGGAATATGTCCAAATTTAATGAAATGATGGTTTATGGATTTGAGTCACTTAGATTGTTTAGTGTGCATGAGTTGATTAATTATTAAAAATGTTTATTTCATGCTGACCTTGTCTTTAAAATAAGCCAACCTTATTTTATTGAGTATATTTTTAGTTATTTTAGAGTTTACTTTACTAATTAAGGGTAAAAGAGGGATTTTTTAACTAAGGACCCAAACCTATACAAAAAACTATAGACATAGACTCAAAGGCTGATATACAACATGAACGTATGCTACTAAATAAAAAACTTATAGAAGAACAAAAGGATAACACAAAGTTAGCTAGAAAATAACAATAAAACATCTAAGGCTCTTAGCCACTCATGGCCTTTTTCTAGCTACTGGTCATGTTGTCTAGTTTCATTTCAAGCATGTGGAAAACTTGGGAATGTTCTAACCCCTCATGCACTCTTTGCAATTAGATTTATTATCTTTTTTATTTGTAACTTATATAATGAATCTTAGCGAATCAATAATGGATATGCTATGGTCCATGGAAAACTATATAAATTTAATGATGGTGTTAACCTTGGACTTTAATTGCCCATTCTCAAGAGATACAAGTTTTACCTAATTCATCAAGGCTGAGTGCTCCCTCATGAACCACCTTAAGATGGAACTTTGAAAATCCAATTCCTCCTCAACTTTAGTGATTATACATCATGCACCATGCTATCAAATTTTTTATCAAACTCTTCATTATGATTTTTACAAGATGAGTCAGAGTTGTCTAAATATTATGGGATTCCCCTAGGCCCTTATGTATCCTTATGATTCCCATGTTTCCTATCATCCACATTAGTTGAATCTATGTCTATCTATATTATATGCAACCCTTCCACAACCTCTCCCTCTTTGTTAATTTGAGTGACCTTATCCACATCCCTAGGATGAAAACTCACCCCTTGCTTTCCTCTAGTAACAAGCCCCTACCTCTTTCCTTTCTAAGTGATTATATCCTACACTTAATGCCACCTAAGAGGAAATACATATTAGCCTAGGATGGAATATAACCTATTTCCAATTCATTCCCTTGAAATACTTGTAAATCATAAAAATGACTACCTTGGTGAAGAGGCTACTTTGTATTCCCCTTTTTGACATTTGTGATGGATTTATATAATGAGTGTAACACATAAAAATGTAAAATCATGGGAATATGTTGGTATAAAGAGTTTATAAAAATTAAATTAGATCACTTCATAACATTTTGTCTTCCCTTAAATGATATATATAGAATCACTTGCTTATCTAACTCACTCAATGAGTGAGGTAGATCCTTTATTTCAAAACCACTATATATAAGAGAGATCTCCTCCCCTTATATTAAAAAGTTATCCTTTTCCTCTTTGTAATTCCTACAAATTTTATAAACCTTTGTCACTTCAATTTTTAAACTAGTTACTTTAGAAATAAGGTCTTTCATGATTTCAATAGTCATCCCATTAAAATCCATCATCTAGTAAATTTATCTAAAAGGTGTGAATCATCACCTTTAACTCTCCTCATAAAGTATTCTATCCCACCACCCTAAATTACAACCCAAACCTCCTTATCCTCAATTATATATTCATCTAAAATAGGCTCTATTTTGACTAGGTCCCCACCCATCTCGAGCAAATTGAGGAAGAAGAAGAAAATGCAAGAGTCATTAAAATATCCTTTAAGGCCAAACATTTTGAGATTGTTCACACAATGATCAAAATGATTTAGAGTAATGACACATGAATCATGTCAATTAATTCCCTTTTCCTTATCATGATTGATTTTTATATAATATTGCCTAATAATGTAAGTCGAGCAATCATTTCTACTTGCCACCAAATGCATACTCATAATCAAGATTAAAAGGATTTTAATCACTATGAGGGTTTAAGGATTTAAATAGGCCTAGGAATTTATAAATTAAAAAAATTGTCTAGGAAGATCCTCTAGGAATAACCACCTTTTAAGTTCAAGCACAAAAAATACCATGTTGGAGAACTAGTCAATGACCAAATTTCCTTCTTTGTATACATGTTGGATTATGGCATCATGAAGAGATTGAATGATCAACATAGCTTCCTCAATAATGTGGCTAATTATCCAACCAAACATATGTTTTTTATCCAATAGGTTAATAATATTTAAGGAGTCACCTTCAATCACTAATTTCTTGACTCCCAATTCTCTGGCAAGTCTTATATCCCACAAGGCTATAAGAGCCTATGCATAGTGATTGGTTCAGTTACCCATACCAATTTGCATAGGTAGCCACCATGCCACTTTTCTCATTTCTAAGTACCTCTTCTAGAAGCCCAAGGTTAACTTTGGATGCTCCATCAACATTGAGATTTATCTAGCCTAGGGAAGGGTTCATCCACTAAATGGATATTATTGCAACATCTCTAGGTATTATAATATCATTTTGGATCACCACTTTCTAATTAGAAATAATACTAGATTATTTCTAATTAAGGCCTTTGATTTTGGAAGTTGGGATTATTTATAAAATATTATTAAACTTGTCATATATCCTTCTTGTCTAATTTTAAGATTATATTTTTAGTTAATATATTTTTTGATTAAGTTGTTAATTTATCATTCACTTTTTATAATATTTATTTAAAGTTAGTTGGAATTGGGTAATTTTATCTTTTATTGTTAATAAAAATGGTGCAATAGAGTGGCACCATAGTTATTCATGGAAGTTATATTTACCTAGTTTTTTAATCTAATTTTTATTTCAATTATTCTCAAATAAAAAATAGTAAGCATATGCGATGTAGAGAAACATTTTCATCCTCTGTTAAACCAATATTTGACACTTGCAACCACTATCTCATGCATTCAACCTTCATCAGATTCTCTTGTCTGTCAACTCTCTCAAGGTTTGATGTCAATCTCTTACATGATCTTCATGTTAAAACTCCTCCAATGCTCTTATTATACCTATATAAACTCTATACAACTCATACCCACTCATTTATTTTATCTTTGTCACAATCTCTTCTATTTTCCTTCTCTTTATGGTTCACTCCCTCTCGTAGTCCTTGATACACTAAACTATCCATTCCCCTTTTCTGATTCTTGAACACATGTTTGTGCCTTATATAGGATTAATATATCATATATCACTTGATCAACTTGAATCCAATCCAAACTTTATGACTAAACCCTTCTCATACAACTCTACCTAGTTGTACAGTCTCCTTGTATCCCTTTTTCTAATAAAATCCTTTAGTATGGACAAGTACCCTTTATTTTTGAGAATATAAATGTATATTCTACTACCCTACATCATCTTACTCCTCCTCATGATGTTTAATTTTTCAAATCCTCCACTAGATGCATTTTCCAACACATACAAACCTAATTAGGTTTATTTAGCCCACTTCAATACTCAATCACCTGTATCTCACACTTAATATTCAATACCATTCAAAATTATCCATAATATTCTTCATATTAAAATCCTTTAAAATACCTACTAAATTTATAACATACTTATCCTACGAGACTAACATCCATTCATACCAAAAACTCATTACATCTATGAAATATACTACCTTCTTATAACTAATTCTCCTAGCAACTATCTTCATATGGGTATGACATTCAATATTCTTGATTTCTATAATTTTTCATATGATATGTACATGGGAATTTTTTTATAAACCAAATTAGACTCCTTTATGACCTTATAAAAACATTTAATAACATTACATTCTTTGACATTTATCAAAACACTTCTAACACACTAACTACATTTCAAATATTCAAATTGGTGTTTTTTTGGGAAACTCTCACAAGCCAAATATCACCCAATTTAAGACACCTACTAACTCTTAAAAATACTCAATACCTTCTAAGGGATGATAAGAGACCAAAATTAATTACATATAATTAAATTTATATAAGTTACTTGATGCCCCTACATCATACTCCTGGGCAAGAAAAATTTAGAGTCCATTGAACAGTTGTATGCTTCTTTCATGCCTTCAAATTTAGGTTTTTTGGATCATCCTTTGCTATTCCTGATCCATCATGCCTCAACTTATCCTTTTTGGTTTCATGCTTTCCCTTATCATAGACTAATCTACCTCCTTATCTATTTGCCTCAACTATCACCTATTATACACTCAAACACTAAACTCTTTCTCTATTATATGGGTTGTGTATGCCCCCAAATTATACTACTCCACCTATACTTGTTATCACCACCATGCTTTCAAATAAAACTAATAAAATTTATTTCCTACCTACTTCAATCTATTTCATTACTGATATCATGGCTTCTTCTTCATGCTTTTTATCCTCTATTGCAAACTTTTCAACTACTACAACTACATTTTATTCACTTGTCATCATATTAAAATTTAATGCATGTTTAAGTTCTTCTATCTCCCTCTCTATATTCTCATCACTCTCATATATAAACTGAAAATCATATTTCTCATCTCTTTCCAATGAGGCCTTTTAATAGATCATCTTCTTTATCCATCTCAACACCTAGTTGGCTACCACTAGATTCCTGTTCTTCACTCAAAATCATCATATTATCCTCAAGATAAAATTCATTCACTTATTCTCTATGCTACTCACTCTTTCTATAATTCATCATATCACTCTTAAGTTACTTGCATAACAATATTTTCTACTTTCTTTCCTCTCTCGTGGCTTGCATCTTCCTTCTATTCATATGTTACCTTATTGACCATTTGAGTGGCTTATTTATCATGACCCATCCAAAGTTTGGGTTATCACTCTCTATCATTTTCTCTATCATAACCATCAACTCATCTATTTTCTCCCTCAATTCAATCATCTCTTTCTCCATCTCTTTTTTTTAGGTGTCTTTATGCACCATATTCTCTTTGTGGTATCTTTTCTCAACTATGCCTTATTTTCTCTTTTCTTTCTCTTTCCTAATCTTAACTAATATGTCTCTCAATCTCTTGGTCTAATCTAGACCTATACCTATTTGACAAGCCTCCTCTACTCACCACCTCATGACCTCTCACTGGGTCTATCTTTTAGCTCTCTTGTCCTTCACATATGACTTCTTTCTCTCTCCTCAAGCTCAATTTTGAGCTCTCTCTCTTGATATCAAAAAAAACTCTCTCATTAAAAAAGCCTCACTAATTTTAGGGCTTACAACCACTCTTCATAATCTTATCTTACACTCATACCTCAACACTATTCATGAAGATATCAAAAGAAATCAAAATGAAATCTCAATAAAACATGTACCTTGTTTGCTTGATGGATGTACTTCACTTATTGTCCCAATGAACTTATATTCTAATAAAAAATTATAAAGAGAAACTTTTGCATCCTCTACTAAACTAAGCTCTAACACCTACAAACACTATCTCATGCATTCAACCTTCATTAGCTTCTCTTGTCTGTTAACTCTCTCAAGGTTTGATGCTAATCTCTCACATGATCTTTATGTTCAGAAGCATCCAATTCTCTTAATATACATTTATAAACTTTATAAAACTCATACCCACTCATTAATTCTATCTCTCTTATAATATCCTATATTTTCCTTCTTTTGATGGTTCACTCCATCTCTTAGTCCTTGATACACTAAATTATCCATTCCCTTTTTTTGCTTCTTAAACACATGTTTGTGACTTTTATAGGCTTAATAAATCATATCTCACTTGATAAACTTAAATCCACTCCTCACTTTGTCACTAAACCCTTCCCATACAACTCTACCTATTTGTTCACTCTCCTTGTAACCCTTTTTCTAACAAATTCCTCTAGTATGGTTAACTACCCTCTATTTTTGAGAATATAAATGCATATCCTACTACCTTCTATCATCTTACTCCTCCTCATGAAGTTTATTTGTTAAAATAATCATCTTTATTCATTTTTTAACTCATATTCAGACCTAATTAGGTCTCTTTATCCCACTTCACTACTCAATCACCTCTATCTCGCATGTACAATTCTATACCATTCAAAAACCTCCATAATCTTCTTCTTCATATTAAAATCCTTCAAACTACATACTAACTTTATAAATTCCTTCTCCTATAAGACTAACATCCATTAATACCAAAAACTCATTACATGTATGAGAGAAACTACCTTGTTGTAACTAACTCTCCTAAAGATTATCATCATATGGGTATTACATTCAATTTTCTTGGTTTCTATCATTTTACATATGACATGTACATGAGAAATTTTTTCTAAACCCACTTAGACTCCTTTAAGAACCTATAAAAATATTTTATAACATTAAATTCTTTTATATTTATCAAAACACTCCTAACACACTAATTACATTTTAAATATTCAAATTGGCATTTTAGTGGGAAACTCTCCTAAGCCAAAGAACACCCAATCTAAGACACCTAATTACTCTTCAAAAGACTCAATCCCTTCTTAGGGATGGTAAGAGACAAAAAACACTTGAATATGATCAAATGTACATAATTTTATTGATTCCCTTGCATCAATATGTATTATAATTTGAAGTTATTCAGTGAAATTTTTGTCAATAATCACACTTAAAAACACTACTAGATTAAAACTACTAATTATGGCATAAATGATTGATATATAGATTTAATTTCACAGTAAAAAAAAGATAATTTTCACTCCATTAATACATCAAAAAATTCATTTATTATCAAATACTCTTTTAATAAAGGTTTATAAGGGTTTTAAGCCATTATCACAAGAATCATAGTTTTAGTGAATTATTATTCTATAAATATTCCCAACTTCAAAGGTGAGAACTTTAATTATTAGAGAGATTAGTTGATGAGAACTATTGTATGGAAAGGAGTTTTAAATAATGTTATTCATGGATGCACACCACTTATAGATTATAATGTTTTACTTAAAATAAAAAAATAAAAAATATGAATAAAAAGTAGATGCACTATATTTCTTCTATCTTTAGAGTGTCATACGCCGAAGCATATATCTAAGAATTTTTGGTTGGAAAAATGACCATGATACAAGAAATACATCATAAACCTCATATAAATAATAAATTAAGGTAAGAGAAGTAAAATTCCAAAATCTTAAAATAAATTTTGAATATTTAAGAATGTTAGATAATGAAAGAGTTGGATAATATTGTAAAAGGATAAAGGAATTAGCACATAGAATGAGAGTATATGGATAAATTATTAATGATAGTGTTATAATAAGAAATATTTTGGGATAATTAAATAAAATATGGATGCATATTATTAAGACTCTTAAGGAGTGTAAGGGCATGAATAATTTTTTTTTTTAATGATTTAGTGGATTATCTTGTGTCCTATGAGGTTAAGATGAGACTACATGTAGGAGATATAGAGCATGCACTTGAAACTAAGGCAAGTGTTTCAAAAACAAATAAAAATAAAAATCAAAGTATTTAAAAAAATCAAATTAAAATGGAAAATATTAAGATAAATTACTAGGTAAAAGTAAGAGATGCCTTGTAATTATTACAAAAAAACTAGGACACTTTATAAAAGATTGTAGAATACCATCTTCAAAGGTGAGAACTTTAATTATTAGAGAGATTAGTTGATGAGAAATATTGTATGGAAAGGAGTTTTAAATAATTTTATTCATGGATGCACACCACTTATAGATTATAATTTTTTACTTAAAATAGAAAAATAAAAAATATGAATAAAAAGTAGATGCACTATATTTCTTCTATCTTTAGAGTGTCATACGCCGAAGCATATATCTAAGAATCGTTGGTTGGAAAAATGACCATGAGACAAGAAATACATCATAAGCCCCATATAAAGGATAAATTAAGGTAAGAGAAGTAAAATTCCAAAATCTTAAAATAAATTTTGAATATTTAAGAATGTTAGATAATGAAAGAGTTGGATAATATTGTAAAAGGATAAAGGAATTAGCACATAGAATGAGAGTATATGGATAAATTATTCATGATAGTGTTATAATAAGAAATATTTTGGGATAATTAAATAAAATATGGATTCATATTATTAAAACTCTTAAGGAGTGTAAGGGCATGAATAATATATTTTTTAATGATTTAGTGGATTATCTTGTGTCCTATGATGTTAAGATGAGACTACATGTAGGAGATATAGAGCATGCACTTGAAACTAAGGCAAGGGTTTCAAAAACAAATAAAAATAAAAATAAAAAATCAAAGTATTTAAAAAAATCAAATTAAAATGGAAAATATTAAGATAAATTACTAGGTAAAAGTAAGAGATGCCTTGTAATTATTACAAAAAAAATAGGACACTTTATAAAAGATTGTAGAATACCATCTTCAAAGGTGAGAACTTTAATTATTAGAGAGATTAGTTGATGAGAAATATTGTATGGAAAGGAGTTTTAAATAATGTTATTCATGGATGCACACCACTTATAGATTATAATTTTTTACTTAAAATAAAAAAATAAAAAATATGAATAAAAAGTTGATGCACTATATTTCTTCTATCTTTAGAGTGTCATACACTGAAGCATATATCTAAGAATTGTTGGTTGGAAAAATGACCATGAGACAAGAAATACATCATAAACCTCATATAAAGGATAAATTAATGTAAGAGAAGTAAAATTCCAAAATCTTAAAAGAAATTTTGAATATTTAAGAATGTTAGATAATGAAAGAGTTGGATAATATTATAAAAGGATAAAGGAATTAGCACATAGAATGAGAGTATATGGATAAATTATTCATAATAGTGTTATAATAATAAATATTTTGGGATAATTAAATAAAATATGGATGCATATTATTAAAACTCTTAAGGAGTGTAAGGGCATGAATAATATATTTTTTAATGATTTAGTGGATTATCTTGTGTCCTATGAGGTTAAGATGAGACTACATGTAGGATATATAGAGCATGCACTTGAAACTAAGGCAAGGGTTTCAAAAACAAATAAAAAAATTGAAATAAAAATCAAAGTATTTAAAAAAATCAAATTAAAATGGAAAATATTAAGATAAATTACTAGGTAAAAGTAAGAGATGCCTTATAATTATTACAAAATAACTAGGACACTTTATAAAAGATTGTAGAATACTAGTAGATAAGAATCAAGTTAATCAATAGAGTGAAAAGAAGGATTTTTAAGTTGAACAAAGTGATGTTAAAGATAAATCATATTTTTTTATCACATGTATTTTGGTAATAGAGTATGTAAATAATTTTTTGTCTCTTGATTTAGGTTTATCAAATCTCTTGATAAGTCACAAAGATGGTTTCAACATGCTAGATGATACATTAAAAATCCAAGTGCAATTGGGAGATGGAAAGTTCATCCAAGTTGAAGGAAATGGTAGTATGAAAATCACACAAGTCAAGATAAGATTCTCCATATATGTATCTAAGATTAAGACTCATATTTTCATAGGATATAGTGATGAAATCAAAGAATACAAATTTAATAATCATATTAGTAAATCCCTAATTATTTATAGGGATTGTAATTTTTTATAAAATGAGATGTATATTTATTCTATTAATGTAGCTAAAAAGATCATAAGTCTCATGTCTAATTTCCTCTAAAAATTATTTAGGCATTAAATGATAGACTATGAGACTAATTATTTGTAGTGATGTAATTTATTTTTGAGTTGGCTTGTCATATGCTATTTGATTGACATTTATATATTACTTGTTTCATGATCAATATCTAGATAGATATTTATTGCATATGTTTTATTATTATTTATGATCACGAGTATACAAATTATTTGTATTAAATAGTTTATTATAGTTATATGTTGATGATTATTTTGATTTCAGACTAATTATTGGTTTGTTTGATGAGGTGGCTACATGACCATCCTGCCCTCATAGGTGGTTCAAGGGAGAGCATTGTCAGAGAGGGAGGGGGGGTTAAAATACCAATAATGGGGGTAGAGAAAGATCACCAAACCCATGCACACACCACATTAAATTGTTTTAATGAAAATAAATAATATTGAATTGGTTTTTGGTTACAATTGAGTCTTATTACTTTGATTTTGTTATGAGACATGATTCACTCGAGTATACTAAATCTATGCTATGTTGTGTAATGTTGTTTTTCAATGTATTATGTTAGGTAGAAATATTAGGACATTAATTTGGATGATATAATTATGTATCTCAATTGGTTAGCTGCATTATAATTTTGAGACATAACTTGGATTATGATATGTTACATGATTTATCATTATTCTATGTCTTTATAATCTAACTATATCTTTGAGGATTGATAGTTTGAGTGTTACATGTTTCATTTAGATTTCCTAGTTAACTTTATTTGGATATGTTTGGCATCAAGAATTAATGTGTATTAGGGATTAAAATGGGTTAAAATATCCAAAATAATTGAGTTCAAATTATCACTTACAAGTTTTATCCATACTAAGATTTTTGAATACTTAGGTTCTTTTGGTGGTTTCTTAACATCATTATTATGATGTTATTTTGTCAAAGAGCCAAAAAGGTAAGGGATTAGGGTTGTATTTGGTCATTTTTATGATATTAGAGGTTTGATGTCACCAAAGAAAATGATGGTAAGCTATTTAGCTACCATTCTTGGTAATGGAGTTTTGAGTGTGAGTTTAATTGATGAAAGATTAAAGGGGTGCATTGAATAAGGGAGTTGCATGTTCGAAAGCTTACACAATAATAGGAGACATTAGGGGTCATTCAATACTTTCATGGAAGATGAAATTATGATAATAAAGAGAAGGAATGAGATGAAAATGACATGATAGAAAGGGGAAAGAGATTCAATATTGATTGAAGGAAAAAAGGCTAGCATATTATATGTTGAATGGTAACCACCAGATGATCAGGTTGGTTCACCTTTCATTGTTATGGATTTAAGTATCAAGATATTTACCCTATCAAATGTGATTTTGTTATTTAAGTTTTAAACCATATTAGTATGCAAATATTACTCTAAGTGTGCTATTAGAGGATTTAACTAGGGAGGTGTTTGTAATGTCCCAAATTATTTGCTTTTATAATGGATGACCCTTTAGTAATTCTATAACTATGTTCTTTTCACTTAATTTGTCAAATATATCTATATATTTAAACTTTGAAGTTATAAGTTGTTATTGTTCCTTACTACTATGATTTATATAATCCTTTAATAAATAATTTTATCTTGAACTGGTGTAGAATAATAGTGGTACCTTAGTGTGCATGTTCTATTAGTTATTAGAATCAATATATATATATATATATATATATATATATATGTATGTATGTATGTATGTATGTATGTATATGTATATGTATATGTATATATGTATGTATATATATATATATATATATATCTGTGTGTGTGTATGTATGTATGTATGTGTGTGTATATATATACACACACACACACACACATACATACATAAATACATACTTACATACATACATACATACATACATATATATATATATATACATACATATATATATATATATACATACATATATATATATGTATATACATATATATATATATGTATATATATATACATATATATATACATACATATATATATATACATATATATATATACATATACATATATATATATATATATATATATATACATACATATATATATATGTGTGTGTGTGTGTGTGTGTGTGTGTGTGTGTGTGTGTGTGTGTGTGTACACACACACACATGTATGTATATGTATATGTATGTATGTATATATATATATGTATGTATGTATGTATATATATATGTATGTATGTATGTATGTGTGTGTGTGTGTGTATATATATATATATATATATATATTTGTGTGTGTGTGTAATTTTATTTATTTCCTGAGTTAGGGTTATTATACATAGAAATGTTGCATAAGTATGGCATCATACCAGATTATTTCATATATAACTAAGGGCTGAATCATTTTAGATGTAAACCTAAATTTTTTCCTTAACCTCAAGCTTTGTTATTTGGTTAGATAGATCCATCCTTGTTCTGGTTTGAATGATGTAAAGACACTATCTAAATGGTAAAAGATTGAGAAATTTATTTTGAACATTTAAAATTATGATGATATATACATACAAACACCCACCCACACACACACACACACACAAATATATATATATATATATATATATATATATATATATATATATATATATATATATGTACACACACACACACATTTAATTAAGTTGTAAACATTTAGGTAAGAAATGTATTGTGAGTGGTTTAACAATGGACAATAGAATAAAATTGAAGTACCATCAAGGTACACAAAAGATAAATTCTTATTATAAACTCATATTTTATACTATTTTGTGATGTTCATACATCCTGAGCTTGTACTAATGCAAAAAATAGTGACTAGCTATAGATATCCCATGACATGAGTATTAGTGTTGAGTGGCATGGTAAAAGGATGATAGGATCATAATCTTGGCTTAGCAAGAAAAATAATATTATTAGCTACTCATTTTGTTGTAAATAATTGGTTAAAACATACTCATACTTATCCATGCAATCAAAAATTACATTACATACAAATTAAACTCAGTATGGATATTTCTAAGTGAATAAATATATATACTAGACATATTGTAAAATAAATCACAATTATGCTCAGATGTAAATTTAAATGTAGACAAATAAATAAAGACTTAATCTTAACTTATTTTATATTAAATTCAATTGAAGGTTATAATAAATATCTAGACCAATTTATAAAATTTTGAGGATAAAATATGAGCTTGTATAAATGTCTATTAGCAACTTGGGGAAAATTATTTGGTTTCTAGTAATTTGTTATGAATGTTTTTTATCATTATAAAACTTGATATGGATAATGGGGTTTTCAAGTATTTAATTAGAGTGAGATATGTGAAATTTGCATTGAGTAAATGAAAATACATGTGGTCAACATAGTTGTAGATTATAGTTGGAATTGAAGGGCCAAATTTTCTAGGTTATTAAGTATAATGGGGTACCTAGAGTGAACTATTATGGGAGATAGAAACCTGATCATAAACTATTTTATCTCAAAGATAATAGTGCACATCTACAGGTTGATTTTGAGTATGAAATGTTTAAATATTGACATGTTCAATAATAAGGGTGATTGTTCAAAGTGTTATAAGGTTTTGTAAAGATATTAAGAACAAATTTTGCATGTTGAAGGTATGTATTTTAATTTTGATATGGGATATATCTTGTCTTAAAACATTATTGACTGTGACTTTATATTAGATGTAATGAGACATCTCTATGCATGTATATATATACCAGACTAGGTATAAAATTTAACCCATGTTTAAGTGTGAAAATCTAATGGTTATATAAAAGGAAGGACCTAATTTTTATTCATGATGTATTACCAAGATAGATTATCTTTAGACTATTTGAGTTGAAGGGTAATTTACATATAATCATACATTTTAATAACTAAATTTATCCTATTTCTCTATATTTGGCTCAAAGAGCAGGCCTAGCTATCATTAGGCTATAACCATATTCTAATATGGTCCTCTTTTTAAAAAGATCATAATAGATTAAGTAGGGAGAATTATAATAAGGGACAGTGTGTACTAGGTAAGTGAACGATGATATTCTTTTCTATAATTACTCATTGGAAACAATGAAGTTTCATGGAAGAAAGAAAATAAATATAGGAAGAATTTAATTGACAATAAAACACACAATAAGATTAGATACATTATTTGAGTTAATGATTCTACTAAAGACTTACTTGGTTATGGGATGATGGAGTCTTATTCTCTTATGTATATATACATGAATTGTATTTTGATATATCTATGATAGGGATATAGTGTTCTAGGAATTATTCTGGTCCTTTATGAAATTTTGATTGAATGATTAAGAACACATGTATGACTTCATATGTTGAACAATAAATACTTAATTGAATATTAATATCAATTATATATATGTTATGAGTGAGATATTATGTTTAGAAAAGGGACTTAGAATGAATTTATTCTTATTATAATCTCTTATGCACAATTTTAATGAATGTAGTTCATTTGAATAGCCTATGTTGTCACTTTATGGTTAAGTTAATGAAATTAATGGTATTATGTATTATGATTTATTGTAGTTGTATGTTAGTGGACTAAGTGTATTTTAAAATCTATATTGAAATACATCTAAATATTTATATGTAATTACGATACTATATTTTAAATAATAGGAGATAGTTATATGGGTATCCCACTAGGTAAATCATATACCTATCCCCTGATATCACACAATAGTCACGATTAAGTAGAAGAGAGTTATTTGTGAGTGGAATTGACTCAGATTTTTAGATATAATTCCTATAATGAAAACTTTATCCAAAGTAATGTTCTATATAAGATGTCATTCCACTATACTTCTAATTTACATGTGTTTATTGATATCATTTAGATAGAGGATCAGATTCCATGGTCTATTTAATTATTACATGCATTAGTGATAGTATACACATAGGTTTTAGTTGATTTCTCAACATCCACATTGTCCTTATCTACCCTTTTGTGAAGGGTAGATCCATTCTTGGTGGAGAGTCATGTGGGAGATCATTAGTTTATGGTTAGAGGTAAAGAACTCATATGACACTCTCCTTCTATCATTTGATTCAACTATGAGGATTACACTTAGGCTATATTCATGGATCATTAAGCTATTTATGAATCTCATTTATAATTTTATACATACTATATTGCACATTTGACTTGTGTTGTAATTTAATATGTTGTGCACTATTATGTGATGGATATTCAACATGGAAGTGGCTATGAGGTTGTTAATAATGCTAAATATTATGAAAATAGTGGCTATATGCTTATTCATCACTGAAATATGGTTTATATTAGTTTTTTTTGTACTTGATTATTTCTCATAAACTCTAATTTAAAAGTTATTTAGCTTGATATTTGATTTGATTGTTAAAAATATTTAGGGTAACTATTGGCTAGCCCAATGGGGTTTTAATAAAAAGTGAATGGGGGAAGACTATTGACATTTATTTTTAGGGATTATAAATTCCTACACATGTTTATAGTTCAACAAGAAACAATACTAGCTATTTCCAAGGGATTAATTATCCATCTTTGTCAAATCTAATTAAGAACAAGTGGTTGTTGAATCCATATCCAACCAATCAAATGTTAGATAAAAAGTATGAGAAAAATATCAAAAGGTTTCAAAATTAAGAAGGTAATTTTTTTGATGATTCTTATGATGAAAATACTATATCTATATTTTCATGTATGGTTGGTGAACGTAGAGGTGATGTAGAAACTAGTCAAAGGAAAGAGTGGGTTGATGCTATGATAATTGAGATGGATTGAATTGATAGGAATGATAAATATAACATTATTCAACCTCCATATGATAAATATGTCATTTTAACCAAGTGGGTATACAATATCAAATTCAAGAGTGATGATACAATTGATAAGTTAAAAGCTAGAATAGTTATAAAAGGGTTTGCATAAACATATGGGGTTGACTATGAAGAACCTTATACACCCTTGCATGAAAAGATAATATAAGACTAGTGATTTATATATATTCTCATATAGGGTGTAAAACACATAAAATATATATCAAAATTTGCATTTTTAGATGGATTGATTGAATAATAAGTATATGCGGGGCAACCACAAGGTTTTGAGGTAAAGGGTAATGAGTTTTGGGTGTATAATTTAAATAAGGATATTTATGTGTTGAATCAAGATAAAAGAGAATAATAATAAATAATTTATAGATATTTATTGTTTTAATACTTTTTAATAATTCAAAAGGAACCAATTCTTTAAATAAAATCATTGGGTTCTAATGTGTTATATGCTTGTCTCTATGTAGATGACTTGACTTTTACAAGTAACTATAAGAGATTTCAAATATATTTTAAATAATATATGAAATAAAAATTTGACTGATATTTTACTTATGAATTAATTTATTGGCATGGAAGTCCATCAAAAATAAGATGAAGTATTCATTTTTCAAGCCAAATATGTCTAGGATAAGTTAAATAAGTACAATCTTCAAGATTATAAGCCCATGTACAATCCAATTACAAGTGGAAAAAATATAATGACAAAGGATGGAATTAATTTATCTAATAAAAATAATTTTAGGATCATGGTGGTAGATTTAATGTATCTCACTATGACAAGGCCTAATATCAGTTATGGGGTTTCACTAGTTTCTAGATTTATGAATAATTTGTCACTCAAACATTTGCAAGCAATGAAAATAATTTTTAGATATGAAAGGTGGAATTATAATAATGTTATTAATGTAATACCAAAAATTTAATTATGTCTAATTGTATATGTATATTTATATTGGGTAGTATCTTTTGATGACAATAATTCAACTTCAGGTTATTGCTTCATATTAGGAAGTGGGTTGGTTTCATGGTCATCAATAATATAAGATACAATCGCATTATCCTCTACTGAAGCTAAATATACAACCCTTACATGAGATTTCACATAATTAATATGGGTTAGAATACTCTTAGTTGAATTTAAATAGGCTCAACTTGAGCCAACGCAATGTTTTTGGTTAACAACGGGGAAATACAATTTGTCCAAGAATATAGTTTCTCATTCTATAACTAAGCATATTGAACTCTAGCATCATTTTTTCATATACTTGGCCATTTTTTTTTAATAAATTATATCAATATTTAAGATCATTTTTTTTTATATTTTCACCAAGGTATTGATGAATAAGATTAATGAAAGACTTAAATAGATGATAGCCATCTCTCCTCTTTGCATCAAAGGGGGGATGTTGAGTACGATGACAATATGACACTTGGTTATTGATTTTATATTTAGTTTTTTATTAGTTTATTAAGTTTATTTAATTCATTTATATTTTAAATTTTTGGTCAATTTTGGACACTTCTCAAAAATTTCTTAAAAAATAGCTAGAAGTGCTAGTTAGAGTGTAGTTAATTGAATGTGTACTTAATTAAGATAAAACACTTTTTAATTCATCCCAAATAGGTGGGGGAAATTTTTTAGATTTAAATTAAATTAAATTAAATATATTTTATTCAATTTTCTATTTTGTATGGATTTGGAGTGCCTAGCTTATCTAGTGTGCATGAGTTGCTTGTTAAAAATGACTTCTGCCTTATTGAACTTATCTTGTCAATAAGTTAACATTTTTTTATTGAGTATAAATTTAATTATATTATATTATATTTTTATTTAAATTATATATAAATTAATTTCTTAATTTAGCATTCAATTATCATAACATGTTAGACAAGTTACTTGTAATTAGCTAATTTTAGTCTTTCTTGTTAATAAATAATGGTTCAATAGTGTGGTGCCATAGTTTTTTTAGAAATTTTTTTTAGAAATTTTTTTACCTATAATTATTATTAAAAGTACTCATAAAGGAAAATTATAAAGCATATGCATTCTAATTTTAAGTTATTCAATGTAATTTTTGCCAACAATCAACTTACAACACTACTAGATTAACAACTAGTAATTATGGGATATAATGGTTTATATATAAATTAAATTTAAAAGGAAATAAAATATTATTTTCACTCCCTTCATACATTAAAACCTTCAATTTCATTTATATAACATGATATTTAATTTATTGTAATAAAAATACTATTTTTTTAAACCATAGAAAACTCAAATCTAAATAAACATAGTGCCATAGTCAAAAGATAATTTATTAGCGATGAATCAATCTTATGAATATGATTTTAAAACATGATATAACTATGTGAAAACATATTCTCATTCAACCAAAAAAATTATAATAACATTTATGATTCACTTTAAAAAATGGTTAGATATAGTTAAGTCAAGTCAAACCTAGTCACACATAAAGCATATAAATCATGTCCCAATAGTTTTCTAAATTTAATGAATTAATATACACATCATAATTTTGATAAAATATTCAAATAAATAAATACCATTCATAGTGATTTACACAACTTACCCAAAAACCATAATGATATTCATCCTAGCTAAAGATTACTTCTGTTTTAATTAATAATGAGTCATTACGTTGTATATATACTAACCTTAGTGGGTCAAAGCCATACCAATGCACAAGTTGCATGGAAAAAATAAATACAATTTTAAACATATCCCTAATATTATTTCATAAAATAGACTAAAATAAAACTAAACTAATAACCACATGATGCTAAAAAAATACTTAATAACAAGATGACTGAAGATATCTAACTTATCTAGTCTGCATGTACTTATAACTTTCCCCTTCACCACAAATATAAATAAAATATGTACAAAAATATTGAATACTTATTGCATGAAGAAAGTATACAATGAAATTAATTTTTCCACTTGTTTTCCCTTCATTTTATTCATGTAGAGCATATAGTTCTTGTCAAATTGAGAAATATTAACTATTAGTTACCTCATTAAGTGTTTTGCAACTAAAGTGAGAACCTATTAGCTAATGTATTTTATAAATTTTAGATGTGTGCACCTAATTTTGTCAACAAATTTTTAAAGAGTGAGAGAGGCACACATTTTTTTTACATGGTAATGTGTGAAGGAATAGTGCACAAGGATTACATCTACCAAGTGCTACCATAATTTTAATATAACACCACCAATCTTAAAGATGCACAAGGAATGAATTAAAAAAAAATTAAGTTATTTAGGAACACTTTATATGAAATAAAAAATAAACTAAAGTTTTAACATGTGTAGATGATAAAATATGGTATTAAGTACTTAAAAATGAATATCTTGACATATATATATATATATATATATATATATATATATATATATATATATATATATATATATATATATATATATATATATATATATATATTTCTTTTAAAAGCCTGGTAAACTTTTTAGCATGACTGACGCTGCTAGCTAGACATGACTAATACTGGTACCATGGGGCCTGGGGGGTAACTCGAACACTAGACCTGCAAAGCCACAACCGAAATACCCAACCAACCAACCATGCCCCCTGACCCAATATCTTGACATATATTTACTAGGCATGACTTTCACATATAAATATGGTCCTAACCCACCATTCTCTCACACCTACATCCTAGCTTATGAGATTGACCCTTCCATTCTATTGTAGCACACATATATGAACCTTATTATTTGTTTCAAACCTATGTATTATCTTTCACATACACACCCAAGTGTTATTTTTAGTCCTCCTATGAATAATTTATTAACATCATATTGGGTTAATATCTCTATCCAATACTAACATGAACTCGTCAGTACCAACCATCTCATAAAAATAGTTACTTTTAAAAATCATACCTTTCCGAAGGTCAAACCATCTACCTAACATGCTAATATAATGATAAATTACCCTATTTAAATCATATATATAAATCAAATACTCAATTTATAGAGGACTTTATAAGTATATGGTATACATATATACATTATTTCACACCAAAAACTACCCTATTTATCCTACTTTTTGAATCAATCACTAGGAGTAGTCATAATCCAAGTCTAAAGCATATCATAATGAAGTCAAAATAAACATTTTAAAGTATCAAACCCAAATCATTAGTTGATTCATATAGTGAAGGATCACAATTACATAATCACACTAAGTGTGATAAATACACATGGATTTATTTCCATCATTAGAGTATCATTTACATAGGAATCATTAAATCATCAATGAGGGTGATAGGGCTCAACTTATCCTTTTAATATTTCCTTATTTTTATAAGTTCTAACCCTCACAAGTGTACCTAGGGTTTTAAGGTGAAGGAAGTTTATTTTTTAAAATTGACCACATCATCAGGGTTTAACATTGTACATGTCAAGATTTAAGATACAAGTGAAGGTGTTTGTATGGTCATAGACTCCTTTTTTTCACATCATTATAAACCACTAAAATTCAATATTGACAATTGATACCAATCTAAAGATTATGAAATTGACCCTACACGAACAAAAACACAATTTAGGATATTGATGAATCCCATGCCTACTTTAGTCTATTTTTAAATATTATAACATAGTCACAATCAAATATTTAGTTAGAAAAGTTAAGTTATTATCCTTTTTTTTTAATTCCTATATTGATCATTTGCCACTTCTAAAATCATTGCAATCTATTTCAAGATTTTACATTTAGATTCATGCTTAAATGTTATATTTATTAATTTGAATTCACATACTAGTTTATATCCTATTAGAGTTTATAAAACCAAATTAGGTTAAAAAATATTGGTTAACCCATCTATTTCTCAAACTGTGTCAAACCCTAAGTCTCATTTATGGTGTCATCCTTCCATGCTTTTAGATTTTAGCCACAGGAATTTATTTTCAATCTTAATTTATGATTTTACCTAATATACACATTACCTATGCATATAATAATTTAAAATTGTATTTATTTGTTAATGTAAGTCATGATGGTAATATATTCATATTTTTACACTTAGCTTTTTTACATCCTAATTAATTTTATAATAAAATGTATCAAATCTATGATTGCTATCAATGATGAAATTAACAATGAACAATTGCAAGCTTTCCTCAAATTATATTTTTGGAACATTCAATCAAAGTTTCATTTTATTACCATTAGACACTAAAGGGAATGGATGACATCCTTTTTTCATCCTACTACCTCTAAAGATCATAAAATACATACTACACACACTATATATTGACTTATCATGAATGCTGAGATTAACAATACTAAAAAAACTACTATAGATCAAATTTATTCTATTGATGTAAATAATTCACTAATTATATTAAATTGAATCCAAATAAAACTTACGTAATGTTATATATCAAAAGACACAAATATAAAAATATATCCCAAGCTACCACATCAAATTTTAAAACTTGTACCATTGATATTATCCTTACATCTACACCTCTAATTACACATGTGATTTCTAATTGAAGTGTGGGGGAAGCATAAGGATATAAAAAAATCCATTCTTATTCATACACAAGTAAATTTTACCCATAATATGATGAAAAACATGTTACATCACCAACCTTGATTAATACACATTCTTATGAGCAGACTGTTATAACTATGCATGCTAAGGAGTTATAGTTATCAAGGTGCATCTAGAGCTAGTCAATCAATGGTTTCACATGCCTTAATTAATACCTCATTATCCCATAAGATATTAACTTATAATTTACCTATAGGTTTTTTAGCTCCTAATATTCTAATATACTAAGTTAAAGGTAATCCAAAATAACACCTTTGATCATTCCATGTAGCATGCTTAGATTACATATACAATTAAAATTTATTAACTAAACTATTATCAAGAAGTCTCAAGGAATGATTAATATAATTCAACCACTTTTAAAATAATTTTCTTCCACATTTTGATATTAAAATTGATGAGTGACTATCTTATAAATAAATTTGTAAACTAAAGCAAGGGTTTAACGAGCTAATCAATGATTATGTAGTTTGTTACAATACTATGCTAGATAATGTGACTAATGTTATAGAATGAAATGAGTTACATGACATATTCAAAAAAACCTATCTTACATCACTCCATGAGTAAATAATATTTAAGATATTCAAATACTTTAATGAGATATGGAAAATAGTAAGAAATAGATAAGTTAAGATCTAGCTTTGAAAAATCTCAAGTATACACCTACTCCTAATGATGCTTCAAAAATGAAGTTTCAAATCAAACCAAGATACAAGGATAAAACAAATATAAAAATTAATGAGGCAAGGATGATAATTAATTTAATATCATAACTTGTAAATCAACCTCAATTGGCAATTCCGTTGAAGAGATAATTTTCTATATTACCATCACCTCCTCATATATTTTTATAAAAGATACTTGAGTGAAAACGTATCACTCTTTCTCCTCCACAAGTGTTTGATCTAAACATAATTAAACAAAATAACTATGATAGTAATTTATATTATGGCTATCATCAAAATTTGGGACATCTTATTAATAAAAGCTTAAATTTAAGACATAAAAACAAGATCTTATTAATGGAAAGACTATTGAATTGAAAACACCTAAAGATGAATATAAACCTTATAAAAATGGAAATCATAATCTGAAAAATACTCAATGATCTATTTCTTAAGCATGAGATAATAAAGACTAAGGATAATTTAAAATTACATTATGCATATAATATGTTCCTCTACATGTGACATATGATTACCCAATAGATGTGATTATTAGTACACTTATCAAAACCTCACCATAATTCAATTACTATTAATAATATCTTATATAAATGCAAAAATCTTACATAATTTAATTATCAAAAATGGGCCAAGTGAGAATGTTTGCACAATGATACTTATTTACACCCTTAGATACATACAAATATATATACAAGATATATAAATAAGAGTTAAGGGATTTTATGGACATAAATAAAATATACCTAAACACATAGTGTAACATATTCAAGTGGGCCCACCATACTATACACTCTATTCTTAGTTATATAGAGTAATAGGGTCTTTGACATGTTGTTAGGATGTCTTTAGATGTAAAATATTTGTGCAATACCATATATATTGCATCGATGTCTCAAGTACATACACTATCAGAAGGTATTAAAATTTATATGGATGTAAAATATTTGTGCAAAAACATATATATTGCATCGATGTCTCAAGTACATACACTATCACAAGGTAGTTAAATTTAAAAGTGTGTGATATGAGTGTTGTCTATAGCTAATGGTATTTCCTCCTCCACCCCCACCACCATCATAATTTTTTGATACAACAATATAAGACCAATATGTATAACTAGTATTTACACATATGCAACATATTTTTATTCACCTAATTTAGAGGAGAGTAGTTGAGTCTACTAAAAACCATTTATTTAGTGAATATCACATTAGAGTTACTTATTAGATATATATATATATATATATATATATATCATCACTTATATTGTGCATACTCGATGAGTACCACAACGAGTTCAACATGTTACATAATGAACATAGGTAGTGAGATATTATCCTACTATACATCAAACCCCATAAAGTCTTTGACATTATAGAGTGGTAAAATCATGAGATTTGGGGTACTATTTAAATTTTACCCTTGATATCCTATGTTATAAGGGTTCACAATCACACTTTGGTCAGATATAAGCATTTCATCAAATAATTGACATTAATGCAAACAAAGAACAATTTGCATAAATACATAGTGGAATTAAAATTCAAACAATGACACAAATAGGTTTATTAAAGACACAAATGCATAGAGGAAACACCACCCTACACCTATAGGTTGTACACAAGCCTTTGCCTTTAAATGGTTGTCATACAATGTTACCTATAGGTTAAGAAAGAAATAAACAATACATTATGGTATTCTATATTCAATTATAGAATATAAAAATTAAAATTCAATATCCTTTTGCTTATATGGATGGGAATGAATGAATCTCTAGTTTCCAATGTCCCTTTGTCTTCCCCTAATGCTCCATGATCCATCTCAAATGTTAACAAGCATGTTATAGTCTCTCAAGGAATGTAAAAGGTCTCAACATTGAAAAATCCACCTATAAGTGGTTCTAATCAGGTGTATGAATGTGTAAAAAAATAAAATAACATTTTTTTTTGTCTTTTTCAAGATTATACCAAGTTGTATGTAGTCATTTACCAATGATTAGTCTTAATTAGAATTTTCAAATCCAAATGTCACATTGTATACCCTATTAAATCTTTAATAGGTATTTTGGTCTTCAAAGACAACATTAAATTTCATGCAATCATTTACCAATTTGAATTACCATGAAAGGCTCTCCAAGGTGCTTAAAAACAATCCAAACATATAAATGCCTAGTCAAGCTTGAGACCTTCACCAAACATTGTATGAAAATTTAACCCAATCAAATTTTTTTAATTCTACATAACACTACAACACTCCAAAGGGATACCAAGATGTATGTAGGTTTATATTTTCTTATTAACATTTAAAGACCCACCAATCAATAAAAATACTTTTGTAGGATTTTAAATCTTCCATTTAAATGAATACAATGGAGTTTTTGATCCCTATTCCAATTTCAAAACAAGTCCTAATGTCAACTACATATATATGACCATCAATCTTGAGACCAGTTCAAAATAATTTATCTAGTGTATAAAGCACAAAACACAAAATTATATAAATGAAACCATTTCATAGATATCACCAAAAACCAAAGTTATGTAACAATGACCCAATGTAGACCCATCTAGGAATAAAATTTTGAATAGGACCATAAAAATCTATAATAATACTTTTGTACCTAGGGGTTTTTGAACTCCACATAACAAATACATTAGCCATGTTGTTATGCTAATGATCCACTCAAGAAATGAGTCCCAATTTAAAATGAATAAGAATGCTTATTCCATTTAATACTAAATTAGGTAATTGAATTTGAATAGTAAATCATGCAAGATACAACATTCCTCAAAACTTAATTAGTGAATGTACCATTTTTGAATAACACTGAATTCTGACAAATTTGAAAAGGTGAAGTTTTTGTCTTAAAAAAATAATACAAGTAATAGTAAAATATGAATTTTGGATCACAATATAAACGCACCAACATAAACAAGGCAAACATAAGATGGATTGATATAGAAACCAGGATAGACTCCTCCAAAACAAACACACCAAAATTGAGACAAAGCAAAGCTAGCAAAGAACCAAAAAAGAAACACACTCTTTTTTTGGTGATATAATATTTCTCAAGTCCATGGATGCTCCTACATCATAGAGTTACCAATCATATATAGGAATCTATGAGAAATTATCATTATAGTTGCCATAGAGTAAATTTTTATTAACATATTATGATACACCTCCATTTGTTAGCTTTCAATCAAGATAGGTGACCCTTATCCTATGTGATATAATAAATCCCAATTGTTATCCCATTGATGGGATCATAATTTAACACTTTTAAAATTTCAAATATTTAAAAAATAAAAAATTATCAAAGAGTTTAAAAAAATAAAAAACATACAAAATATTCAAAAAATCAAATTCAAGATCTGAGCATGACATGATTACTAGATTACACTATTTACATATGTTGTTTATCACATGTTTGGTGTATGGCATATTATTTCATAAGAAAATACATTTCATGATATATGAGTGCAATGTAGGGAATATAAGATAGACATATACATATAAATGTTGGAATTTCCTCTACCTAGTGGCCATGCCAATACTAGGGGCATCTTATTTCATATATTTCACTATCATAGATTATATGTTTCTATGACCTTATATCATTAGGTGAATTCATATAGTGACTGAACAAAATTTCATAATCATAATAAGTGGTATAAATACACATGGATTTATATACATCCTTAGAGTATTTAATATGCAGGCAATGGTGAATCATCAACAAGGGTGACTAGGGTCAGTTCAACTCATTACACTTTCTTAGTTTTTCTAGGTTTATATCCCTCATAAACACACATAGGGTTTTAAGGTGAGGGATAATTATTTATTGGATTTGCATACATCACCAAGGTTTAACATCACACATATGAATATTTTAGAGATAGGTGAAAGTGACTGTATGGTCACAAACCACTTTTTATGCACATGTCACTATTTACCTATAATACCCAAATTTTTACTTCAAGAAAACTCAAACAAAACCCTTGGAAACACTACAATTTTTTTGTGTGACACTCTATTTTCACACAAGTGAACACTTTAAATATTAACCCATCCACACACATGAATTAAATTATTGCATGCTTTTTATAACTCATGCCCACTAGTAAGGAAACATTAAAAAGAATGCACTCACACTCAATGTATGTTGCATACTACATAGTTGATCACCTTCAATCTTAGAATGTGAGATTGATCAAGGTGTTTGACAAGCTAGATGTAAAAAAGATGTGTCTAATACATTATAATTCATTTGTAACATTAAATTTGACTTAGATATTCAAAGGTTGTCAAGTATAATTTATACCAATGATAAAAACACTAAAGCTTATCCCCAATAGTAAGAAATGTAATCTACCAATGATTTGTTGACAAGGAGGCACTAAAAACTATGACCTCAAGTGCAATAAAACTAAGAAAACAACCAAGCTCATATTTCATTCAAACTCTCATATAACCACCATACCACCCATGAATACATTATTAAATGTTAACTATTTGTTTCAAATTGAAAATACTTAATCTTGATGCAATCAAATTTGACTAACTCACCTCTCAGTCCAATCTCAATTTTGTTAAAATGCCTATCAAATGGAGATGGTAAAAATATTCTAATGAGGTTAAAAGCATTTATTAAATTTATTGTACAATATATTAGCTATAGGCTACCACTAAGAACCTATAAACACAAACTAAAACAATTTAAAAACTAAATAACTCAGCTTTCCAAGGAGGTTTTAACACTAAAAACTATTCTAATAAGTAATTTATCCACAGATTGAGTTAAAAAATAAGGTCAATAAAAATAGTAAAGATGTTTGAAAGTAAAATAATAAGGTTAATATATAAATTTAAAATTAATATGAATTAATATCAAACTTTGGTTAATGTTTAGGACTCCTCTAACTAATTTTTGCAACTCAATTTTGAATTGACTTTGAAAGTTGAAAAAGGAAGATAAGTGAAGAAAATTAACAATTGCCTTCAAAATTGGATCTACCAAAAATCATTAGAATGGGGTATAAAAATAAAATTTATAATTTATGATTCACATAAGATAAATCTAGAGCCTGCAAATTTCTATTTCATAAAAAATCATGTTCAGGTATTAATTTAGATCCTATCTCTAAACCAATTTGGTTGATGTTAAAATAGAAAAAATTATAATGTAAACTTACATATAATCTCATAGAAGTGCATGAAATCTCCCAACCATCCACCAAAAAATACTAGAGGATGGCGCGCGTGCACACACACACACACACACACACACACACACACACACACATGTGCTTCATAAGATAAAAATTAAATCTATAATACATTTACATTCCAACAATATTTTTTTAAAGGATACCTAATGACATACCAAGGTCACCTACTCAGAAGTGTTTCTATAACACTTAAGCTAATAAAGTCAAAATATTCATGTCAAGATACCCAAAATAAATCAATTTAGAATTTATTAACTTTGTTCTTAATTTTAATTATATAGGTAAAAATGAATACTAATTGTTTATATATTTTTACACATTAATATTAATTCATAATTCTATAATATGAAATTGAACTAAACCTAGTTATATTCTAAGTCTATGATTATCAATGTTTTTTTGCCATATAATATTCTCAATGCTATTTTACTACTCAATTGTGTGTTCTTAACACTAATTTTATCATCTAACTATGAATATTAGATTCTAAAACATTTGTTTATCTAGATGATTACTACTTAACACCTAAATAATATTTAGTTGACCTACTCAACAAGGTTCTCATCTCAAAGATAAAATAGTTTTCAAATGACTACTAGAAATAATGTTATTAGTCAAGTACCACCATACATATAGTGATAATGCATTGAGTGTTATAAACAAATTATTATCAACTTATAATAAGGAATATCATGGGACATTGATATTATTGAATATTACAATAACCATTATGGTGATCAAGAACATAAGCTACAACATGGATCTTTTCAATAGTAAGATAAATCAAGGTTAAATATAATACCTAAGATTTTTTTTTACAAATGTCCCAATTGGCAAAAAGATATATAATCATCATTACTTCAAAATCACAAATAAAATAACATTAAAGATGTTACAAATGTCAACATAATAAGTATAACATCTATATACCTTATCTTCCACTAGTAATTCTTTCTCCTACACTAAGACATAGGTAATGATGGGTCAGTTCATGCCTGTAAAGTAAAAATGCCCTCACAAAATATTATTTATTTTTCTTTTTCAAAGTCATAAACAATATAAATAATGAAAAAAAACATTTATACTAATTATATATATATATATATATATATATATATATATATATATATATATAAAATTTTTCAAACACACAAATAGGAGAAAATATGTATAATCCACCCAATAGTAGATTGAGATGAGATTTCATAATAATAAATAAACACTCAATAATGAATTTAACATTTCATGAGGCTAGCTTCACCGAACTATTAAATATGGCACATACTACCAAACATGAGTTCAACTAAATTAGAGAAATTAATTTTCAAGATATCCTTGTTTAGTCATATGCATCAATTTTATCATATGGGGGACATGAGAAACTTCATATTTCAAACACATCTCACTTCAATTTTTTTCTCTATAAGTTTTCCATCTCATTTTTGTATCTTCACCTAAAGAGTCTCATTCATTTTTTTTGAAATTCACACACACACACACACACACACACACACACACACACACACACACACACACACATATATATAGGTATATATATTTACATACATGGAAATATATATATTTGACAATATCATAATAGACCCAAGTATAAAACTAACTCATAATAGGCCTCTATTTATTTATCCATATATATAGATTATATATATTTATTAGTTTCTGACATAGTTTCCAACATAAATTTTAGAGTTTAATTTTATGTAATAAACTATTAGCATTCATATACAATGATATAAATATTCATATTTAAGATAAAATGGATATAATATATAATATCTAGTCTAAAATGCAAAATATATAATAAACTAATATATAATATGTATATATGTGTGTGTGTGTGTGTGTGTGTGTGTGTGTGTGTGTGTGTGTGTGTGTGTGTGTGTGTGTGTGTGTGTGTGTGTGTGTGTGTGTGTGTGTGTGTGTGTGTGTGTGTGTGTGTGTGTGTGTGTGTGTGTGTGTGTGTGTGTGTGTGTGTGTGTGTGTGTGTGTGTGTGTGTGTGTTTGTGTGTGTGTGTGTGTGTGTGTAATTTACAAAATATAAATTTAAAAATATAAAGTCAACTTGATGAATGTCAATTTATTTACTTATTTATAAAATACTACATAATGTCTTTTTTTATTTTTTTGTTTTGATACATACATACATACATACATGCATACACACACACACACACGCACGCGCGCGCACACACACACACGCACGCGCGCGCGCGCGCGCACACACACACACACACACACACACACACACAATTTACAAAATATAAATTTAAAAATATAAAGTCAACTTGATGAATGTCAATTTATTTACTTATTTATAAAATACTACAAAATGTCTTTCTTTATTTATTTGTTTTGATACATACATACATATATTCCTCATCCCCTAAGGCTTTCCCAAAATGGTTGATTCCATGGCCACAACCATGCCATGGCCGATGGTTGGCGACTAGGCGGTGTGGCATGGCTGTGACCATGGAATCAACCATGGTGGACAAGCCTTAGGGTATGAGGAGGGTCAGTTGTCCCAAACCATCCTCCCTCCTTACTATGGGACAAGGTTAGGGTTTATCTCAACCATGCCCCCCCTCTCTGTAATATTTATAAATATTTTTTTAACATTTTGTTTAACCTTTTTTTCATTTACTTAAATAAATAAATATATATTAGTGGTTGTCAACTATTTTTTTAACACAAAAATATGTACAATATATGTGCATATGTTTTTAGAATAGAAATATATATCTATTTCAATAAACCCTAAACATGTAAGAAGGAAAGTATAAATAATAAGTATATACTTCATTATTTAAACTCTATTCAATTGAAAGTGAAACTAGAGGGTTTTAAAATAAATTTAAGATATGAAACAACTAAACATGGTATCTAAACCTCAACCAGTCTATGAAATTGATCTGAGTAAAAAAATTGACAATCCAATAAATAAATGCACCTAATTAAATAATCTATCATTCATTTCTTACCCTATTTTTAAATATAAGAAAAAGATAACTAAATCTATTAGGGAATATTTACTTTCATGCATACACCTGGATCTATTTCCTTCAGTTGATCTCCATTCACCTACTTTTTTCTACCTTATTTGGTTGGATCCCTTGGAAAAAAAACATCAATGGAGTTAAGAACTTGGAGGAGAAATGAAACTTAAAAACCCTAAAATGGTTTTTACCAATATTTCATAAATCTTTTTTTGCCCTTTTTTATTTTTATTTTTTTATTTTTAAAACCCAACTATATGCAAAGGGATATACAACTGATCTATAAATAAATCCTATCTTAGATAGGATAAATACATTTGAAACATAATGACTAATAGGGGGCATGAATCAGTCTTCAATTTTTTTACAACTTTACCTTATCATTCATGAACTATCAAAATAATATAATAAACTAGAAACACATTGAGATCCATGAGCATGAGAGAAGAGTATAACACATAAAACACTTATTTGAATGGGAAACCCTCAAGGGGAAGAAAAAACACTGATGATTCAAATGGAATACTATCTTATAGGTCAAACATCAAGATTTAGTGAAGCACCAGATTCACTTGGAGCACCAACCCCAACTAGCTAATCACCAACTTGACTAAGCTTTAACAAGCACCCACTTGCAAGAAGGCACTAACCCCCTACATAACTCAGTAAAAACTCAACCACCTCAAAAATGTGATCAAATTTAGAATTATTTATTTCTCATATACTATAATATTATCTACTTATTCATCTCTTCACACACTTATATCCTTCTCAAACTTATCTCTAGTCTTTTTCACTAATTAGGTCTCTTCAAGACAGATTAGGTCATTTGACCTTAATAGTCATCTATAGTACCCATATTATATATTAATTATAGTTTTTTTTCACCTTTATGGTTGTATATAAGACCTAATTTATCTCTTTAAAATGCTACATCTTCCACTTTAACTCTCACGCTTGCTAATTAGCCAATTAAGCCTATCAGGACTTGTTCTTATACTAGGCTATTGCTCATACACCTCTTGGTCAGACATACACACTTCCCCACTTATAATTTAAATAAAATATGAATTATAACTTACCAAAAACATTAATCAAAATTTAAAATAGGTCATTCATAGTATATAAGACCAAAACCCCCTTTTAAGGCCTTAAGGAGACCTAACTCAATTAGGCCTTCATTAGCACATGTTACCGTTTGAACTATTTGGAACACTATAAAAATTATTAAATATAAGTAATATATAAAATATCACTAAAATATATCTTATAAAACTTTAATTTTTTTCCATAACACCTTTTAGGTCCAAACACGACTTGAAACTTTTCTTAAAACACTATTCGTACTAGGCATGTGCATACCCAAAAAGTCCATTTAAAAAAATTAAAACATAAAAAAAAATTTAAAAATAAACATGGAAAAAAATAGAACTTAAATAATATAAATTACCTTAATAACTTAAAAAAAAAAATTTACTTCATTACATAGGGTAAAAGGACTCAAACCCTTCTCTATAAATAGCCCAGTTAGAATTGCCAACTAGCCTCAAAACATAATCATGGAAAAAATGACCTAAAACACATGTAGAAACATTTTAAGAGACATAAAATTAATTTATATTATCTTATTATTTTATTATACCATTATTAGATAGATGGATAATATGGTCACATGGCAATATTGGTCTTGTAGACCAATCTCATAGTCTTGTACCTCACTATCTCATCTGAACAACACATGTCAACTTATGAGAAACATTTTCATCATATAAAAAAACTTTAAAAACATAAATCCAACATGAAAATATATTATATGAATTTAAAAACTTCTCCATGTACTTCTATTCATCCCTAATCCATGATAACACATCCCTAATCAACTTCTCACTTCTACCTAGTTTTCTCACTATTTGCACCATTAGGCATACTAGGGACTAGTCAACTTGTAAGATTGGTTTAAAACTCTTTGAGGGATTTAACCTAATCATAAACCACCATGCACATAAAATAAATTCTCAATATTTTTCCTTCATCCATTTATCAACTTTGACTTGGTTAACTCTGATTTCTATAACAAATCTCTGAGAAACAAGGCCTTTCTTGTAGGGTCCACTCACTCACCTAACAAAAGAATCACACCTAGAGGTGACTGAGAGCATTTAATACAAACTCAAATTAATTAAATATACATTCCAATCCATTATGAGTACTTTTGAACATCTTTCATATTGGGTCACTATTAGGGTTCTTTGAGGGTTTATACCATCTTCCAGTATTAACGATCATTCATAAATATTATCCCTTCATTACAAAAACCAATGATTGGGAATTATACATAAATTATTAATATAAAATTAATATATATTATGTTACCTTGTACAAGTTACATGTGCCAATGAACACTTGAAAATTGTTCTCAGGTTGAGAACCCTTCATTTTATGCATATGAGAGACCTCAAAGCACTTTTTATTACCTTAAACTTTAAGTTTTGACCTAAAAATTGGTAAAAATAATTAAAAAAAAACTACATACATATTTAAATTCAAAAATACTCACACTTTCCTTTGAAACTGATCCCGATACCCCATCTAGCCACCATCTCTTTTTTTCCTCTCTAGGCCTTTAACCTACAAGTCACATTAGGCCTTGAAAATAAAATTATATTACAAGATATAAACACATAATACACATTTTATAAAACCTATTAACATTATAAAACACTTACATAATTTTTTCATATGCTTGGATAATACCTCATGACACGTCATTAAGTTAGGCAAGGTCAAAAATTAAGCTAGTTGCATGCTAGGTTTGGAGGTCCTACCCCTGTAGGCTCACCTTAAAACTCACCTGAGTGATCCAATGAATTATATTCATACTAAAATATATTTATAAAACCTCTTATGAATTTTTTAATCCATCTCACTAGGTCATCATGCTCTTTCTTGCACAAGACTAGGCATCCTATACACAAGCCTTCTCAAGTCTCTTGCTAGGTTCAAACACTTGGCAAATTTGGAAAATGATCTTGAAACACTATTTGATGATTATACACCTTACTCAAATTCCTTATATGTTTCTCAACCAATGTGATACCTCTCAAGGATGTAATCAAATAAACAAATTGTTTATTGACCTCATGAACAACCTTTGACTTTAATGATAATTTTAATGTTAAACCTCAACAATAGAAATAATGCTCAACAAAATCCTAATTACACTTTTGATTGTTGATAAATTATATATTATATATCATGACCATGATGGATATGATTAACCTATCTAAGGGATCTCTTACCATAATAGTATCACTAGGGAGGGTTTCAAAGCCTCTAGTCAAACAAAACTATGAAATAACACTAATTAGGTCCTATGTTTTCATATTCACAAAAGTAAATGAAAAGTAAATTAAATTATATTATATTTATCACCAAAAAATGTGTCACAAATTAGGGTTATAAACATAAAATTAAACATGCATAGAATATATGTACTCATGTCAATGTATAAAAAATCCTAATGCATGGGGGAGAACTACAAAAGCTAATCTATATACTCTTACAAAGGAGGAAAAAAGTTATGAATAATTACATTTGAAGATGATCCTATTTAGCCTCAATATATACCTTGGATAAGGTGATTTGAAATAGGTTGTATTAGTGTGTAAGGATAATGAGGATAAGTCAACTCTAGGATACATAACCTATCTATGCATCCAAAAGACTTCTCCACAAGATAATATTTGTATCTCCAAAGAAAGTATTAAAATGCTAAGATATGTCCCTAAAGTATAATGGTGGATAAGAATATATGAAATATATATCTCTTATTCCTAATAAATGATGAAATGACTGTGTATAAATATATAAATCGAATCCTAGTCCTTTACAAAAGTTTAATAGATAGGGTCAGCCCAATCGACTCTATATCATTAATGAAAAAATATAATTAGGTCTTGGTCTAGGTCATCCAAGGGCTGACCTAGACCCTAAATGAGTTTTGTCAATTACAGTATAGGGTTGATGGGATTGATAGTGTATCATAAACCATCAAAAAGGAGTTTATGCTAGGTAATGACTAATGAAGGTGGAAAATGACTAGAAGGTGAAAAAGAGGAGGCAAGGCTTATGAATATTTTAAGGATATTTTTGTGTAGGTAACAAGTGTTGGCAAAGTAAAAACAATCCTAGGAAACACCAAAGGTCTACCTACCCCTTTCATTATGTACCCATTAAGACATGCACTCAAAGAGATTGAGACTCGATGGGTTTTTACAAGAGAGAAAGCATCAATAATTAATAAATTTTGAAAATATTATGTGTATAGATATTCCCCACTCAAATATCATCATGTGTCACTTAGGTGTAACATGGGATGGTGCTTTGATAAAATAATATAGCAACACACAACACTAAAGTTGAATTATTTATAGTAAGGAGAAAATAAGATAAATGAAAGGAAAAAATTAAAAAAAACACATACCTTTACTTACCTAAGTGTTTTACATAAAGATGGAGATGAAATAAATGTGAAGCTGTCCAATGTAGGAAATATTATGTGAATCTATAAAAGTTAGCACACACAGAGTGAAAAAAACAATTTTTTGTAATATAGACATATAATAGGTGAAAGCATTCTCTATGTTACCAGGATTCTGTAAATGTGGTTATAGTAGATAAATATATTTTGAGATATATATGTGTTCTAATATCTATCTAGTTTTGGTTTTGAAGATTATGTGATAGAGGATATTATATGGGGATCACTAGTCATGGATTCACACCATGATATTTTGGATAGGGTGGTAATACCATATGACCCCACCAATCTAGATGTTCTTATAGTGTCATCTTCCCTAGCCTAGTTATGCTAGTTTAGACTAGTGGGGGAGGCTATAAGGTAGTTGTAGACACATGGGGATGGATTTCATCCATTGACAAGGGTGGGAGAGTGAGAGGTACATTATTGGTAGGCCTTGGCTTAAGATAGAGTAGTGCACATGTCCACCATGATATAGATTTGATAGGTGTAGGCCCAGGTGTCCAATCTATAGGGATAAGTAATAGGGTTGATATCTTGGACTACCTCATTAAAATATACCATTCATAGGGGATATTCTTAAGCATCTATGGGTAGCATGGCTAGGCCACATGATAGGTAGGATGGAGCCCACCCTAAGACCTAGATCTATTCTATATTTTATACTTTATATTGTATAAAATAAATGATATATATATAGATATTGATTTTGATGGTTAGATTTGATAGCATGAGTTGTATTTGGTTATGTATGTTGATGTATGGATATATTTATTTCTAGCACATGTATTTAGCTTTTGTTGTATATTTAATGGGAAATATATGTGGAGTGTTTTCTTTTCTATCATTATGTGCTACAAATGCATGGTTAAAAATAAACAAGAAAAAAAATGATTTGGAAAAGTATAATTAATAAAAAAAAAATGTATTACACACTATATTATGATGGAAAATGTATAATAACAAAAGATGACTAAATATAATAAACCAAATATGATACAAATGATGACAAAATGTTTTTAAACCATGAATAAGATTTTTACCAAACTAAATTAAGTAAACTCACACTATATCACATTAGGAAGTATGAAAATAATGTAATAAAATAGAAGACACATGAAAATAAAATGGTGTTAAAAAAATAATTACATCAATTAATCATAATAAATCATGTTGGGAAGTATAAAGAAGAAACAAAATCATAAAAATAAACTTAAATTTATCACACTAATTCAAGTTGGGAAGTACGAAAAATTTAAGAAAATGGTTGTATTCTTACATGAAATTGGAAAATAAGAATATAAAAGTGAAATATGAATGAAGTGATCATAAAACATAGTATATCAATATGGGAAGAATGTTAATTATGTGTAACTCATAATCAACCACTACTTATCTCAAATTTGACACATGTAATTTCATTGTGACTTGGGTATAGGAATTTTTTATGAGCAATGCTTGGTCCTATCCATGGTCTTACACTGCAACTCAAAAAGGGAAAACCAATGAGGTGGAAATGATTGGAAAAAAAATATTAAAAGGAATGTTTGGAATGGTAATTGAGAATTTGTGAGGAAGGCTTGATCCTATCCATGGTCTTACATTGTAACTCATAAATAAAATCCCTAAGGGGAGTGATCAGTGAAAAAAATAATATTTCTCGAGGGGAAATATTAATATTGTTGTAAATGAAAAAGGGAATATAAAAATCACAACATATGCATCTATGAGAAGGCCTTAGGAAATATGAGGCACACTAAGGACACATAAAAGACACTAAGTGGATAATGACCATCAATATACAAATGATACTCATTATTAATAAGTGATATACTACTATTTACTCATTTTGGTTGTTTGAAAAAGAAAATTAAAATGGACATACCTTCCCACAATGTATTCCCCATTCCTCAGGACCTCTTATAGAGCTAGCGGTCTACTATGAAGATTGGGTACTTGTATGAGAAAGTAGGTAGCAGTAAAATATTTTTTTATTCTCCTTTCCCAATTGAATAGCTTACCACACCCTAATGGACATCGAATCTACCATGAGCCCAAATATGGAGTTTGAGATTCGATTAGAAAAAAAGAGATGTGATTGAATCGTGTCTCTTAGTGTGAGTTGACTTTTAAAATTTTGAATGTTGCCTTTTATATCATTACCTTTTATTAAAATGATTTATATTTTTAATTTTAATTTATTTTAATCTTCTTCCTTCATAAAAACTTTAAATAACCAACATGAGAGAAAAAGTGATACACATGAATGAGATTTAGACTTTGGCTAAAGAAATCAAAGCATCTAAAGACTTGATTGACTAAAACACTGAGGCTTACTTTTGAACTAGTATTCTATCTCAAGTTATAACCATGTGTATGCTCAGTTTGAGAAAGTAAATAAGGGGAATAAATGGAGATCCAAAGTTAATTACTAAGGGAATCAAGGTTTGTATAACCAATTAACAATAATAATTATCCATATTATGGAGATAAGGTAGAAAATAACCATGAGAAAATAATAAGACATCCATGGAAATAAATGAACTCATAAAGAGAATCATGAAATCATGAAAATAATCCATAAGAGATTGTAAGGAAAGAAAAATTACACCATAGACAACAAATAATGTAAAATATAAAGAGCCATATGAGATAGATAAATGAAGCAACAATTTAACACAGAGTTAAATGATATATAAAGTAGATAAATTAGAGTAGACATCTAATCTAAAAATTAATAAGAAAGTGAAGGAACACCATGTTGTGTTCATAAATACTATAAATTTTTTCCACAAACATCATCCATAACATCTGATAGATCTTTATGAATCTGGACCCTAACTATAATGAGGGTCTCATCAATATTCATTAAAATCTAGGAAAATACCTCTCACAGAATCTCTTTTATATAAAATGTAGGCATGAATAAAGGATAATTTTCATGAGGACCATAATGTATAAGATAATCATAAGAAGGAATAGGAATGGAATATATGGCACATGAAGCAACCATCAGTGGGGAAGGGACCACAGGTGAAAGAGGATCCATGGGTGGAGAAACCATAGATGGAGAAGGGACCAAAGGTGGAAGAACCATGGGGGAAGAAGGGGGAATATTCTTATGTGGGTGACCTATGGGAGGAGGAATAGTAGGTACATGAATGGGCATAAGGTGATCTTAGAGGTGTTATTAGAGGATGAAACAATGATCAGTGTAATGGGTACCACATTGGTGCCAAAGATAATATACCTCTCCATAGTTGGAAATATACTTAAGTAATAAATTAGGAGGAGATATAGCCTTATATATAGGCTAAAGAAGAATAGGACACTAGGTGTCAATATATTTTTTAAGATTTCACCAATAGTTAGATGAATGATTATCTATGCCATGAAAGCAGCATATATGTTTATTAATATAATTTATAGGTGTACTAATAAAGGGACTGGAAACAAAATAAGAGGAAGGTTGGTATAGTTTACAATCTCTAGTACAATGATCAATAACTCTATGAATGCCATATTATGGCTGATCGACCCATTTTGTGGGTAAAAGAGCAATATATAGTAAAGGAATAAGGCCATCACCAAATGGAGGTGGGGTTATTGAAGAGACTAGGTGAGGCACATCTAAATGAATAATAAAATTAGAAGCATAAAGAGTTTTAGCTAAAGCTAGAGAGGGAATAAGATCTGAAATAGGTTGAGTTGAGGGAGGAACATGATGCATAAAGGGATTAAGGATAGTAGAAAACATCTAATATGTAAGTAGGCTATATGGATACTAGTATCTATCAAAATGATAGGGACCAGTCATATCATGATCTATAAGGATGATCCTAAGAGTTTATTCAAAAACTATAGGTGTGTCATGGAAATTCACCATCTCTACCCTATGAACAAGAGGAATGATGATAATATAAGGAACTATATATGAAAAATGTGATAATATGAATGAAAATACTATAATAAAGAAGAGTGATAATGAAGGATTTAATCATCTCTACCTTGAAGAAGGCCTCCTAAAAATGGATCATCTAAAGTGTAACCATAATTATATTCAGGTTTATGAAGATAAATGACATAAGTAGGTATGAATTTCTCATTATATGTTGCATGGTGAATATAATGTCAAGTCTTAGTTAAGACCATGGGAATGTCATTAGTAGGTGGTTTATAGGAATGCAGCGTCAAAGATGGTAAAAACTAAGAAATGAGATGAGGAGAGAGATCTAAAGTTTTTATCTTGAGGTTGATTTCATCTAGCTCAACATCATTTAAATCTAAGAGGTTAGGTGTTATATTCCTAATGAGTTTGGCGTGATCATTATAAACTCATGTATAGTTGATAGGGAAATTAAAACATTGAGATTCTTAGAATAGAACACTTGGCAAGGGTTCAAGGGTTGGAATTTTGAATACACCATGGTATTTAATTATTTAAAATTCCTAGGGTTAGTTACTCCTTAAATACTATAGACAACTCCATTGTGAGGAAACTTAACACATTGGCATGAAGAAGAGGTGACAACCCTCATGTGATGAGACCATGGCTTGTTACTTAATATATTGTAGGAGAGAATAAAACTTAAGATCATAACCTTTATTTAAACAGTGATAGGTAGGATGGTAATTAGGAGCTACACACATCCTAAAGAAGGAATTTACCTATAATCATAACCTTAATATATATTATGTGTGGATTTAAAATTACACTAATAATATCCAAGGGTTTTAATGAAGTCAAGAGAAGCAACACAATTACCTAAAACCTCATTAATCAAGTCATTATTGACTTAGATGTCACTAATTTGGATGCTTATAAATAGGGGAGAATCATCTTCTCAAAGCAAAATCTCATTTGGGATCATAGAAGCAATAGGAAATTTGAGAGAGAAAAATGTCCCGTTGTTTTATCAACATATATAGACATCTCTTCACATCATTGCAAGATGCTATCTTTTAACACAAATAAATTAGCTTCATGTCATGCTAATGGAGGATTGGGTATGTTCATTTTTAATAGGAGTTACATAAGCTGATTGAGATGATGCAAAGATATCCACATTAGTTTGAGAAAGGTAATTTGAGATGGGAGATTGGTAAGCTTTGTGAAAAGGTCCCATTTATCATAACCTAGGGGTGGAATACTAGATATAAGTGTATAATCTTAGAGGATCTCCTTATAAGGAGGATTAGAAGTGCATGTAAATTTGTGTTGATAGGATGTGGTTGGTTTAGTTTGGGGACAAATTAGTTGATTGTCTAGAGATGATGGGGTAAATGAGTAAGGTTTATCTTGGGATTGATTTGAAGAAGTGGTATTAGGATGTTAAATGATGTTATCAATGGGTAAAGAGGTTGGAGGAATTGTTTAAATAGTATGAGAGGTGTTATCCAGTATAGGTTTTAGAATTTGTTCTTCTAAAGAGATAATGTCCACTTACTGCAACTCATTTAGGTGAATTAGGAAAGAGTATTGGATAACTCAAAAATTTTAAGATGATTGGTATGTATTTGTAGGATGATAATCAATGAAATAAAATACCCTTCACATATTAGTCCTATTTACCACATTATATTTGGGAATTTGGTCTATAAGACTTTCAACATTATTAGTGGAAGGAGTATGCTTATCATTATTATCTTGATGGTTTGGAAGAAGATCTTTGTAAATGGCCAAATGAGCATTAACCTAGTTCAAATATTTATTTTTACATTATGTCTTATGAGATTTTAAGGAAATGTCATAGGATTGTTGACATTTACCAATGAGAGAATCATGATCAAAATTTGGACCAAGGAGGAAATCCATAGATAAGTTATGCAATTGCCTACAAGTTTCATGAGAGTGACCCTAGCTAGCATGAAATGAACAAAATTTATCTAGATCAAACCATGATTTCATGGGGTGAGTGGAATAAGGCTCTCATAGAAGAGGAATTGGTAGAAACTTTTGGAGTTTCAATAGGGATAATGGATTATGATAATTTATGTTATTTATTTGAGAAATTGAGGACTAGGGGTATGGTTTAAAGGGGAATATTGCTTTAGAGTAGGCTTGAGAGCAATAGCTTGGATATTATGAATGGTATCATAGGAATTAGTGACACCATCATTAGTAGAATAATGATTTTTATTTTTTATGAACATCCAGGTGTCTATAATGGGTTGGGATGGCTTGAAATAACACATGATAAAATCTTGGAATTTGGCTTAGTCAAGGGCCTCTTCCAAAGTTCGTAGAGAGAGCCCTAACTTGATATTGTAACTTGGGATAAATAACATTGGTGAGTATATGAAATAAATTATCATCTACCATGTTGTGTTCACATTTATTAGATAAGGTCTTCCAACATTTTATGAAAGCTTGTGTGGTATAAATCTCAAGTTGCTTGCAATTCATAAAATGAGCCTATGTATTCTTCAGAAGCTCAATAGTTTGAAATTATTGTACTATAACTTTAACTATATCTTTAAAAATAGTGATGGAATTATAATTGAGTTTTTTATACCAAAGTGAATCATCTATGAAAAGTGGTTTTTCTAAGATCATGGTAGAGGCAAAAGTGTTTAACTTGACCCAATATTTGTATAGATTGCCAAACATTTTTAAATGTAAGGTAGAATTAGTTGCCCTATTGTAAATAATGGTAGGGGTGATATCTCCTATATATATGTTGTAAATTTGAGGTGTAATAGGTTCATTTTGAAGATGTTTAATCCTTTTGTTAACAAGAGGTGGTTGGGGAATGAAGTTTCCATCTAAATCCCTAATAGGGGGTGGGGGGAATTTTGATTAAGCACTCTCCATATAACCTATTGAGGTTGATGTTGGAGGTTTATAAGGTGATTCCACATTTTCATCATTTGGTTGGCATTATTAGTTTGTAAATAAATCATTTGGTTAAGATTTTACAATAAAATTTTATGGGTTTGAGTGGTGTTTTGATTAGTGTACATGGCTTGCAAAGTATTAGCATTAATATTAGTGGCTTGCATACCACTATGAATAGTGGCATGAAAAACACTAATGTCTTGAGAACCATTGGTAGAAAAAAGAGGCACTAATGACATGATTATCATGTGTTGAAAAAGGTACACTAGTATAAGGATTAAAGTAAAAAGAAGCACTAGTGGCATGATTACCATTGGTAACAAATGGTGAACTAGTGGAGTGATTGAGAAGGGTGAGTCTTGGAAAAGGTCCATTAGATGTTGAACCTACCATGTTATTAGAGATACTTGGCATGGAGGTAGAATAAATTGAGTAAGAAGAGGTCATGGTATGAGAAGCAACCAAAAGAGAAGGAAGAGGTTGAGAAGTAAAGAAGATATCACCCCTAAACCCATGTGAAAATGTGGGGAATGTGGAAAGGTGAATGGGGTTATTCTTATTAACCACTTATCATAAGGTTATAAATAGTGAAGGGTTTTTTTCCTTGATGTTGAGGAAAAACATTAATGAAGAAAATCATTTATAGAGTTTAATCCAATTTAGGCTCATATTCTAAGGATAATAGAGGGTTAAAAATGGAAGAGGCATGAGGAATATTCCCATAATTTTTAGTGTGAATGGCCACATGCACATTACTTTCCTCTAAAGTGGAACCCACAAGCTATTTATCAAGAAACCTATTGGTATTAATAAAGTTCATCATATCTATTGAATTTAATTTTTTGTTGTTCTTGAATAGGATGTTCATATGGAAGATAAAGGTTAAGAAGGATGATGATGATACAAAGACAAAGTTAAAAAATATGATATAGAGTCAAATCATTTGATTGTGTCCAATAGCCCAAGGAAATAAATAGGTAGATAATGACACATAATTGTTCATGTAGATTATGTATGGTAGACATGAAGGCTAAATAAGTTAATAAGGATACAAATTCATGCTAGATGACTTTGTATTGATGAACAAATAACTAAATAGGGGATAAGAAGACATAGTCATGAAGGTCGACTATGTTTTACTTGTAGGAAGGTGAAACACAATCTATAAGATACTATGTCAACCAAGATGATAGTGTTATAAAAAAAGGGTAAATTTTTGTAGGGTAATTTGAAGAAATAATGAAAGCAAACACACAAAAAATTGGATCAAATATGATTGATCTATTGGAAATATTGTCATTGATGTCAAATGTTTAGCATTATTGGTGATAAAGGCCCAATTGCATTTAATGGTGTTTTTAATATTCATATCTTGGCTAATGTATGTTAATATTTATTTAATATTAATGAATATATTTTTGGTTGCATATAATTCAAAAGTGGGAATATGACACATTTTCTTATGAAGAGTCATCTTAAGGAATTCCAAGAGTCACCATATAAAGACAAAAGAAGAAAGGATGCTTTTGCTTATGAAGGGTCACCATATGACTTTTCAAATGCAAGGATACAAAGGGTAATGCAAGTTCGACACCATTTTTAATGAGAATTTAAGGGTCATAAAGGGTGAATGTCAATGTTAATTTGGAAAGCTATAAATAAAAGATTGAGAAGACATTTGTTATATGTAAGAGAGTGCATGGTTTGTATTTGTTTTCAAAGAGAGAAAAACATGAGATATTGTAGAGTTATATTATTTGTTGAGTAAGCAACATACAAAGATAGTTATATTTTATACACAAGAGGGGTTGGTGCTCCTATGGGTTGGTGCTCTTATGGGTTGGTGGTCACAAATAATTGTTGTGTTGGTGGTTGGCAAAGGGGTTGGTGCTCCTGCAAGTTGGTTCTTGCAAACTTTGTAATTTGAGTTGGTGCTCATTCATATACTTGAGATTTTTCTTCATGGTTTTTCCCACTTTGGGTTTCCATGTAAAAATTTGGTGTGTCTCTCTCTATCTTGTGTGGTGCATATTATTGTTTCAGTTTTATTGTATATCTTGAATGTGTGGTTAAGTGGTTAAAAAAAAGGAATTTGATTAAGAAATAAGATATATAATATACTAATTCACCCCCATCTTAGTATATCTAATGCTTAATAATTGGTATCAGAGCAAGTTCCTTTTGAAAAAGTTTTACAGCTTGAAGGTAGATCAGGAAAGCATGATGGCTAGATCACATGAAGGATTTTATAAAAATAGGCACATTTGTTTGATGGGATGAATTATGTTTATTGTAGCACAAGGATGAAGAATTATTTGATGGCCCTTGGATTCAACATTTGGAAAACAGTGGTGGAGGAATATGAAGAGCCACAAAAACTTGTAACTACTGCAACAATAAAGAAGGCAAGTGAAAATAATGTTAACTTTTTAGATGTTATATTATGTAGTTTATGTGAATCAAAATTTTTTAAAGTTATGCAATGTAAATCTACTCATGAAACTTGGGTAAAACTTGAGAATATTTACAAAGGTGAAAGAAAGGTTTAGCAAGCTAAGCTTCAAACTTTCAGAAGATAGTTTGAGAGTTTGAAGATGGAAGAGGAAGAAAATGTAACAAGTTATGTTTTACAGGTTGATCAAATAGTTAATCATATTCAAGGTCTTAGAGAAAAGTTAAAAGAATCAATTATGGTTCAAAAAGTTTTTATATCTCTACCATTGAGATATGATGCAAAATTTTTAGCTATTGAAGAAATAAAGAATTTATCCAAGCTAAAGATGGATGAGATACATGGTATTATTACAGCATATGAGATGTAGACTGAACAAAAGAAATACTCAAAGAGAGAAGCTACCTTTAAGACATCAAAGAAAGAGAAGGCTAAGATTCAAGAATCAAGTGATAGTTCTAGCAATGATGAAGATGACAACAGATCTCTATTCATTTGTAAGCCAAAAAAGGGCAAAGGTAAATATCAAGGAAAATTACCTTTTAAATGTTTTAATTATAGAAAGATTGGACATTTTGTAGATAAGTGCCCGGATGAGGGAAATGGTGAAAATGAAGAAGGAAAATCTACATATAAGATGAATTTCAAAGAAAAATTCAAGAAAGGATTTAAGAAGAAGACTTTGTATTCTAAAGATCCTAGCTCAACTGAAGATAGTGGAGTTAGTGATTCAAAAGAAGAAGAGATTTTATACATGGCCATACATGAAGATGCCTCTATAAAGAAAAGTATAGATGATCAAGAATAAGAATAAGATGAAGCTGAAGTGAATTTGGAAGGATAACTCATTTTGTGCCTTAGAAGAGTTAAAATCTCTTGAGAAGAAGAATCAAAGATTAAAGCTCCAGATCAAGAAAAATGAAAAGGAGTCAAAGGAAAAAATTGAAGATCTACCAGCACACTTTGAAGAATCCAAGAAGAATGAAGATCTAATGACACAGTTACAAAAAGTAAGTAAATAATGTGAAAGGTATGTAATTGAAATTACTTCTTTAAAAGTAGATCTTGAGAAAACAAATAAAACAATCAATGATAGAGCAACCAATGATTCAAAATTTGAGAATAACACCAATATGTTGAATAAGATATTGTAAAGTCAAAGATTAATCTTAGATAAGATAGGTATTAGATTTGAAAAATATAAAGGGGAGGCCACTACTTTCATATATAAGGAAAAAATAAAGAGCTATGCTAAATATCTTACAAAAGAGGAAATAAAAATGGAAGAAGTTAAGAATACAAAGGAAATCTCAAACAAAGAAGGTTGGAAATAACAGAGCTACAAAAGGTAATCAGGTCAGAGATACACAAATGGGTCCTATTTTTATTTTAATGGATATGGTCAGAAGAAAATAGAATGTTGAAAAAGGGCTAACAATTTCAAAAATAAGGAGAAGGAAAGTCATGCAGAGTCAAGCAGACGCCATAAATATTTTTCTCCTCTATCAAAATTTATTGAAGAGGCCATAATATGTTATAAGTGTAAAAATTTAGACACATAGCTCAATACTATAGAAGCATGTTTGAGTCAATCAAGAAGGACCATAGTTTCAAGGCTCCATTCATCAAGAAGAAAGTTCAGATAGGTTCATGGCATAAGAATCAACCTAAAAATCTATATTGGTGCAAACAACTTTTCATGCAAGAAATGAAGAAAAGTCATGGTTCATTGATAGTGGATGTTTGAGGCACATGATAGGAGATAAGATAAAGTTCATAACCTTGAATAAGATCAATGGTCTCATGGTGAAATTATGAGATAATACTACTACCAAAATTGCCAAAAATGGTACATTAAGTTTGGATAATGGTAAAACTAAAATTGAAAATGTTTTGTATGTATAAGGTCTTAAGAATAATTTTTTGAGTGTAAGTCAAATATGTGATTAGGGGCACACACTAAATTTTTATGTATAAGGTTGTGAAATTAGAAAAAAATATTCAAATATGTTGGTTGTAGATGCCCAGAGAACAAGAAATAATTTGTATATGTTATCATACATCAAAGGTCAAAGATGTTGTTTGAGTTAGATTGAAGAAAGTTGGATATATAAAAAGAGAATGGGGAACATAAATTCTAACAATATTTTCAACATCAACAAGAATCAAGCAGTCATAAATTTTCCAAAGATTACAAAGCCATCTAACATGCTTTGTGAACCTTGTCAGCATGGGAAGCAGGCTAAAAGGTGGTTCAAAACAAAAGAGTACTCAACCACTTAGATGATAGAGCTTGTTCACACTAATCTATGTGGACTTATGAGAACTCAAATTACTTAAGGTAAAAAATATTTCATGTTTCTTATTGATGATTTTTCATGTATGACTTGGGTAATGTTTGTAAAGAAAAAATTAGAAGCTTTCAGATATTTCAAACCATTAGTTGAGAGTGAAACCAGTTTGAAGATTAAGTGTTTAAGATCATATTAAGGAAGAGAATTCATGTTAGATAAATTTATCAAGTTTTGTGAAGACCATGGAATAAAGATACATTATTCAATAGATAGAACTCCACAACAAAATAGAGTAGTTGAATGAAAAAATAGAATAGTTTAAGAGACGATGAGGACAATGCTAAATGAATCCAAGATAACATATAAATATTGGATAGAGGTAGTTACTACATCAAAACATATTTAGAATAGAGCATTATTGAGAGTCAATAGTGACAAGACTCCTTATGAGCTATGGAAAGACAAACCAACAACAGTTGTTTATTTCAAAGTCTTTGGGAATAGATGTTTTATAAAGAGAACTAATGGAAAACTTGGTAAGTTTGAATCTAGAGTAGCTAAAAGTATATTTCTTGGTTATACTTAAAAAATTAAACCTTATAAATGTTATAAAAAAAGAACCAAGCAAATTGTTGAAAGCACAAGTGCCAGGATAGAAGAAGATGGAACATAAAGAATCAATGATCTAGTAGACATTCCTAAAATCATTAAAGAAGAAGATTTTGATGAATCAGATGAAGATGAGAAGAAGGAGAAAAAGGATACCAAAACTCCATCCAAATCTGTTTAGAGAAATCATAATAAAAGTGACATCATCATAGACATAAATGAAAGAATTTACACTAGAAGAATGATGGTAAGTGAATCTGAGTAAGTTAATTTTTCTTTGTAATCCAAAATTCAGCCTAGAACATTTTTAGAAGCTAGACATGATAAGCATTGGGTTAAGGCAATGGATGAAGAATTAAATCAGATAGAAAACAATGATACATGGGAATTAATGCCTAGACTAAAAGATCATAATGTGCTAGGAAAAAAATGGGTTTACAAAAATAAGTTCAATGAAAATGGAGAAGTGACCAAGAATAAAGAAAGATTAGTATGTAAAGGATATGCTCAGATTGAGGGAATAGATTTTGAAGAAACTTTTGCACTAGTATCAAGACTAGAGGATATTATAATGTTTCTTGAATATGCAGTGTTTAAAAATTTCAAAGTGCTTCAGATGGATGTCAAATTTGTCTTCCTAAATGGGAATCTAGAAGAAGAGGTCTACATTGAATAGCCTGAGGGATTTATTCTCTCAAATATTAGTATCCATGTATGCATATTGAAGAAAGAACTGTATGTATTGAAACAAGCTCCCAAAGCTTGGTATGCAAGACTTGATAAGTGCATATAGGATCAAGGTTTTAAGAGAAGATTTGCTGATAGTAATCTCTACATAAAAATAGAAGGTGAGCATCAATTGATTGTTATGGTATATGTTGATGACATCATTTTTGGAGGAAATATTGAAAATATGACAAAAAAAATTATGATAATATGCAAAAAGAAATTGAGATGTCTATGCTCAAAGAATTTTCATTTTTATTAGGATTGTAAGTATTTGATTTAGATAGAATAATTTTCATATATCAAAGTAAATATGCCAAGAAAATGTTGAAGAAATTTGGTTTTGAAGATTGTGCACTAGTTGGCACACTAATGTGTATAGGAAATTAGGTGAAAAAGGATGAATATTCACCTATTACAGATCAATCTTTGTATAGATCTATGATTGGTAGTCTTTTAAATTTGACAACATTAAGGCTAGACATCATGCATGTAGTAGGTGTGGTTGTAAGATATCAATAATCTCTAAAAGATATTCATGTTCAGTTGGTGAGGATAATATTTAGATATATCAAGGGGACATTAGATTATAGATTATGGTATCCCATAGGTAGATATTTCACTCTGGTTGCTTATATAGATTCAGATTGGTTAGGGTGCTTAGATGACATAAAGAGTACAAGTGGAAGATATTTCTTCCTTGGTGATAGCTTAGTATCATGGGTAATCAAGAATCAAAATTTAGTATCACTTTTTACAGCTAAAGTAGAATATATTATAGTGGTATTATGTTGTACTCAAGTGATTTGGATGAAAAAAGCTTTAGAAGATATCAAGGTAAAGTATGATGAACCTATTTCTATATTTTGTGATAACATAAGTTCTATTAATATCTTAAATAATCTAGTGATGCATTCAAGAACAAAACATATTCCCATTAGATATCACTTATTGAGAGAGTAGGTTGTAGATAATTATGTTAAGATGTAGTATATCAGTATTATAGAGCAGATTGTAGATATTTTCATAAAGGCACTACCAAAAGACACATTTGAGTATCTACAGGAGAAGTTGGGAGTAATTTATTTTACTTCCTGCCATTGAGGTTCAACATCAATGTGGGGGGAGCTAGGTGTTATCTCTAGGTAGGCCCTTTGCCATTGATGTCAAAGGGGGAGATTGATAGGTATGGGTATAGGTATAAGTGCAAAAATATGTACAAGGAATGGGTACAGGGAACAAGTACAAGTTGCTATAGTAAGGGGGAGTTACTGTATATTTTCTAGATGATAGTATGTGTAGGTTTCAAGATGTGGCAATTTTAGTTTTAGGTTTCCATCAATGACAAAGGGGTAGATTGTTGGAAATATTATCATTGATGTCAAAGGTCTATCATTATTGGTGATAAAGGCCCCATTTCATTTAATGGTGTTTTTAATATTCATATCTTGGCTAATGTGTGTTAATATTTATTTAATATTAATGAATATATTTTTGGTTGCATATAAGTCAAAAGTGGTAATGAGACACATTTTTTCATGAAGAGTCATCTTAAGGAATTCTAAGAGTCACCATATAAAGACAAAAGAGGAAATGACTCTTTTTCTTATGAAGGGTCACCATGTGACTTTTCAAATGCAAAAATATGAAGGGTCATGCAATTTTGACACCATTTTCCATGAGGATTAAAGGGTCACAAAGGGTGAATGTCAAAGGTCATTTAGAAATCTATAAATAAAGGCTTGAGAAGTCATTTGTTATATGCAAGAGAGTGCATGGTTTGTATTTTTTTTTGAAGAGAGAAAAGTAGGAGATATTGTAGAGTTATATCATTTGTTAAGTAAGCAACATTAAGAGATAGATGTGTTTTATACACAAGAGGGGTTGGTGCTCTTGTGGGTTGGTACTCATAAATATTTTAAAGGATTTAGTGCTCCTATGGGTTGGTGCTCACAAATAGTTTCTATGTTGGTGCTTGGCAAAAGGGTTGGTGCTCCTACAAATTGGTGCTTGTAAACTTTGTTATTTGAGTTGGTGCTCATTCATATAATTGATATTATTCTCTATGATTTTTCCCACTTTGGGTTTATATGTAAAAATTTGGTCTCTCTCTCTCTCTCTCTCTCTCTCTCTGTGGTACATATTATTGTTTCAATTTTATTGCATATCTTGAATGTGTGGTTAAGTGGTTAAAAAAAATTAATCTGATTAAGAAATAAGATATATAATATATTGATTCACCCCCCTCTTAGTATATTTCATGCTTAACATGATCTAATTAGGACACATAACACAAACCTTATAACAATGTTGGCCAATGTAATTTTTGCAGTACAACACACAATGATCAAATATCAAGCAATCAACTGAAAAGTAAATAGTAATTAATTGGTCACTCTAAATTTTATTAGATAATATGAAAGATTAATTTTAGTGTGATAGGATATTTGGCTAAAATAGGGAACTAGAAATCAGCCTAAGGTTGGTTTTAGGATGTTTGGGATGAAAATGATATGTATTGGTAATGGTACTAGCTTGGTATTGGGGCCTATCTCCTCACTTCACAATCTCATGGTGATAAGGGTGTTAGGTGATTTGTCAATATATACCATACCACATATTTATACTTGGCTATAAAACCAAGTCAACTTCCCCCTTGATGATGAAATTCAAGTAGGTAGGTCTTGGGAAGAGAAACGTTTAATGATTTTTAAATGTAAAGTGGTTTGGTAGTATGTGCAAAAGAGTAAAATAATGTAACTAAAATGGTAATTTTAAAAACCACATATTTAGAATATGGAGTTACTCTAAGCATGTAAATAACTAAAAGGAAATGTGAATTAATTATTAACAAATAGATGTTAATTCTTTGATTGATAATAGTACAAAGTTGGTTTAGGTAACACTATATGCAAAAAATACAAAATAGAGTTGATTGGGTCGCTACTATTCTACACAAGTAAGTTCATTAAGAATAGAGTCAAACAAGTTGACTATGTCTCTCAAACAAAAGGCAGTCTATAGAACTAGGTAAACCAGATCAATCTAGTTAGATGTAGGGTTAAAGTTTTGAAGACTTCTAACTTATGAAAAATAGAACTGAAGGACAAACTAAAATGATAGAGATATATGATAAATTAATGTTGGTGGGATTGAATATGATTTAGATTAATTTTTTAATGTTGTAGTGATTAATTAACACTTTAAAATTTTGCAAATTTGGTTGATTGGTTTGACAAAGTTCTACAAAATCCTATGTGCTAAAAAATAAATAATGAATAGAGTTAACCTATTCAATAATGTTGGTTAACCTGTATGTTGGTGGAAGAAAATAAGAGATAAAGTCAACATATTAGATAGTGTATGCTAATCTAGAACTAGATAATAATATTTTGTTGAACTACTTGATCTAGTAACATGTAATTGATGAAGACCTACATAGATAAAATAGAGTCATTTTAAAGTGAGAACGTGTTAAAATAGTACATAAAAAGTTAAGACTATATAACTTGATTCAATATAGTACTATAAATATATATAAATATAAGTCAAGGAAAAAATGATTGAGTGAAAGAAAAATTTCAAGGGTTAGATTCACATTGGGTTCACCAAAATGTATGCAAAGCAAAATTAAACTGATCTATAAATCAATCCTATCTCAAAGGAGATAATTACTACTTACACTTTTGATTATTAATACATTAGATATTTAGGGTTATGACCAATATGGATCTACTAGACCTATCCAAGGGATCTCTTAGCACAATAATATCAATAGGGAGGGTTTTAAATCCTCTAGTCAAGCAAAACTATGTAATAACTCTAACTAGGTCCTATGTTTTCATAGTCACAAAAGTAAATGAAAAGTAAAGTCTAATCTAGTGTTCACTAAAGATTATGGCATAATGTGGGGGTAATAAACATAAAATTAAACATGCATAGAATATATTTGTTTAAGTTAATGTATATAGAATACTAATCCATGGTAGAGAAGTACAAATGTTAATATATATACTCTTACAAAGGAGGAACAAAGTTAGAAATACTTAACTTTGAAGATGAACCCATCGAGTCTCAATCTCTCCCTTAGTCAAGCTGATTTTCAATATTTTGTTGTGGTATGTAAGGATAACAAGGATAAGTCAGCTCTAGGCTACACAACTTATCTATGATTCCAAAAATCTTCTCCACAAGACAAGATCTATATCTCCAAAAAAAGTATTGAAACCTTAAACTATGTTCCTCAAGTAGAATGGTGTATAAACATATGCACAATATATATCTTCTTATTCTCTCTTATTCCTAATAAATGATGAAATGAGTGTGTATATATAGTTGAATATAACCCTTGTCCTTTCTAAAAGTCTAGCTAGCAAGGTTAGTGTAATTGAATCTATATCATTATTGACAAAATAAAATTAGGTCCTGGTCTAAGTTAGCCAAGGGTTGACCTAAACCCTAAATGAGTTTTGTGAATTAGAGTATAGGGTCGATGTGGCTAAAAATGTATCATAAATTATCAAAAAGGAGTTTAGGCTAGGGAAGGGATAATGAATGCAAAAAATGGCTAGAGGAGGGTACAAAAGAGGAGACAATGTTTAGGAAAATATTTTAAAGATATGTTTGTGTAGGTATCAATTGGTAGTAAAGTGACAAGAATATTGAAAAACAATAATGGTCTACCTACCCCTTTCTTAGTGCACCCCTTAAGGCATGCACTCAAAGAGATTGAGATTTGATGGGTTCTTAGAAGAGAGAAAGCATTAATAATTGATAAATTTCAAAAATATTACATGTATACACTAATTTAATCCCACTCTCTTACACTACCATTGCTTGATCACCCACTAAATGGGTCTAATTATGACCTCACTTGATTTAGGCTCCACTAATAGAATTTATTATTACAATAAATAATATTTAATTAATGAAGCATGTTACTATTAAATATTTAATTTATCATATATTCAGTAGTAAAATATAATATTTTATTACTAAATCATGTGATAATACATATTTACTTATTTATTTATTATGAACCTGAGTAAATTGATAATTAATTATGGTAACTAGTTAAATAGTTATGATCATTGGTTACTCGATCTCAGTTACCATTTATCCCTAGGACCCAAACATCTCTCCTTTATTCATTCACACAACATACAACCAAAAATAATTGAACTTGGTATGAATACTTTACTGTTAATAAATATATAATTATAACAAGCATAAAAATAAGCTCATATTTGGGGTCTAGAATTATCACAGTCAAGTATCCAATGGATATAATCTCATATAATTGATGTATAAAAAACATCCATAAAATAATCAATAATTAGTAACATGATAAATTATATATATATATATATATATATATATATATATATATATATATATGCATAATTGATTGTGTCTTAGTATAATTGTATGCATTGTTCTAAATTATAGACTTGATTATTTTATGATTCATAGGTGATTTTATTGGACTAATCTAGTATTACAATTTGAGTCATATATATATATCATGACTCAAATTGTAATACTAGATTAGTCTAATAAAATCACCGATGAATCATAAAATAATCAAGTCTAGAAAATAGAATAATGCATACAATTATACTAAGACACAATCAAGATAAAAAGGTATCTCTTGTTGAGATTTCCACACACCTAATTTGGTCTCAAATTATAAAAATATAAAAAATATGATTGTGTCTATAGTGGTTTAACACATGGGTATTACATTCCCCCTCTTGTAAAAGCATCATCCTTGATGAAGGACTTTGGCCGATAGGTGCAACAATAATATGAGTTTAGAATTAATCAAGCTTTAACGATTCAAATTTCATAAGTATTTATATCTTTTAGCATTATTAATATTTTAATCACTATATTTTATGATTAGTTTTTACTTTAAATAAATAATTATGATGGCATTTCTGCAAATATTTTTTAGTGTCAAATGGCCATATTGTCATCCACTATGTTTCCCTACCATCTGAATCCAAAGGATACTCTGCCCTAATAAATGCTAATTAGTAGTATGCATTATTATCCAATTTTGACCCCCCAAGTCAAAATAGTACTCCTATAAAAAATTATTTAACCTTATGTGATTTAGGTGGTCCTAGTTGAGTCCAAAATACCTTATTAGCATTTATTAAGGTATATTTGGAAATATTAAGGTAAATCTATTTTATGTATTTTGGTTCATTTGAGTGTCCTAAGTCAAAAAGGTTAATTTTTGGTTCCTTAAAAAATGTTTTAAATAAAAAATGAGGTCCATAAGGGTCTTAAAATATGTCATGGTATGAACCAAAGAGTTTCAAGTCATAAAAAACTAGTTATGATCAAGAAAAGTCAATTTTAGAGTCTTCCCAAGTAAAATACAAGAGGAGAGAGAATATGAAAATAAATAAGGTTTTAAAAATTATAAGGTGTTTTTAGGTCCAACATAGTGATTCTCCAGTAGTTACAAGGTCACAGGAAGCCAAAAAAATCATATCTCTTATATCGACTTCTTCACAAGCTCACTTAGGCAAAATTGAAATGGATGGTACAACTAGGAGAGAGAAGGTGGGAGATTAAAAATTTGGTAATTTATTATATTATTGGTTAGATTAAAACTTATTTATTTTTTTCTTATATTCATTTAATTATATTTATGAATAATTGCTAAGAAGTTAAGGGTCTAAAATCAACTAGTCAACCATGATAGGGGTCTTTCTTGAGTTTTCCAAGTAGAATGGTGGAATATTTTCAAAAGGAGATTGTTTTTATGCATATTAAAAATTAATATAAAGTATTTTTAAATATTTAAATTAAGGTATAATTCATTTAATGAATGGCAATCTCCATGTAAGAGAGGTTTGTAAGTTGTAATTACAGGTCTGTGTTCAACCCATAAAGGTTTATTTTTAGAACATGTTGGAATGCCTTTTAATGGTGTTTTAAAAGATTATTAACCTCTATAAAAATTATAAAATTATTATCCCAAGGCCACTCATTCAGTAATCTAATTGGCCATCTTGAGCAAGGTGCCTTTCATGGTTTGTAAAATTAATAGTAGACTAAGTTTTAAGTGTTTTGATATGCATTTATAGGAGCTTGAGATCATGTTTCATGATAAATATGTTGAATCAAAGAAGGAAATATCCTATAAATTCATAATAGTCCTATTCATACCTTTCAAGATTTTAAACACCAAGTTGTAGTCCTCATCTTCACTTTGTGCAACCTATAGGTCTGCAATTCTAACTAAATCCAATACTATCAATTTTATGAAAGTTTTAAAAAATGAGAACATTATGTTAGACTAAATTTTAAGAGGGAATGGAGTAATGGAGAATATCCTAATGAAAAATATCCATTGTAAGACATCTAGTTTGTTTGAGAAGCCTAACTCCTCAAGTTACATAGTTAATTTTTCTTAACATTCACCTATAGGATTGTAGGTGGAAGTTGAGAGTATGGGGGTTGTAATGTGATTTGAGAATACTAATGGAGTTTGTAGTAAAATGAGTTTTAAATTTATAAGTGCCATGATGGGTTTGATATTTTTTAACATGAAACTTCATCCTTAGACCTGCTTATGACTATCATCTATAGTTAGTTGAGGAAATGGTCTTGAACATTGAGGATGTTAGTGATCTAAAAGTTTCATAGAATTGATAATGGAATTAAGAAGAACCCATTGACCTAATTTGACCTTACAGGTCAAATTAGGACCCCTATAGGTAAAAATTTGATCTTTAGAGGTTTTAGGGGTCTAATGTTTTGTCATGGGGTATGTTATAGTCTATTTGATGTAATTTAATTCCACTTTAGCCCTGGTCTTAGTCATTTTACTCCTGATGTCTTTTTGAGCCATTTTAAGGTCATAAAAGGGGCATTTAATGACTTTTATGGCCTCCTTGGGTAAAGTGAATGTGTCAAAAGGTTATGTCATGCATCATGTGTCCTAAGAAGTCTAAATTAACTATTTCTAATTGAAAAGTGTTATGTTCTTCAGAAGAAAGAGTAGTTTTCTTTAAAAAGGGAGGATTTTGGAACTTTTATGGTCCATAAGGGAGTGCAACACATGGGATAAGGTTGTGAGATGACTCTTTATCTTCCTCAAACTCATTTCCATGATTTACATACTCTAGAAGTGCTAAATTTTAGCTAAAATCTTTCTACTCCTTCTTCACCCTTCTAGATACATAGAACCAGTTAGTAAGTTTGGGCTTGGTACAACCAATTGGAGAGGTTTCAAGAAAAATGAAATTGAGGGTATCTTATATACATATCTATATTAAATTTTATGTTTGTTTTTAAAAAAATGGTGGCATGTGCCTTATGAACCATTCTTAAGAAGTTGTCCTATCTAATTTGCTTACCAATTTATGCACCTTGTAGGTTTTGGTTTGGTTTAGAGAAGTCTCTATAATCCAAATATTGAGATTTATTACAGATGATTTTGGATTTATCCTATAATTCTCCCCATTATTTATTTCATATTTCAAGGTGTTTTGATAGGCAAATCATCTCAAGTTTGTAGATTGGTCTCATTTGAAGATAGTAGGCATGTATCCTCCATTTTCAAGATCTTCATGTTTTAGTAGTGATTATAGGGGGTAAAAATAAGATATTATCATGATTAAAATATTATATTGATCTCATCTCATTTAAATTTCATTATCCAAAGCAATCTTCATAGAAATTGTAGTCACAAGAATCATGCAGTCAGTTTACCCTATGACTATCATACATAGTTATGGTGAATCACATGTATGGAGCCTATAAAGCATGTTAATATAGGTTTTATGAAGGTTAAAATTTTTTTGTTTATCTTTTATAACATGAAGTAATTATTTGATAAATAAAGTGGTTAAAATAATATTTTAGCAGTCAACACAGTCACTCACACAATCTACCATAAACATGCACCTATATGTGCCTACAAAATCTCCAAATGTTGAAATAGAGTGTCATATATTGTTTAATGTTTTGAAACATATTATTGTTTAATTTTAAAACCATGAGTGGATATAATTTTTTTATCAATGCATATCTTTTGAGTACATGGATCATTTCATACTTACTACCTACATACAACTAAATATGCCCCTACAGGTGCTCTCATGGAGGAAGTCATGTTGAAAAAGAAGTATTGACACTTATTTTAGATCCTTTAGAGTGTGAAGAGTGAATTTGGAGCTATTTATATAAGAATATAACTGAGTGAAGGCCAAATACAATGCACATTATTGACACTTCTGCCCACTACCTATACATTAGAAAATCTCCACCTATAGGTGATACCATAGGGATCTGAGATGTTATATAAATGTGTCAAAATAGGTGGTGAAGCCATTATTGAGGTTATAATGAATTAATTATATCATTATAGATAAATTTTGGATGATAAATTGATAAATATGTCTATAAGGTTGTATCTTTTAATGATGACTTGATTTAGGGATCAAATCCTTAAAAGGGAAAAATAGAGCACTTGGCCTTTTCATGGAGAGCTTGTGTCAGGTTATAAAAAACTTTGTTACATCCTAATGTTTTTTTATTTTATTTTTTACATATGAGGACTCTAAAAATTTTATAATGTATATGATTAGTGGTAATTGGTTTTTGGGAGACCCAAATTTGCACTTTTATACACTAATGAAATCTACAGGCTTTGAACTCTTACTAGACCCTTCACCTAAAGTTGTAGTCATAAGCCATGCTTACATGATAAAATGGTTCTAAGGCATATATAAGATCAATAATAATATAAATAGGTTAAAATAATATTTTTTCAATATCATATATACTACAGGACTCCACATAGTCAGTTGTAGCTAACTATGAGGGGTAAAGAGCCAAGGGACTGGGTTTTTAATGTGGTCTAACCTAGGAAAGATGAAATAAATGAATTAAAAAAAGTAAATAATGATCCCAAGGGAATATATGGAAGTTTTTATACACTCTCATCAATACCAAATAAGCATGATCACCTACATGTGCCCTTTCAAGACACAAAACACAATCAAGAGATAGAACTCAGTCTTGAGAGTTCAAGGTATATGAAAGGGTACATGAAAGTATAATGTGATGAATGGATTATAGATACATACATAAGGATAATATAAAATTAAATAGGCTTTTCATATTAAAAAATTAGAGAGAGGACCCCATGATGCAATACATAGTCCATATGAGAACCCTACATACACAGTCTGTCTTCTAACCACATGTCTTAGATTTTGAGGAGTTGAGGGGTCAAATGACCTGGTAAAAGGAAAAAATTTATTGTATAATGTACTTATGACATAATTAAACTTATAAATTTTTCATTTTTCCTTAAATATTAAGTATATACCTCACTATTTTGTCTTAGAGGTCAGCTAGTTAGGAAAATTAGGATTTTGGCAAGACAAGTAAATGAAGCCAAAATGGGTAAGAAAATTGATAGGAGGAAATGGGGGCCTCAAATAAAATATTTTGAGGTGTATTAAATATGAATTGGTGATACAAAACACTCATACAAGACCAGAATTCTTAAAATTATCAAAACTCTCTTGCACATAGCTCAACCAATCAAGTTCCAACTAGGCCTAATTGGTAAATGAGAAGAAGAGGTGAGGAGTGATTGGAGGGTTTTAGGGTGACTTGGGAAGCTGAGTGACATAAAAAAAAACATAATAGAATTTTAATATAAGGATGAAACTCAATAGGTTTCTCTAAACCCTCAAAGTTACAAGCAGGCTTATTAGGCATGGTTACGCCTAGACGCCAAAAGGAGAGTCATTTTGACTTCTACCATGAGACGAGAATTATAATCCATTTATACATGTTTATGAGGTCATTTAAAGTGTGTAAAATATTTTTTTAATGTATATAATTCATAAAAAAATCCATTTTTGGCTTAGGACCAATTCAAGTTTGTAAGGAATGGAGAGAAGAGCTTGAGTGGGCAAAGTTGGAAGCTCATATCTTCTTGGACACTTTGCATGAAGACTCAAGGAGATAGGAAAATATATATAGGGTATTAAAAAATCACTTATTGTAATTTAGTTGATATTTTAATGTTAAATCTTTATGAACAAATCTTAAGAGGGGAAAATAGGGCTAAACTCACAAAAACCCTTGCTAGTGACCATTTTGAGAAGATGAAGTAGTTAGTGCCCCCAGTTGTCATAGTTTACTAGAATGATGATTGGATGTTGTAGGATACTATATTATCCTTATCCCCACACTTTTTCACTATATAAAATTTTATGGATGGAGTACAAAAAATATTATTTTTGACTATTTTATGCATTGTGCAAGATCTAGGGACTTTCAAGGGATGAAATCAACTTTGGGAGGAAGATAGAGAATTATTATAAATTTTTATGTTAATTTAATGCTTCATAAAAAATATTAAGTTTGTATACCAATATCTTCATCTTATCTAGTTAAAATTGGCGTAGTGAACATGATAGTGAGAAGGGTGAGAACTTTAAGTGGATGTATTTTTAAGGTCTACCTAAGTAGTCTAAGGCCATGGAGGGTCTTTAAAAGTATCATCCAATACATTTAATGGATTTTAATGGAAAAATAAATCCAATTTTGAGGCCAAGTGTGAGGGGTGACTAAAAAAGGAGTTTCTTTTATTAAAACAGTGATGGCTCACTTTTAGAGGAATACAAATGACTAAGAATGCAACTTATGCATGGATAATCATGTCTTAAATATTTCCCTCTTATTTCAATCATTATACCTATCCTTATTTATTTTTTGGACCTTCCAATAGGGGTGAATGATGAAGGTAATTTTCTAAGCCAATAAAAATAATTTCATGCCACATTTCAAGAGGTTCATGTCTTGGAGGGCCACTTGTCCTATCATAATTTGCATGATCAGATTAAAATTATCTTCTCATGCACATGTAACTCCTTTTATTAGGTTGACAAGTGTCCTTGTGACCTCTAAAATTATTTATTCTCTTCTCTCTCTTAAATTATATAAGAAATAGCCATTTTGACCTTTGTAAAATATGCTCCACCTAAGTATGGCAAAACCCTACTCATTTAGATATCATGGATAAATAAATACTACTGATCTTACCTCTTTTATGGCTAAACATATTTTTCTCACTTGAATTATTAATCTTACTTAGTGATGACTATTATTTCCTTAGCATTATTATTTCATTTTCCCACCTATTAGTAGTTAGAAAGATTATTCTTATAGGTCATGTGAAGTGTTCTTTGATGTGTTAAGGTTGAGTGAGTTATTATATTGAAACAGTTCCATTCTAGGCTTCTTGTTTAGTCTTCCTATCTTAAACATTCATCACAATGTCAAAATGAAATACTAATGTGAAAATATTTAGATAAGAGAAGTGTATGCCTAGTTAGTCTTTTGTTATCATGTGTGACATGTAACTGATTGGTAGTCATTAAATACTCTTGTGTATGACCTCCTTTAAGATAGTTTACCTTCAATTTTCTCTCCCTTTTACTTGCAAGCATTTGTGTATAATTGATCCAAAAGTGGTACATCAAGGGAGTTAGCCCTATCTAGAGATTCACCTCATTCATGTTTTAACTATGCCATGTAGATGAGGATAGCTGAGAAATATCCTCAAAGGGTGCGAATCCAAGTGACAATAGTTTTAGCACACCTAGTGGGACTCATTGTCTAAAAAGTTGAAATAGTTATGGTGTTATATTTCAACACATCAACATTTAGAAGCATCTATCCAAGCATCAATGGTGACTCTAAAGTTACATCAGCTAGTCAAGTAGCCTAGGTTTTCCTTTTGAATATTTTTGGTAATTTTTTTTTGTGTTCTTGCTTCTTAATGAAGTTCCATGTCTAGTTTTGGTGTTTAGTATTATTTTACACAAGATGGTGAGGTATTTCAAGGTTATAAAATTCCCTATCAGCATTTGTATGATTCTTATCAACCTTGTCATGACCCTTACCAACTTAATTATGACCCTTATGAACCTTGTCATGAGTTGTATCAGTCATATAACCAGCCTTCTCAATACCTTATTATGTCTAGTCAGCCTAGTCACTTCTCAAATCAATCCATTTCAACTTTAAATCAAACTCTCTTAGGCTATGAGAGGTACATGATAGATCTTAACACATAAAGGGGACATGGTCAAAATGTTCCTAGATATCTAATTAATAATTTGAGAGATGAATAAGATATAGTTAAAAGAGAGTGGGCACCTATTCATAAATCAAATTAGTGAAGGCTCATAAATGAGATGCTAGATGTGAGTGGCATAGTTTCATCCTTAGAAGATAAACTAAGAATTCATGAAGAATAGCCTAAAAAACCTATCAAACCTAATATCCACCTCCCAAAGATTGATATCAATTCTAATTGACCCCTACTCATGAAATCAATCAATCTTATCAAAGTCATCTTATTCCCAATCAACTAGAAGAGAGAGTTGGAAAGACAAACTTAGTTTTTGAAGCAAACCTTGATAGGAAAATTGAGTTAGCCAATAAACAAATGAATTAGTCCATCTTATCATCAAATTAATTGGAATTTAATCCACAATTTCCCTCTCCCATGTTGGAGACAAGGTGGAGAATCCAAGCCTAAGGAGATCCCAAGTTTCTTGAACACTTCATCCACTCCTAAAATTGCATCACTACCTCAAGAAGAGAATCCTAATCCGAACATCCTAAGTTGGAATAAGGTAGTGAACTCATGAGAAAAGAAAGGGGATAAAATCCTAGATAAAGAGTGTTTAGTTGAGAAAGATCTTGATCCTATGCAATCACCTCCGACCCTTCCTCAAGAAACCTATTGTCTTCCATATCAACCATATTGTACTCCTTATACTAATAAATATGTATACAAAATTCAAGAGAAAATTATCTAAGAGAACCTATCTAAGAAAATTGAAGAGTTAGAGTCAAGAATAATATTATTGAGTCAAGGTATGGTCAAAGGTTTAGAGCCAAAAGAAGATATTATGCCTAAACATACCCCATATAACCTTTTTAAAGAGAGTGCTCAAGATAAATAAGATTTTAATGAATAAATTGTAAAATGGAAGGATGAAAACCAAGATATTTTAGCCTAAGCTTTTCCTACCCTTCCTTAAGAACTTCCAAAGGGATCCCCTACAATTCATTCTCAATATGATGTTGAGTTTTATGTTCCACCTCCACCAACTAGTTCATATTGTCTTCATCCTATCACCCTTTTCCTTGATGGACCTGTGGTGTGGGAACCTAAAGAGGAGCATTTGGTTGATAATAATTCAAAACTCTTATTTGATGAAAACATAACTCCTTGGTAGCGTCATTAGACTAGGTCACCTGATTATACTATTCCTAGCATTGACATCACCAAGAAGGAGAAAGAAATTGAGTATCTTGTTGTCTTTAAGAAGCAAAGTCTGGTTATAATAGCTGAGATAGAACTTGAGAGACCTCAAGAGGTTCTAAATGCTAAAAAAGAGGTGATTTATTTTCTTAATATTGAAGGATGTCTTCTTTGTGTCAAAAAAGAGGAAATAATCATTGGTTCTTCCATCACTATCCAAGATATCATAGATGGGAAAGAACAAGTCTCTAATATGCCTTAGGATGACTTTTTTTCAATCATTGGATTAGGTTATACCCTTCTTTAAGGAGGATATGATCTAGACATAAATGAATAAGGTAGCTTTGACACTCAAGTGAGTATGTAAAAAAAAAATAATAATCATATTTGTCCTTTCAAGAGTTATATGCATTCCATGATGATACATTTGAGATCATAAAAATGGGTTATCAGCCTCTTAACTAGTTGGGAGAAACACATTATCTTTTGAAGGATAGACCAAACTTTTATTGGCCTCAATCTTCCAAGGAATAAGAAACTACTCCACTCAAAGCCATGCCTACCAAAGAGATACAAGTTGATAATGAGATTTAGAGTGGGTAGAAATATGAGATATGTGTACAAGTTTAAGAGGAATACATTTACACTAGAGACCTATTTAAGGATTATCTACTTGAGAGTAGATCAAGTGAAGTGATAAGGAATAGGTCTAATCTACCAAGAATCTAACCCAAAGAGAAACATGCTTGGCACTATGACTCATGTCATGAAAAATAATATTAAAAAAACTTCCCTTTTAATCCTAGGAGGTATTCTTAGTTTCTAGTTGTGCATAGTTGTTTTCTATTTTCCCTAAGTGCTTTGAGCATATGCGTGTGTCTTGTTAGTATGTGTCATTTATTTTTTATGGTTAAGGTAAATATTTGTCTTGTCTTGGTCAAATCCTTGTTTCAAGTGTCAGGTATTCTTTTTTGTCTTATATTTTATATGAATCCTTAAGCCCATGTATAGGATAAGGCTACTAATCTTTAGTGTAGTAGGCATACTACCCCTATGAGTCACCAATTTCTTGACCAAATTTAACCTTATAAGTCAAATTAGGACCCCTATAGGTAAACCATTGATATTTAGAGGTTTTAGGGGTCAAATATTTTATCATGGGCTGTGTTATAGTCTATTTGATGTAATTTAATGCCACTTTAGCTCTATTCTTAGTCATTTTAATACTTGTCTTTTTAAGCCATTTTGATATCATAAAAGGGGAATTTAATGACTTATATGACCTCCTTAGGTAATGTGAAGGTGTAAAAATGTTATTTCACACCCCATGTGTCTTAAAATTTATTAAGTGACTATTTATAACTAAAAATTGGTAATTTTTTAGAAGAAAGAGCAACTTTCTTGAAAAAAGAGGAGTTTGGCACTTGTACAACCCATAAGGGAGTGTGAAATATGGGATAAGGTTGTGAGATGAATATTAATATTCCTTATACTAATTTAAAATATTTAAATAATTTTCAAATTCCACATTTGAGCTAAAACCATTCTGCTCCTTCTTCACCCTTTTAGACACATAAAACTAGTCAACATGTTTGTGCTTGGTATGTCCATTTGGAGAGGTTTAAGGTAAAATGTTCATATGGGTGTCTTATAAAATTATTAATATTTAATTTAATGTTTGGTTTTATAATATTGGTGTAATGTTATTTATGAATCATTCTTAAGAAGTTGGTCTATCTAATTTACTTGCTAATTTGTGCACCCTATAGGTTTTACTTTGGTTTGGAGAAGTCTATACAATACAACTATTGATATTGATTCAATATGGTTTTTTATTTCTAATATAATTATCCCCATTCTTGGTTTCATTTTTCAAGGTGTTTTGATTGGCAAATCATCTCAGGTTTACAGACTAGTCTCATTTGAAGATAGCATGCATGTTTCCACCATTTTCAAGATCTTCATGTTTTGGTAGTGATTCCAGGGGTGAAAATAATTTCATTATCATGTTTAAAATGTTATATTTATCTATTCCCATTTAAAATTCCTTATCTAAATAAATCTTCATGGAAATTATAGTCATAAGAATCCTATAGTTAATTTACCCTATGATTGTCATACATAGCTAGTTATGATGAATCATGTTTATGGAGCCTATATAACATGTTAATATAGGTGTGATGAATGTTAAAAATAATTGGTATATATATTATCAAAATTAATTAATGAGTTGATCATTAAAGTGGTTAAAATAGTACTATAGTAGTCAACATAGTCACTCACACATTTTGCCATAAACATGCACCTACAGGTGCCTCTAAAAGGTCACAACATTGAAATAGAGTGTGAGGACTTATTTCAAGTTTTGAAACATATTTTTGTTTCATTTGAATACCATGAGGGGATATACATTGGTTATCAAGGCATATCATTTTAGTATATGGATCATCTCATATGTACTACCTGCATAGTACTAAAAATGCACCTACATGTACTCTCATGGAAGAAATCATGTTGAAAAAGAAGCATTGACACTTGTCTCAGATATTTTAGAGTGTGAATAGTTAATTTTTAAGTATTTATATAATATAATAACACATTTAAGGAAAAATACAATGTACATTGTTCATACTTCTACTCACTACCTATACATTAGAAAATCTCCACCTATAGGTGGTACCATAAGGATTTTAGATGTTATATAGAGGTGTCAAAACAAGTATTAAAGCCTTATCGAGGTTATAATTCATTTATTAGATCATTTCATATCCATTTTCGATGATATATTGACAAATAGGTCTATAAGGTTGTATCTTTGAATGATGACTAGGTTTAGGGATCAAATCCCTAAAAGGCAAAAAATAGAACATGTGGCCTTTTCATAGAGAGCTTGTGACTAGGTTATCAAAACCTTTGATGCATCATAATGTGTTTTTATTGTATAATTTACATAGGATAAGGAATATTAATTTTTTTTAAGGTATATTATTAGTGGTGATTGGTTGTTGGGAGACCCAAATTTGCACTTTTATACACTAAATCTAGGAAGTGAAATATATAGGCTTTGATCTCTAACTAGACCCTTCACCCATGGCTACAGTCCTAAGCCATGCCTCCATGATAAAATGGTTATAATTCATATGAAATAAAAATAATGATATAAATATCATATAAATATGTTAAAATACTATTTTTAAAATCTTATATATACCTACATGACCCCACACAATCAGTTGTAGTTGACTATGAGGGGTAGAGAGCCAACGTATTGAGTTTTTGATGTGGTATATCTTAGGAAAGATTTAAAAAATTAATTAAAAAAGTAAAAAATGATACCAAGGGACTATATGGAATTTTTTAGACACTATCCTCAATCCCAAACAAGCATGGTCACCTGCAGGTGCCCTTCTAAGACATAAAACACAGTCAAGAGATAGAACTCAGTCTTGAGAGTTCAAGGTATATAAAGGGGTACATGAAAGTGTAGTGTGATGAATATATTTGAGATAGATCCATAATTACTATATAATATTAAATATGATGTTTCATATTAAAAATTTTACAGAGATGACCCCATGATGTAACACATAATCCATATGAGAACCCTACATACATAATCTATCTTCTAATAACATGTCTTGGATTTTGAGGAGTTGAGGGGCCAAATGATCTGATAACATTCCAAAATTTGGTTAATATTTTTATTATTAAATAATTAAAATTATAAATAACTCATTTTTCCTTGAATAGTAGGGCTATACCTCACTATTATATCTCAGAGGTCAGCTAGTCAAGAAAATCAAGATTTTGGCAAGACAAGTAAATGAAGCCAAAATGGGTAAGAAACTTGATAGGAGGACATGGAAAAATAAATAAAAATATATTTAGGTGTATGGAAGGTTAATTGGTGATATGAAACACTCATACAATCTCATACTTCATAAAATTGTCAAAACTCTCTTACACATAACTCAACCAATCAAGTTCCAACTAGGCCTAGTTGGTAAATGAGAAGAAGAGATGAGGAGTGATTGTAGGGTTTTAGAGTGACTTGGGAATATAAATTACATAAAAAAAATATAAGATACTTTTAATATAAGTATGAAACTCAATAGGTTTCTCTAAACCCTCAAGGTTGCAAGCAAGCTTATTACGCATGGTTAGGCCTAGAAGCCAAATGGAGAGTCATTTTCAGTTATATCATGAGATGAGAATTATAATACATTTGGAAATTTTTATTAGGTAATTTAAATTTTTTAAAATCTTATGGAATTTAGATAAGTCATAAGGAAAAATATTTTTGGCTTATAACCAATTCAAGTTTGTAAGGAATGGAGAAAAGAGCTCGAGTGGGAAAAGTTGGAAGCTCATATCTTCTTGGACACTTTGCATAGAGACTCAAGGAGATAGGATAAGTTAGATATGGTATTAAAAAATCAATTTTTTCCATTTATTTTATAGTTGAATTTCAAATCCTTATGAAAAAATATTAAGAGGGGAAAATAAGCCTAAACTTGCCAAAACCCTTGTTAGTGACTAGTTTGAGAAGATGGATTATTTTAGTGCATCCAAATGGATTATTTTTCCTAGATATATGATTTTATGTTGTAGGATAATCTCTCAAGATACTCCATACCCTTTTGTATTGTATATAATTGTATAGATGGAGTATAAAATAGGGTATTTTGACTATTTTGTGCATTGTGCAGGTTACAGGGAATTTCAAGGAATAAAATAAATTTTGGGAGGAATATAAAGACTTATTATAACTAAATATTTTCATTTAATGCCTCATAAAAACTCCTAAGTGTGTCTACCAATAGCTTCATCTCATCTAGTTAAAACTAGCATAGTGAACATGATAGTGAGAAGTGTGAGAATGTTATGTGGATGGATTTTTAAGGTCTACGTAAGTAGTCCAAGGTAATCATATTTACAAGTGTCATCCACTCATTTTCATGTATTTTCATGGAAAATTGAATCTAATTTTGAGGCCAAGTGTGAGGGGTGACTAAAAAAGGATTTAGAAGAATCTAAGTGATTGGGAATGAAACTAATGCATGGAGAAGCATTTATACAACCCTCAAATCTTATTCCAATAATTAGACCTATCCCTAATTATTTTTGGGACATTAAAATAGGTTTTAATGATGAAGGTATTTTTATATGTGAGTAAAAGGAATTTCATGCCATATTTTAAGAGTTTCATGCCTTGGAGGGCCACTTGTCCTATCAAAATTTACATGATCAGTTTTAGATTTTATTATCATTCACATGTAACTCATTTTATGATCTTTAAAACTATCCTTGTGACCTTTAGAATTATTTCTTATCTTCTCTCTCTCAAGTTCTATAAAAGCTATCCATTTTGGTCTTTGTAAAATATGCTCCACCTGAGTATAGTGGAGCCCTGCTCATTTGCATACCATGGATAATTAAAGATTACTGATTTGAAATCTTATATAATTTTTCATAGTGTATTCAATTGAATTATTCATATTAATTAGTGATTTTTGTTGTTTCCTTATCATTATTATTTCATTCTCCCACCTATTAGCAATTGGAAAGATTCTTCTTGTAGGCCATGTGAAATTTTCTATGATGTGTCAAGATTGATTGAGTTAGTCTATTAAAACAATGCCATTATAGGCCTATTTTATAGTCATCATATCCTAAACATTTATCAAAACCTCATAATGAAATACTGATGTGAGAATATTTAGATTAGAGAAGTGTATGCCTAGTTAGTTTCTTGGTTTCATGTGTGACATGAAACTAGTTGGTAGTCATAAAATAATTTGGTGTATAACCTCCTTAGGATAGTTTAATTTCAATTTTATCTCCATTTTCCTTAAAATAATAGCTTTAGTAGTGATTAAAAAGTGTTACATCAAGTGAGCTATCCCTATCTAGAGATTCACCTCATTCTTAGGCTACCCACAACCTTGAGGTGTTTCAATTGTGCCACTTGGATGAGTATAGCTGAGACATCTCCTCAAAAGGTTAAAATCAAAGTGACAATAAAAAATTAATGAAAAATCAAAACCATAACTAGGTTTAAAACTTGAATATCAAGCCTAATTCGAAGATAACATAGTCAATCTTTCAATGGTGCACCTATAGTCAGTAGTCACCTGAGTTTGGTTTTGAGACAATAAACTCATTTAATATAGAGTTTAAAATAATTTGGAGGGAGTATTATTTCATGGTAAAAAAATATTTTTAATATGTTTAAATGTTGAAATAAACCTTGAATGAACCAAATTTGTTCAAGTAACTCTTCAAATCTTAGTTAAAGCTCTCAAAAAGACCATCTATATCCCACCCTCTTAAGACTATCTTGAGATTATAGGGTTGATGAGAACATAGGGTTTAAATTTTTTTATAAGGTGTTAATTTAATATGTCATGAAATAAATTTGAATATATATATATATATATATATATATATATATATATATATATATATATATATTTAAAGATACTCTAAGTAGAGTTTGAAGACATGGAGACTAAATAGGGGTCATAAGCATTAGATAATCATATACACAGTCCTACCAAGTCTAGTGAAATGGTTTGCTTGAAAGAGTAAACATCTGAGGGATAGGGAGATAAGTGGATGTGATTTAATGGTATAAAAATTGTTCTACATGGGTTTAAAACTTAGAACATAGTAGACCTTGTTAGAACCTCTAACATGCTTAACATACATACAATCCTTTTGAGAAATCAATCTTGAACAAGAGGTGATAAAATGGAGATAGGATGAGACATATATAGCCTTTAGTATGTGATAAATTAATTTAGCAAACATTCTATGAAGTAAAAAACTACTAAATATTGACAAATAGTTTAATAAACCTTGTTTAGTAGATACACGAACCTAGTTGCATATACATCCATGTATAAGCAATCTTGAAGAAGGATGGCCAATTAAAATAATGAATTAAAAGATTCAAGACATATAATAAAATATGAGATAATTAAGGGTTTGAAAATTCATTTCATGATGTTCTAGACTTACACACACAGAGTAAAATAAGTAGATCATAGTTAAATCCTCTCATAGTCATACACAGACCTATTGGTGTTGACATACTTGGTAGCCTTGAAGAGATGATATTTAGGTGATTTAGAACTTTTTGAGATTTGGAATTAATAATAATATGTTGAGAAATATATACAAATATTTCATAAGGTGTTCGAGTCTTAAAAGAGAGAAAACATAGGCAACACAATGAGTTAGGGTAAGACAATAACCTAGGCCTACAAACCCTAAGCCTAAAACATGAGATGTTGAAGAGAGTTTGAGGAGGAAAGTGGAAAAAGAATAATTAAAATGTGTATATTAAGATGTATCAAAGTCCATTTAGATAATTTGAGCTCTAACAAAACTTAGGAACACCACCTATAGACCTAAAACTTGCTCAAACCTCACAAAACACTTGTTTCCATATGAGAGGCTATCTTGATTTTCTTGGTATGGCCAGGAGGATTTTCATGGGGCCTTGTGCTCATATTTAAATTTATCCACCCTAATTTATTTCATGTTTGTGGAATTTTTTGGAGGATCCATACATCCATATTTATGAATCATCCTTAAGAACCCAAACCACTTTCAGGTTGCGTAAGAGAGCCATAAAGACCTGATGAGAGAAATAAATGTTTATACCTTTAGATGAATTAAAAAAAAATCCAAACTACCCATAATATGTTTAATTATCCCCTAATCATCATTTCATTCCATTATTTTGTACGAAACTATATGGAACTATATGAAATAGGCCTAAAATCACTAATTTTAGCTATTTTATAGGTTCATTCAAGTGGTCAAAACTTCAATTTTTTCATGGAGGTAGGAGAGTATTTTTTATAAGTTAATCACCTACTTATTTGGGGTTTATAATTTTTGGCGAGGCTATAGGATCATTTTTCACTCTCTTGGCAAGGAACCCTAATTGAGGCATAGTTAGGAGAGAGAAAGGGTAGAAAAAGACATCTCTACTCACTTTCAAAACATGAAATTATACCTAGATCCATAAGACCATACTAGGTATTAGAATATGCCCTTATATTCTTATATTTTATTTTAAATTTTCTATACACAAGGAGGTTTGCACAAAAAAAGGCTATAAGGAATGAGGCTTATTTGAGGCTTTTGGTAGACAATGACTTGTTGGGGCTAGTTTGAGAACTTAAAATATATTTTTTCACGTCTAATATGATGTAAATAGGCCATCCATGAATTTTATATGTGATAAACTACCTGAAATCAAGTTATAACACTTGTGTGCAAAATAGGCCTAAAGAGATGAAGAGCCCTTTAGACAGTTTGTAAGAAAAAGAGGTGATGTGTCAAATAGAATCTAGTGGATTTAATTGAGAGGTGTCAAGAATAGAGGAAAGAGGTATAATAAATTTATATTATCACTAATATATCCACTTTTTATTTAACATGTCAAGACAAAGGGGACTTTCAAATAGCTAGTCAATGTCAAGCAACCATTTCAACTCTCACGCCACTTGGAGAGATGGAGCATTTGAATAGGAATTACAGATGTATTTGGAAGTCTTTTATGATAATTACATAACTCTTCTCTTATTTTTAACTCATATTGACACTTTTTTACTCTCTCTCTCTCTCTCTCTCTCTCTCTCTCTCTCTCTCTCTCTCTCTCTCTCTCTCTCTCTCTCTCTCTCTCTCTCTCTCTCTCTCTCTCTCTCTCTCTCTCTCTCTCTCTCTCTCTTACACACTTATCTTCTCCTTCACTTTCTCTATATAAACAACCACCAATGGATAGAAATGGATCCTCCACCTAGGTATGGTGAATCCTTGCCTATTATTTTATGCCTTTGATAAATAAAAAATATGATTTTTTAACTCATTATATTACTAAATAATATGGAAAATATGTAAATGGTTGATCTTATCAAGTGTATATGTATGTCACCTTATTTGTGTCTTATTTATCCTACCTCATGTGGTTGTTTCTCTAATATAGGATGTAGTTGGTGTCATCAGGGGTTTCTTGTGGGTTTTGAAGTGAAATTAGTCTTTTCTATTATCCTTATAATACCTTACCCTTCTACAAAACATTAATGTAATAGGTTCATTCTAGGACGTGTGTATGTTCAAGTTGTCTTATAGGTCTTAGTGTATTTTGCAATGTGTGGTAGTGGTTAACAAAGTTTGGTGCTTCACCACTATACTTAGGTTTATTTTATTTTTTATTCCCTTTTCAAAGAAATAAATTAGTTAAAGTGATCCTAAATGATTCATGAAGGGGAGGTATCCCCTTATCTAGAGGTTTATCCCTATTATAGACAACCCACAGGTCTAGGGGTAATCCCATGTTTATCCAAATTTGGAGAGGTATGAAAAACCTTAGCCTAGGGTGTAAAATTTGGTTATAACATGTATAAATAGAATTTTATCCTATCATAACTAATAATAATTCCAAATATCATCACCATCCCATGGTGAAAGTATAATATGCTGATGTAAGAATAATCCCTGGCAAATAATATAGAACAATACTAAACCACACTAAACTATGCAAAATGATTTAATAATTTTAGGAACATTAGTGTATTATTGATAATTATTTAAAGGGTTTGAGTAGTAAAATAAATAAATAAATATAAAATAATTAATATAATGATTTGTGTAAATTAATTTCAATTGAAATTTTTCTAAAAATAGTAATGAGAAGAAAATAAAACTTAGCGAGAAACTGATTGATCCAACTGAAATAGAGGCTAGAATTCATTGTGCAAGATTGACACATTATCAAAAAATGATATCTAAAATTCATTTTGTGATTGGATATAAAAAATATAATTAGATAGTAGTGGCATTTACACTATAGTCCACCTCTACCACTATTGTCTTGATGATCTAAGCTTTTTGGGTTTTGTTTGCTATGTCTATGCGATCTTGTATACGAAGTTTTGTCATCTATAAATATGTATAGATCTTTGTAAAGTATATTATTTATTTAAACCATATTTTCCATTTATCTTTGACCAATTTTGAGAAATAGGGGGGTTAGTTTGTGTAATATGCACTAGACATGCTTCATATGCTGTATGTGGGCACACTGCCTAAATACCAATACTCTAAAGAGGGAAAAAGCCATATGTAGTTCACCCAATTGATGTTATTTGTGAAATTACGTATATAAATATGTAAAATGATAAACTATATGTGCTTGAGATGGATAGGGACTAGTGTAAGGACTTGAATGAGTTTTTAAGTGTGTTGGTTAGATATATGCAAAGAATAAGAAAGATTGCTTGAGTAGTATTTTTTGTATTCTTTCTTGCTTAGTGATATTTCCTAACACTTTCTAAATGATCTTTGAATGGGATTTTATAGGGATCTATTGGTCATGGTTTAAATGTACTCACATTAGGCTGACAAGGATAAGGATGGGGAATTAGAATAAATTGACCATTAGGGATAGAAATGGACTTGAATAATAGTACTGAAAGTAGATAAGAGTGGCACCAACACAATATTCCAAGTGTGGTGCAACTATCCTAAGTAGATAGGACCTAGGGGGATTTATTTATCTTATAAAGAGTAGTCTAGGTGAGCTAGGACCAAGTCTAGAAGGCTATGGATGATTGGGAATCAGTGAAAATAAACTTAAGAGGGTTATGAAAGCAAACATGAGGGACCTAAGGGTTGGGTGTCATTAGCCATTCTCAAGTCACCAATTTTTACATTTTATATGACTACATTTCCCCTCACTTTATTCTAGTGATGTAGCAAAGTAAAATACTAGGATAAAGGAAAAATAAAAAGTGTACCTAAACTTACCTACAAGGGTGAAGCTCATGAAGCTATGTGATGTTGGGTGTACATAGAGAAAACATATTGTGAAGTATGAATCTACAAGAAAAATAAATAGGAGATCAATTCTTACTAGATATACTATATCTAAAATAATAATGTACAAAATTAGGTAAGATAGAGATGAAGAGAAACGAATGAATACACCTCACTGGGTATGCAAACAAATATAAAACCTTTTGTGATGCTGAGTGATGATGGATTATGTTGAGTAATGCTAGAAGGTGTTGTACTAATACTAATATCATGAATGAATATGAGTGCTCAATTCCCTAAGATTGTCTCAAGAATATATAGGTTATCCCTTTGGCTCCATCATCACCCACTAAGTGAAGCTAGGTGATCATGCATGTGTTGATCAAACTTTAAACTATGTGTCTAATCCCTCTGATTAGGTGGCTCAAGAATACAAAGGATGGCTAGTCCTTTAGCTCCATCATTACGCTGTGAAGTGAAGCTATGAATTGATATTAGTATGAAATGTGTGTCATATGAGATGGATCATAAAGCCCATGAATGTAATGTGATCTGATAATGTTGGCATGGATAGTCAAATGTATACTAAAAACTAGCCACTTCTTGGCCACTCTAAAAGATGGAGAATATGCTTATATGAAAGCCACTCTAAAACTAGTGCACTAGGCTTAAATAAAATCCACTCAAGAACTCAAAAAATTTGGGAATGTGGAAGTTAATCTTGTATGAAATCTATTCCAAAATGATGCCAATAACCTACATATGGAATAAGGCATTTAATTTTTGAGAATGCCTCGATAATACTATACTAAAATAGAAAAGAAAATAAATGTGCCACACACATTGCCCCTAATCACTGGTATCTAAAACATGGATTTTGATCCAAAAATTAAATCAACTACTATATTTAAAACTAGAAGTGAAATCCATCATGTCGCATATGATGCCCCTTATATCTACATTCTTTGAGAAAAACTAGATTAAAACTACTAAATCTAGTCTAAACTATAGTTGAGAAAATTATAACTGAGCTTAGCTTTCTATTTATTTCTATAAAATATAGTTTTTTTTGTTATTTGGATAGGAGCACCAAAAGTGGACACTAGTGGCATTGACACTATTATCCAAGTTAGGCACTATTGTCTAGGGAAACATATGGTAACTATTCTAGATTCTTGACTATCTACCTAGTCTGTTTTGACTATTTTGATGTTTGGTTACTATTATGGGCATGCTTAATGATATTTTTTTGGCTATTAGGATCTATAATCTCTATGAAAAACCCCTTTTTTCCCCCCCTCTTTTGAGTGTGGGAATGAAGACCCTATAATGGCTACCCTCAGAAGAAAGAGCCCTACAAGTGTGTTATGATGTAAAGATACATGATATAACAATGATAATTGACAAAATATCTCAAGATATAGCATGATTTATATTGATATATTTTTATATCAATAGGGTTATGCCTAGATGGATATAATAAGGTAAAACATGTGAAATGTGTTAAAATAGAAATGAAATTTTGGTTAGTTGTTAGTTGTTAGTTGGAGGGATTGAGCATTATGTCCATCATGGCATCTAAGAAAGCAAGATAAGTGCATGATGTGAATCATGGCATTAAAAATAATGAGAAGCAAACAAGTAATAAGAACACAAGTCAAGAAGCATACAAGGGTGGCCAAAGGCCAAGCAAACAGACGACATGGGCACATGTCACTCAAACTGGAAAGCAATCATACAAGGCATGTTCATATGCCACATACACATACAATTGAAATAAACAAAATTGGTGTGAAAGCCACAACCACATATAAAATTAGAAAAATAAAAAATAATATATGAAAAATTAGTAGGTAAATTACCCTAGAGTTTCTAAGGTTTTTATGTGCAAAAGAAGTAAGTAGGGTTCACCAAATGATTTAATAATTTTGAGAATATTAGTGTATTATATCTAATTTAGTTAAAGTGTATGAGTAGTAAAATCAATAATTAAATAAATAAACAATAATTTAGATACTAATTTGTATAAATTAATTTCAATTAAAACTTTTCTAAAAATAGTAATAAGGAGAAGAAAACAAAACGTAGATGGAAACTGATTGATCTGACTAAGACAAAGGCTGGAATTCACTATGAAGGACTAATACATTGTTTTAAAATAAGATATGAAATTTATTTTGTGATTGTATAGGAGTGATATAACTATATATTAGTGGCACTAACACTATAGTCCACCTACACCATTATTGTCTTGAGAATCTAAGTTTTATGGGTTTTGTTCCCTATGTCTGTGTGACCCTGTCTATGAAGTTTCATTATCTAGAAGTCTTTATAGCTCCCTATAAAGAATATTATTTCTTGAAACCCTATTTTCCATTTTTATCTAACTAGTTTTGAGTAAGATGGGGGGTTGGTGTGTGTAAGATGTACTAAACATGCTTCACACCCCATGTGTTGGCATGTTGCTTACATATCAATACTCTGAAGAGGGATAAATCCATATGTAGTTCTCCCACTTGATGTGCTTTGTGAAATTATTTATATGAAGATGAAAAATTCTAAACTAGATATGCTTAAGGTGGCTAGGGACTGGTATAAGGACTTAAATAAGCTTGTAAGTGTGTTGGTTGGTTGTATGTAGAGAATAGGGAAGATTACTTGAGTAGTCTTGATTATATTCTTGCTTGCTTAGTGATATTTGCTAAACCTTTCTAAATGATCTTTGAATGGGATTTTATAGGACCTATTGGTCATGGGTTGAATGTAATAATATTACGTTGATAAGGATAAGGGTGGGGAACTAGAATAAATTGACCATTGGGTCTAGAAATGGACTTGGAAAATAGTGTTGAAAGTGGATAGGAGTGGCACCAGCACTATAGTCTAATTATGGTGCTACTATCCTGAGTAGATAAGACCTAAGGGATTGATTTTTCTTGGAAATAGTAGTCTAGGTGAGTTGGGACCAAGTTTAGAAAGTTATGAGTGATTGGGAATAAGTGAAAATAAGCTTATGAGGGTCATGAAAGCAAGCACGAGGGACCTAAGGGTTGGGTATCATTATCCATGCTCAAGTTACCATTTTTTGCATTTTATATGACTATACAAAACTACTCAACCATTGAACTATTTTGATAGATGAAAACATATACATAAATGACCAATCAATAGATGTATAAAAATTTTCTACTTGTGTCTCCCAATAATCATCATACCACCTTATATCTCCCAATAAACATAATAATCACTACTTAGACCTCCCAACTAGTAAAATAATATGTAATAAATAACCACCATGTATGGTGGGGTGGAAAGGATGGTATCTCAATTTATGTGATAGGTTCCTCATTATAATCCCATTAATTATATTCCAAGATACTTCTCCTCCCACATAAAATTCCATTGGCATAAAAATTATGCACATATATTTACATGGGAAACTAGCACAACAATCATCAAAATAAATAATTAAAAAAACTAGTTGATCATGTAAAAGCATAAACCAATAAAAATGAGACAAAATGATCAAAATATTTTCAACAAAAATCCAAACTATTCATTTCAACAACAATCAAAGTGATTAAAAGCATAATAAAAAATCCAAACTATTAGTTTCAACAACATTTTCCATAATCAACCAATTGATTAAATTTTCAAAAAAATAATAATAAAATTTTGGTTACCAAATAAATTTAGTAATAAAGTGCAATCAACTAAAATAATTGTGGAAAAACATATACGTAAATGGATCACATCACACACTATGTGACTTTACAAGTCACCAAAGGGGATAAGGAATAAAATCATCTCAATTACCTCCTAGAGGTAAGAGGCATCCCGATTACCTCTCAGAGGTTTGAGGCATCTCAATTACCTTCCATAGGTATGAGGAACAATGTCTATTACCTCCTAGAGGTATGAAAATACCTATAAATTACCTCTGATAGGTAATATAATAATTGTGTCTAATCATATGTAATAGTGTCACAATACATATCAATTGAACAACTTTCATACAAAATATACTAGAACTATGAAAGTACCCACAAATAATAATATTACTACACATCCTTGACTATCATGTAACCCACCTAATGTCAATTATCATAGCCAATATAGAATAACCATGTCAAAAACATAACTTGTGGAATGTATACAACAAAAGTACTATAAAGTAAAAATTGTTTTATTGTTTCTCATTGATTACTACCCTTTGCCATAGTATCTAAACTATCAAAATGGGACAACCACTAACAATCTCTGCATATGGCATCATAATCTCCCAAGGTGATACAAGGAGGGTTTATACCATAGTTTAAAAATAAACATCACCACAATCATTAGTTCAACTAAGACATTAATTTATCTTAGGAAGGGTTGTTATTTCACACAAAATTTACACATATTGGTTACATACAATGTTGCCTCAACACACACAATTATACAACTGGTGTTAACAATGTAACATCATGTAATTACTTAGTCATATACTCACAACATTCACACAATAAGGTTATTTACATATCACAACTCCATCATTTGTAAGGTTTAATGAGTGTAGAAATGTTACAATGGTTTACACAAAATATTATAATTATAGATACACACTTCACACATTAAGGTTACCCATGAATAACTTAAATACTATGCTTACATAGTTTCATGACAATTGAGACACCTTTTACAATAACATATCATAATTTACAAGTTTTGCTTGAGGCTCAAGGCAAGCTCATACGCCAAAAAATAGATATATCATCTCTAATGTCACCATTGTCGATCATATTTCTCTATCATGGCCACAAAATAATATACATGTCAATCCTTTTTCATATTATCAAGGTGTATCATATGAAAATGTACAAGTTTTTCCTAAAAAAACAAGATTTATTCAAAGTTGTTTCCAAATAGTATTTACCCAACATCAATGTCTTTATCATTATAGGAATCTTAAACTAAACCATCCAAATGTATCATACAATAATACCAACTAACCCTATATGATGTCACTACCAACTGGAAGTACACATGTTGACTCTTGCATCTCTATGTCTCCATAATCATGGTAAACTACAATAAATTCTTATCCGTTGTGAATTAATTGTTATATCCTAAATTTTCACCTTATATAAGTCAATTAGACCTTATCAAATTTGGGATAACATGGAACTATCTTTGAATATAAGCATATTGCTAAAAGAGATAGATATCTAGATTATGGGCTAGCTCCATTGATCTAACTATTTAGGCTCTCAACTACACTAGTCTAATCACTTTTTAGGGGTAAAAAGGGAAGAAGGAAAAATAAAAGTAACATATTCTAATAGAGGTGATACACTAAGAATATCTCCACAAACATACTTAAAATTTCACTATGAAGGTAGACAACTAAAATTGACCTCAACTCAAGGTTATTCTAGCAAAAATGTTTTTACATGGAGGTATATTGCTATGTATTTCCAAATGTGAGTGAATAGTAGGTCTAGAATTGAACACAACTAATTATTAGAGGTATAATCACTGAGGGGGGTGAATTAGTGAGCCCAAATAATCCAACTTCAATTATTATCTTTACAAATAATTAACTAGTTACGATAAGCATACTTATCATTCATATAAATAAGAGAGATAATGTAAGATCAATCACATAACACATGGCATATGTTGGAAACCCTCTTGGGGGATAAAACCTACTAGAACCTATATTTGGACTATTGTCCTATAATAATAAGATCCAATTTAGACCATATATAAATGATCAAGGAACTATAATCCCTATTTAGTGAGATTTCAATCTTACAAGGTGATACCATACCTATTTAATTGAGCTACAACAACATAAAAATATTTTAGAAAGTTTCACCTTACAATGAGGATATAACCACCTTATATGTTGAGCTACCACAATAACACCTATGAACATATCCACCTCTGAACTGATGTCAACAACACTTGATGATGGTCCTCTACTTATCACACTTCACCTTTGCTCACAAATAAACAACAAACATACCATTATGCCAAAAAAATTATGACCAATATGTTATAAAAATAGTCTTCAATCTATTCTAATCTTTAAATAATCCTTAAGGCACTTTACCCCTCCTTCACTCCACAAAAACACATTCATAAACCTCTCTCCAATCACTTAGTCTCTCACATAAATTCTAGCAATCACTATTTTGATTTTACTATTTATAGAGCAAACTTGATAGCAATCATCTTGGTCATCCATTAGGCATGACTTAGTCCTTAAGAAATCTTTCACCTGAAGACATGGCTCAATATAATCCTCATATGTTAGCCATAACATCTATGGGTCACCTTTAAGGAACTACACCTTTTAATAAGGTTCTTATAACTTGTATTCATATAAAATGTCAAAATTGGTAGCTTGAGTGTGGTCTATGACATGCAACCCATATATCCCTCTTGCATGATCTCATAACCCTTTTAGGCACCTTTTCATTGATTCCCAATCATTTGTAGACTTCTAAAACCTCATTCTAGCTCCACCAGGCTCCATTTTCCATGTTTATTCCATCCTCTTGAGTCTTATACCTATTGGACAATAGTGTCCAAGTTGGAATATAGCACTGGACCCTAGGGTGTCCCATTTTTATCACTCCTATCTAATCACATTTCAAGCTTAGGTGACAATTTTATCTTGATTCCTCTTCCTCAATGTGTCAGGCTAATGTGAATGCATCTAACCCGTGACTAATACATCTCTATAAAATCCCATTCAAAGTTCATTTAGAAGGGTGTTGGAAATTATCACAAAGTAAAGCATAAAATACAACCAAAATCAATAAGTCAAATTTCCCTACTCTCTACATATAGCCATCCAATACAACTATCAACATATTTAAACCCTCACACTAGTCCCTAGCCACCTCAAACACACCTAGTTTGACATTTTTTCATCTTCATGACACTATTGCACAAAGTACATAAAGTGGGAGAACTACATATGGCTTGATCCCTCTTTGAAGTCTTGGTATGTAGGTACTTACACACACTAACCCCCCCTCTTTCTCAAATTTTTCATTCAAGTTCGAGCACAAGGAAGATCTAGGTTTGGAGATTAAATCATCTCTACAAGGAGATTAAAAAATATTTAAGACTTGAAATTTCATAGGCAGACTAATTCAAGGATAGTGGATAAAACTCATAAAAATCAGATTTTTGTGACTAGTTTAGATAATATTAGTAGGACCTAGACTATAACACCATACCCTAAAGTGTGTTATTCAGTGCTCCTATCCTTTCATTAAATGAAGGACAAATCCTAGTTCACAACACTATCCCAGTATTGCATAGTTGGTATCAACCTCTATCTTAGTTGTATTAGCACATTTTTGAGGTAAGTTACATTTCTCCTCTTTTATTACTATTTTTAGAAAGATACAAAAGTCAAATAAATTATACAAATTAGTACTCTATTTATTGTAATATATTTTATTGATTTAGTCAACTCAGACCCTTACCTAAATTAGGAATAAGTCTCCAATATTCCAAAAAAAGTAAAATCATTTGATGAACCTGACTTATTTCATTTACGCATAAAAACCCTAGAAACCCTAGGGTAAATTCTTTGTTGATTTTTATAATAATTTTTTGATTTTTTACTTGTGTATTTAAATAAAAAATTCAATTTAATTTTTAAATTTCCATAGTATTTAAAAAATATATTTTTCTTCCAAACCCTAATTGCACATACCAGGGCCCTTTAAATCAATAATTTTCTAATTTTTTTACCTACGTATTTAAATTAAAAAATCACATTAAATTTTAAAATTTATTAGTAATTTTAAAAATTATTTTCTTAAAAACCCTAGTTTCATATACTAGGTCCCTCTCTTTGCTTGAGGTATCAACTTACATCTAAAATCAAATCTCACATAATAACACAAATGGATCTCACTTATTTAAACATATTTTTTTGTATTTCTTACAAATAATGAGACCATACTCAGTCCTATCATGTACATAAATGATGAAGTCTACCATATGTTAGTAAAAAGATTCATTGTTTGCATTTCATGCTTACTTTGCATAATATGGGATGATATTAAGAGATTTATTGTTAAACATGTTAAGATACCTCCCTTGGATCCTTTATCCCATGCCAAGTTATGTTACATGGTCCACTTTACTCTACACGAGGTCACTACCCATCATTAAAGAGCCCATTTGACACCCATTGTCCCTCCACCACCTTGACATATTAATTATCTTCACTCTCCTCCCATAGCTACTACTAGTCTTATGCATATAGTAGATAATGTAGTTGGATATATTACTGAACATGTTATCATGCCTCCCTTGCCTAGTTAGAAGCCTCACTACCTTCATATTCCTTCCCATCCTAGGCTCAACCCACCTAAACAAGTAGATCCACACAAGGCATATGATATTGTTGATCAGTTGAGAAACACACCAACTAATATTTCCATGTTAAAACTAATTTAGAAAGCCAATGTGTTCAAGAACATTCTTTATTAGGCACTCACTCAGACTTCTATGCCCATTAATTTAGAGCCTTTTTAGTTTACATCAGTGGTCAAAATGTTAAAAACTATAGGAGATTCTATTTATTTTGATCACGAGGACTTGCCATCTCAGACTGTTATTGATCAAAATTTACCACTATTCATACAAGCTCTAGTCAAAATGAGAAAAGTTAAGAGAGTTCTAATTAATAATGTTTCTAGACATAATATATGAAATATTACATTCTTATAGACCATGGGCATAGATATGTCATCCATGTAAAAAGCATATAATAATATTAGAGGGTTTGATGATATACCATGACAAACATTGGGCACCATTACTTTGGATATCATGATAAGGCCCAAAAGCCTCTTTATATAATTCTAGTATGTCAGGTCCTCTTCATTATAATGTTTTACTTAGATGACCTTGGATACATGATATGGGGGTAGTTCCTTCTACTCTTCATTGATTTGTTAAGTTTTTCTATGAAGGATACCTATACGCATGCCCATCAGATAATTAGACATTTAGATATTATCAAATTATAGTCATATTTGACTATTTCATTAGATGGGACACCTCATATCATACTTAAATCACCACCTCATCACATTTATCTTGATTAAATACATACATATGAGGTAGAAGATGTTTCTATGCAAAATTGCTTTCTACATTCAAAGAAGAAATAAGAAACTAAAAGAAATGGTCAAGGCTAGAAGATACCTGATAAAGTTGTGCACACCAAAATCAGACGTTGGAAGATTCTCCTCTTTGGCTGTGGAGGAATGACACCTGCGAAGAAAAGAGACTGAAACATGGAAAGACGTTAGTCAAAGATATGGTGGGCTGTCAGGCAAATGCTCGATCCTGAAAGTATGAAGACTTCCTAGAAGGATATCAACCCACTGATAAAAAATCAGAATATTGGACTGAAGTAGATGTAATGAAAGATAAAATGATAGAAATAAAGGACAAAAAATAAAGTGCATACCTGATAATGAAGTAAACTATTTTGTGCAGTCACCGATGTCGGTCTCTGTAGTGCCGGCGTCAGTCAGGGTAGTGACCAGCATCGGTCAGGGCAAGTTCTGGACAGAGTCTGGGCAAGTTACAGAAGGTCTGGTAGGGTCGGGATAGGGTCTTGGTCAGGATCGGGACAGGGTCTGGAAAGGGTCTAGTTAAAGTAAGGTCAAGTTTGGATAGGGTTTGGGAGTTTTAGTCGAGTCTGGACAGAGTTATAGATTTGGATAATGGGCAGCGATGTAAAGAAGGGACTCAGGGTTCAGGTCTACGGTCTGAAGATCCGGGGTGATAGAAATAGAAATAACAAACAAATAATAACCAGAAAGAAATAAAAACAAATAGAGGAAATACTTACCTGTCAAAAGACATGATAAAAGCCATGATTGAAGTTGTCAAAGCGTTGCCGTAAGTTGATCGAAGTGAATGCGGATTGGTCAAATGTTGGAGTTGGTTGATCGTCAGAGCTGATTGGTTGCAAGAGTTTGTGAATGTCTGAGTTCGGGATTGATTGATTGATTTTTTGAATGGTTTTGCTGATGAAGGCGAGGAACGGTTCGGGGAACGGTTCGATAACTGATCAGGAAACTGATTGGGAACCAAATGATAACTAAAAATGGGTAACGGTAAGGTGATTGACATCGGCAGGATTGCCGACATCGGCCGATAAGTGACCGACGTTGGCGACGTCGACCGGGTAATGACCGTCGTTGACAGATGCATAATGGGGATAGAGTCTAGCTTTTGCTCTGTGCTCATTGTTACATGCTGTCAGGGTCAAGGCTAGTGGAAAAAGTGATCGACAAGGGTTAAATAGGTGAAGAAGAATAAAATGGGGAATGACCAGGGGAGTCGACACGATTTCAGTGTCTACATTTGCCCCTTTTTGTCTTGTTGGTTGTTCTAGACGAACTGCAAGACAAAAATAGGAGTGATTACCCCAGGTGAGGGATAAGGTTGATTTCGTCTTGTTGGTTGTTCGAATGAATTGCAAGACAAAAATAGGAAGTGGATTTCCCCATTTATGGATGAGGTATTCCCCCTCAAAGCAGGAGTTGAGGGAAGGGAATCGGGAATCGGGTGCTGATTTGACAAAGAGTGGATAAAAAAAAGGGGTGAGGGTAAACGCTACAAAAGGCGTGATTGTGTGCATACCACTGCACAAGATGGTTAGGTCAAAGTGTCACAGGTCAAGGGTCGAGGAGTGCTAAAATTGAAATAACTGGGCCCCAGCATTTAGTCATCTGATGATCGGGTTATTCAATCGAAGCTGAAGCTCCAAATGGGTCGTCGCGTTTTAGGTATCCCAGGCTCAGGAAGTGCTCCTAGAAACACAAAAAAGTCACAAGTAGTGTGGATCAACTGGCTTGCGATCCTATACTTGTGAGGGTCCAAAAAGGTCTACACACAATTCTGCTAACCAGTCATGAGGTAGCATACATGCAAAAACAACCAAGGCAACAGTGTCTTGGAAATGGTCGAGGTCGGAGGAGATAGGTATGATCTCCAATGGTTGGTGGTCGAGGGGAGGAATGGATGAAAGGATGTGGCTGAGCTAACCTCAAAAGACTCCATGTCAATTGAGTGCTGCCTACATAGCCTTGGTCATAGGGCCTTAGGCCAATGTAGTTCTCCCAAGAAGGGAGGGAGGGACAAAGGGATAGCATGGGTCGGGGTCAAGGACAAGGTTATGGTTAAAAGAAGGAAAGAAGGTTTGTCCATCAGAGAGACAAACAAATGAGGGTGGTCGAGCTAACCCCAGAAGATGGTCGTGTCATCTGAGTGCTGCTTACATAGCCCTGGTCATAGGGCCTCAGGCCAATGTAGTTCTCCCAAAAAGGGAGGGAGGGACAAAGGGATAGCATGGGTCGGGGTCAAGGACAAGGTTATGGTTAAAAGAAGGAAAGAAGGTTTGTCCATCAGAGAGACGAACAAATGAGGGTGGTCGAGCTAACCCTAGAAAATGGTCATGTCATCTGAGTGCTGCCTACATAGCCCTGGTCATAGGGCCTCAGACCAATGTAGTTCAGACAAAGGGTCCGAGTAGTAGATAGGTGGTCAAAATGGTCGAGAGATTGGTCTTGGTTATGATGAAATGATGAGGGGAAGAGATGTTGCAGCCTTTTCCAAATGGTGTATTCTGCAACATTGGTTGAGAGGTCTTTCATCCCTAGCAATATTCCATATTCGTGATGGATGTATGCTAAAAATGAATTGAGGTCTATTTATGCTTCAGCAAGTATTGGTTTATGCTGAACATAAATTGCGGTGGGTCGATAGTTTCCATGTGTATTGGTATCCATAGAAACTAGGGGGAATAGGCGATGGGAGTGGTCTGAAAAGAGAGTTGAGTCGAGTCGATTGACAAGTGATGAAGGTGAATGTGACCAAAGTGTAGAAGAAGTGAAAAGCATATTGCTCTTTCATTGACAAGGACCAAAAAGATAGCATAGATAGAGGTTATGAGAACTAAGAGCCCCATTCATGCGTGACGTCATTGACCATAGTTATGTTAGAGCGGTAATCGAATCACTTTGATATTAAAGTGAGCTCGAAGTCCCTTGAGCAGGTGATAGGAGGAGGAAAAAGGGTAACCCGTTTTAAGAGCAGAGATAACTTTGCCCCTTTTTATAGGAGACCCTAAGACAACTATAAGTCAAGTCCATGACTCATTTTTTTTTTTTGGCGTAGACTGATCAATGCGGGAAGCCTGCATAGAGATGTCATTTGCTTGGTGGTCAGTTGTGAAGCTGATCAATGTGGGAAGTTTCTAAAATAGTGCTATTTATTGCCAGATTATTCATAGCCATCCTTCGAGGGAGTGGTCTAGATTTTTGTTTAATATAAGGGCTTTTGAATAGCTGTCCTTTGAGGGAGCAGTCTATTAATTACAACAATGATAGTATAGCTGTCCTTCGAGGGAGCAGTCTACCTTTTGATTTTGATAGTGATATAGTGACCATGGATATTGTGACATCTTGGTTTGTTTTTATAGAAATGTGAGTCATGGACAAGATTATAGAAGGTCAAGGGCTCCCTTTTATTAGGACAAAGCATCCATACAGCATAAAAGGGGTATAGGAATTGTTAAGAGGAATAGGGTTGAAAGGAATTAGGACTAAGAGGACGGGGTTTGCTCAAGGGATGAGCTCAATTTAAGTGTCAAGTGGATAAGTACTTGACTAGCAGTAAAACGGTCGCAGATGAAAGGCATTAAGAGGCTCAGGTTCTGATAAGTCCCTGGTCCATGTTTGTGCCTGATAATAAAAGGTCCGAGCCAATTAGGAGCAAACTTTCCCCGTTTACTCTTTCCAAATTGGTCAGGTGTTGATTGATGAGTGGATGTGAAGTTGGTTGATATGGTTGCTGATTGGTTGAGACGGGTTGAATGTTTTGATAAAAAGGTTGGTCAATGTTTGGTTGAGATTTGGTCATTTGATAGTTGGTCAATGGTTGGTCGAGGGTTGATTGGTTGGTATTTGGTCTTTGGTTGGGTCGAATGTTTGGTTGAGGTCGGGTTAAATGTTTGGTTGCTAGTCTGGTTGAGGCTAAGTTGAAAGAGTGATTGATATGTGGTTGAGACTGTGTTGAAAAATTGGTCGAGGTTTGGATGAAGGTTGAATTCCCCCAGCAGCTAGGGAGAATGTTTGACAGATTGGTTAAGGTCGGTTGAGGTTTAGTGGTCAGATTGACAGTGTTGATTTCAAATAAGGGGGTTAAAGGCAATGAAGGGACCCTAGTCTGGCGTGGAGATCTCAATTTAGGTGACGAGGTTTGAGAAACATGGGTCAGTGTTGATAATTTGTCAGAGGGGTGGTCAAGAGGATCCTTGATGAGAAGGGTATCCTTTCTCCGTTGTTGACGAGCGACAACTTTAAGAGCACAACAACGCTCGGTGTCATGTCCCGAAGTGTGATGATAGTGGCAGAATTTAGAGTTGTCGAACCAAGATGGCCTTGATCCGAGAGTTGATGAGTGGGGTGGTGTTGAAGGTTTATTGATGATGTGGTCGAGAAGAAGGGTGTCATTCCCAAGACATTGGCGAATAGCAACCTTGAGGGCACAACAATGCTCGGTGTTGTGCCTAGGCGTGTGATGATATGCACAAATGTGAGTGTCGTCGAACCAGGGGGTTTTGGTCTGAGAGATTGATATGGTCTAAGAGGCGAGAGATAGATACGAGAGGACTGCAACAATTGCCGTAACAGTAAGGTATAAGAACCTGCTAATGGGTCTGGATGTTTTGTTGTAGTGAGGGTTGGTGATTTTGGTTTGGGAGGCATAAGAGACATTGGTTGATGGTTTGGAGGAGGTATAAGTCTGATGGGTTGAGGAGATAATGGAGGCAAATTGCCTCTATGAAGTATGGGATTAGGAATAACTCCTATTAAAGTGGATGGATGTGGGCCCAAAATTGAAGGTAGTAACGAAAGTGGGGGAGTAGGCCTCCGGTGTGGTTTAGTAGCCTTCTTTGGTTTGGGTTGAGGGCCACCTTTATGCGAGGTGAGGTTAGATGTGGGGAAAACACCAAGAGGTTTAATCTCTTTGGGCATGATGGATGCCTGCGTAGGTTTGGACTTAGATGTGGACGGTTCTTCTCTCGATGGAGAAGGGATTGAAGATGTGGGCTCTTTAAGAGGAAAGAGCGCCAGAGTAGTCATGGCTTCTGTGTGTGGTTGAGGAGTCAAAAAGGTATGATCATCTATGGATGATAAGAAGGATGAAGGCGAGGCAGCTGGTGTTGATGTGGTTAAAGCATCCTCCAATATGGGAGAAGTTGATGGAGGACAAGTAGGAGAAGAAAGTTCTTCACCATGTGGAGGAGGTATAGGAGAAGAAGGGTCTTCCACCTGTGAAAGAGATTGGTCAGGGATAAGAGAAAAGATAGTGTCGACCGTGTGGATATCATGGTCTTGAGGGTCATTGATCATGGTTTGGATGTTGTCTTGAGTAGGTGGGTGATTAGGAAAAGGTTTTTTGAAAATGTCAAGGTTTTGGTGGGGTGGTGCGTTCGGGTTATCCAAGATAAGATCCCCCTTGTCTAGCATGTCCTGGACAATGTTTTTGAAAGTTTAACAGTGATCCGTATCATGGCCTTTGACACGGTGATAGTTGCAAAAGTAGTTCTCCCTGTACCATGCAGGGATAGGTGTTGAGGGGTCAAATTGATGTGGTCAGATTGAAGGGAGATTGAGGACCCCCTGCTTGACGAGTTTATCCAAGACAGAGGCATATGACTCCCCAATTGGAGTGAATTGACGCTGTAAGGATTGACGTTGAAAATGTTTATTGATGTAGTCTAATGTTGAAGATGATGGTCAGTTGGTTATTGTTGAAGATGATGGTCTAACGATGATAGTGTTTGCCGACCCCTTGGATTGAGAATGGGCAGAAGAAGGTTTGGAAGAAGAATGGTCATTGGTTCTTGCATTAGTGTTACGCAATTTGACCTTATCTTCTTCAATGGTGCAGAGTTCAAGCTTTCGGGCCATGGTGAAGGCCTTGTCGAAAGTGTGGAATGTTTGAACTTGCAAGGTGGATGAGATGTGACTGGCACATGCTCGGGAAAAGAGCTCAATGAGCTCGGGTTGAGGCAAGGAGAAGGAGAGTTGGTTAATCAATCCTCTCCAACGGGTGACAAAATTGACTATTGATTCGTCGTCAAATTGCCTAATAGAGTAAAGGTCTGTGATCGAGATTTGTTTAGTGATATTGATTGAGAAATGGTCAACAAATAGTTGGGCGAGTTAAATGAATGAAAAGATAGAATGTCTGGTAAGAGAGCTATACCAGTCAAGGGCAGGGCCAGAAAGAGACATAAGAAACGTGCGTAGGAGTAACGCATCATCGTGGGCTATAAGGTAACAGACATGTCTAAATGCCCGTAAGTGTTGTTGTGGGTCTTCTTTACTCTGAAAGTGAGTAAATTTAGGAAGCTCCCATTGGTTGGGGTATGGTTGGATAGGGACAGAAGGATGGATGGGCTCATTATAAATTTGGTCATATGAAGAGACATTACTTGAACCGGAGATAGAAGCTTCGAGACTGGACATTTTATCCATCAGCATCTTGATGACGTCTGCTGACAGATTGGTGGACGGAGCGCCCCCTAGGTTGTAAGGTGCTTGAAAGAGGCTAGAAGAGGCGTACGACATAGTCGGTTGTACCAATAAGGGCACAACGTACGGATGACTAGTCGCAGGGACAGAAGTGGAGGCTAAGGGTGGTTGGGTTATGAAGGTAGAAGGCATAGGCTGACTAGATACCGCCAAAGGAGGTTGTGTAGCGGCATGGGTAAAAGAGGAGGTAGGCACTCCTGCATATATAGGCGCAAGAGTGTGTGGGGTCGAGACAATCAAGTTCTGGTATAATGTAGAACTTGGTTGAATTACAGGTGGTTGAGGGGGTAATGGAACCCCAATGGAGGTCGGTCTAAAAATAGACGAGGAGGTCAAACTTTGCGTATTGGCTATGGTCGGGTTAACGGTTGAGGTGAAAGGCTGGGTCACAGACGATGTTGATGTCATCGCCACTTCACCCGAAAGGTCCCACGTTGGGTTTCTTGCGAGATAGTTTTAGAGGGCTGCGGTATTGAGGTCCAAGAATCGTGCAAAATCTTGGTCCCCTTCTGGGATAATAGGTGTTTGGGTCGGAGATGGTCTAGTAGGAGTTCTTTCAGTTTTCGAGTTGAACTCCATTATAGGATTGGTTATAGACGGGGTAGGCGAAAGCGGTTGACGTCTAGCGTGGTCAAGAAGAGCCTTGGTTTGACTATGAGTCAGAACCATTCAAGGCAAGGAAGAACGCCCTCACAAGCTCAATCAAGAAGATAAGAACTAAAAAGAGATGAAGACACAAGCAGATCCTAAAACTCTAGAAGTAAATTATTAGGATTATAGTGGCTTATGCCTTAGAATGTGTGTTTGGGAAGATTGGCTTTTGAGTCAGGTCCTAGAAGAAGCAGTCTATGGATGGTTTTGGGTTTTGTTATGGTGCTCAAGAAGTCTGTGTTAGCTTCCGTATAGGCCTGGTGCTAAGGAGCAAGCTCCCCTCACTTCACGATTCCAGTGGTTAGCTGGTTTCGCTTAGCCAAAATATACTTCCACTATAGTTTAGACTCTGCCAGAGAACAGAGTTGGCTTTCCCCTTGGTGATGAAATCCAAGTAAGATCGCCGGGACGGGTAAGGTATCCGCTGGGGGATGAAATCCTAGTCGGGCCTTGTCTCAGGTAAGTTAAAATGTTTGTTTTGTGCAAGTGGTTTGGTCGTGTAACATCAAGTGATCTAGATTAATTCAATATGCGGTTTAATTACTATATGTGGTCTAAGAGATGCAGGCAAACAGAAATGAATGCAAAGTGTTTTAATGCCCAAGTCAAAATTTTTGTTCGTATGAAGACGAATGGAGAAAGAGTCAAAGAATATGAGTTTTAGCTAGTCTAGAAGTGCAAGAAAGAAAAGAAAAGTTCTTTTTATTTCCTGCTTATGATGTCATTTAAGAAGAGATGAAAGGAGGCGAAAAGGAAGGAACCTAATGCACCTATATGAACGAAAGAAAGAAAGAACCCAAGGAAGGTCCTAAGATCCCACCGAGTGTGCCAGAATGTTTCTATGCAAAATTGCTTTCTACATTCAAAGAAGAAATAAGAAACTAAAAGAAATGGTCAAGGCTAGAAGATACCTGATAAAGTTGTGCACACCAAAATTAGACGTTGGAAGATTCTCCTCTTTGGCTGTGGAGGAATGACACCTGTGAAGAAAAGAGACTGAAACATGGAAAAACATTAGTCAAAGATATGGTGGGCTGTCAGGCGAACGCCCGATCCTGAAAGTACGAAGACTTCTTAGAAGGATATCAACCCACTGATAAAAAAGTAGAATATTGGACTGAAGTAGATGTAACGAAAGATAAAATGATAGAAATAAAGGACAGAAAATAAAGTGCATACCTGATAATGAAGTAAACTGTTCTGTGTAGTCGCCAATGTCAGTCTCTGTAGTGCCGGCGTCGGTTAAGGAAAGTGTCGACGTTGGTTAAAGTGCCAGCGTCAGTCGGGGTAGTGACCGGCGTCGATCAGGGCAAGTTCTGGATAGAGTCTGGGCGAGTTGCAGAAGGTCTGGTAGGGTCGGGATAGGGTCTTGGTCAGGATCGGGACAGGGTCTGGACAGGGTCTAGTTAAAGTAAGGTCAAGTTTGGATAGGGTCTGGGAGTTTTAGTCGAGTCTGGATAGAGTTATAGATTTGGATAATGGGCAGCAATGTAAAGAAGGGACTCAGGGTTCAGGTCTACAGTCTGAAGATTCGGGGTGATAGAAATAGAAATAACAAACAAATAATAACCAGAAAGAAATAAAAACAAACAGAGGAAATACTTACCTGTCAGAAGACATGATAAAAGCCATGATTGAAGTTGTCGAAGCGTTGCCGTAAGTTGATCGAAGTGAATGTAGATTGGTTGAATGCTCGATTTGGTTGATCATTAGAGCTGATTGGTTGCAAGAGTCTGTGAATGTCTGAGTTTGGGATTGATTGATTGATTTTTTGAATGGTTTTGCTGATGAAGGTGAGGAACGGTTCGGGGAACGGTTTGATAACCGATCAGGAAACCGATTGGGAACCGAATGATAACTGAAAATGGGTAACGGTAAGGTGACTGACATCGGCAGGATTGCCAACATTGGCCGATAAGTGACCGACGTCGGCGACGTCGGCCGTGTAACGACTGTCGTCGGCAGATGCATAATGGGGATAGAGTCTAGCTTTTGCTCTGTGCTCATTGTTACATGCTGCCAGGGTCAAGGCTAGTGGAAAAAGTGATCGACAAGGGTTAAATAGGTGAAGAAGAATAAAATAGGGAATGACCAGGGGATTCGACATGATTTTAGTGTCTACAGGAGATACTAACACATCTAGCACTCCTCCACTTACCGTTATGTCCTTAGCTCTAGATACTTAGCCAGTCATAATAGTTTTAATAGTTCTAACTATTCCATCAGTCATAGTTCCTACACTTGTTATAATTATATAATCATTGACAATAGTTCCAATAGTACTAGTTGATTCTATAATTATAGTTACACCCACACTCATAGATGACTATTTATGTGGATTGAGCTTTACACCAGTTGGCCTAGGAGAGTACCAAGATGACTCCAGAGCTCTCATTACACATACTACATCACTCTTAGCACATCACACTATAGTCTTAGGGTATAATCCATATTCATAGCCATAGATAGATCACATGACACATATAATTCACATGGTTACCTCTATGGATATAGAGTCAGTCATTCAAATTTAAGTAGGCAACACATAACACCAACCATAGATTATACTATAGATGTTACTTGATCATGGATTAATCACACTACCTATAGTATGACACAAATATATTAACAAGTTATCATATTAATATGGTAACGTATTTTGTCTCTTTCAAAATATCACACAAGATCATAGGCCATGATAGAAACTCATGTATAACTTTACAACAAAGATTGGATAAACTATAGGTTCAGGGTACTATTCAAATTACATCACCACTAGTACCAACTTCACCACTTCCACTAAATCCAACTACTAACATAGATAAACATACAAGAGGAGACTCATCGACTTCACCACTAGAGCAAGATTTAGTCCACCATTGATAGGATAACACCATTATGAGTGATAGATCTCTGATTACACAAAGAACATGGATCTTATTGACACCTAAGGAGATATCCACCATACATATAACATTTTTAGCATATGATGATACTTATGATGATGATATTGAGGTATTTTATTATGTCCATGATCCCTTCTTCCATCTCCATCCCTATCAATCTCCATCCTTGGACCCTTTACCCTCTCCAGCCTAGTCTTTTAAATCATTGTGTACATGTTACTTATTTTAAAATTACTTATACATAGTTTTTTTTTTGCTTACTTGTACATAGATTCTTAGTATCTATTATACAGTCTCCTCATGATTGAAAATACATAGCTCATATATAAAAAATAAAAAAACATTCAAATATATCAAAAATGCAAAAACATTCAAATATATCAAAAATCCAAAAACATTCAAATATGTCAAAATACCAAAAAATATATAAATTTTCAAAATATACAAATATTAAAATAATTTAAAAACACAAAAACATTTAAATTATATACATTATTTATGCTTTAAATTTCTACTACCATGTTAGACTTACATTTTACTATTCAATGTTATTGTTTATCAATTTATCTATATTACCATGCTTCAATTGATCTTATTTGAGTGTGTTTAGTGACTTCCAAATCCTTGATTGCTTCACTCTACTCATTGAGAGGGCATCCTAATTCTACATTTGAGATATAAATCGATACATTTACCCATTGGGGGAATCTTCTAGATGACTACACCATCTAGGTTATGTCATTCCTATACCACATAATCTAGTTATCATGTTGATGTATATTACTTACTAGCTTACATAGATTACTCTATAGATACTCACTAGTATATAACACTTGTGTATTTATTAACATATACCTAGTCTTATACTACATGTCTTATATAATTATACTTCTTTCTTTGATTAGTTAGATGTAATTGCATTTCTAGTTTATTACATGTTTCCTTTCTTGATTTACATAGCTAGATGTGATTACATTTTTGAGTTCTTATTTTTTCTCTTGTATGTGCCTTAGGACATTTTCCAATGTACTTTTCTTCTATTCTTGTGTGTGACTTAGGACATTTACCAATGTCATTTACCTATACTCTTTTATGTGATTGTATCCTTGTACCAACCTTGCTTGTATTTAATTGTATGTATATATGGCATTTAAACATGCCTTGTATGCCTAGTTTCTAGTTTGAGTGACATGTGCCCATGTTTTTTGTTTGCTTGGTCCCTTCATCACTCTTGTACACTTATTTATTTTTTCCTTGTGTGTTATTTTATTTTTTGATTCTCACTATTTACAATGCCATAATCCACATCATGCATTATCTTGCTTTATTGGATGTCATGATGGACATAGTGCTCATCCCTCCTTGACAACTAACAACTAACAACTAGAAACTAAAATTTATCATTTCAATTATATACATTGCATATTTTATTACATTATTATATCTATCCAAGAATACCCCTATTTGATTTAACAATCTCCAATACAAACCATGATATATCTTGAGATATCTTTTTGATTATCATTGCTAAATCATGTATTTCATACCATAACACACTTATAAGGCTCTTTATTTTTAGGAAATGATTGTAATGTATTATTTCCTACCATTATAAGAGGGATCAACAAACATAGGTTTTGTTATAGATATCAGAGCTCTTATCGATCAAAAAATCAATTTTTAGAACACTCAGAACAATAATTAGAGGTCAAACTAGGCATAATAGACCATAAAATAGTGATGATTCTAAATTAGTAATCAGAACTAGAAAAGGACAATGCCAGATATGGAAAATATCACTAGACACTAGGGTGTCCTATTTTTATTACTCTTATCTAAATAATAAAAAACCCAAATTTTCCAAAAAAAGTACAAAGGTTATTTCAGTTATAGTTTTGTCACATACAGACCAGTTTAGATTCAATAATTTTAGTATAGTTTTTCTTAGAGAATATAGATATAAGGGGAATCATGCATGACATGATGGATTTCACTTTTAGTTTTAGATTGGGAAATTGGTATAACTTCTAAATCAAAATCCATGTTATAGACACATGTGATTGGGGGTAATGTGAATGACATATATGACTTTTTTTCTTTCTGAGTTCAGTATATTACCTAGCATTCTCAAAAATTGTGTGCCTTAATCCATCTATAGGTGGTTGGCATCATTTTAGAGTTGCTTTCATACAATACTAACCTCCACATTATTAAATGGCTTCTACATAAGCCTATTTTCTAGTTTCAAAGTGGTTTTCATACAAGCCTAATCTCATCCTTTTAGAGTGGCCAAGATTGGCCTAGTTTTTTGGATAGATTTTGCTATCCATACCACATTATCATATTTTATAGAACTCATGGGATTCAAGATCCATCTCATAAAACACACATTCATACTAGTATTAGTTTATAGCTTCACTTAATGGGGAAATGATGGAGCCAAAGGGCTAGCCTTTATATTCTTAATCCACCTACTTAGAAGGATTAGACACATAGTCCAAACATTGATTAACACATGCATGACCACCTATATTTACTTAGTGGGTGATGATGGAGCTAAAGGGCTAGCTTGTACATTCTTGAGCCACTCTTGGGGAATTGAGCACTTAGCTTCATTCATGATATTACTCTTGGTATAATATCATTCATCATATACCCAACATTACTCAACTCATCCAACATCACTCAACAACACAATAGGTTTTATATTGATCCACATACCTAGTGAGGTATATTCATTCTTTTCTCTTCCTGTTTATCTTACCTAACTTTTATATGTTCTTATTTTAGATATAGTGTATCTAGTAAGAAATGATCTACTCTTGATTTTATTTTTTATATTTACACTTCACGACATGCTCTTTATACACACCCAAAATCACATAGCTTGATAGGCTTCACCCTTGTAGGTAAGTTCAAGTACACTTTCTATTTTTCCTTTATCCTAGTATTTCACTTTTCTTTATCACTAGAATAAAGGGGGGTAAATGTAGTCATATAAAATGTCAAAATTGGTAGCTTGAGTGTGGCTTGTAATACCCAACCCATAAGTCCCTCTTGCATGTTCTCATGATCCTTCTAAGCACCTTTTTAATGATTCTTAGTCATCTATAAGCTTTTAGAACCTCATTCTAGCTCATCCAAGCTCCATTTTCTATACTTATTTCATCCCCTCAGGTCCCATATCTATTATAAAATAGTGCATAAGTTAGACTATAGCATTAGACCCTAGGGTGTGTCATTTTTAGCACTCTTATCCAATCACATTTTAAGCCTAGGTGACCATTTTCTCCTAATTCCTCTTCCTTAATGTGTTGGCCTAGTATGAATAAATTTAACCCATGACCAATAGATCTCTATAAAATCTGATTCAAAATTCATTTAGAAGGGGGTTGGTAATTATCACAAAGTAAAACATATAATACAAGCAAAATCACTAAGGAAATTTTCCCTATTCTTTGTATATAGCCATTTAATATAGTTATCAACATATTCGAACCCTCACACCAGTCCCTATCCACCTCAAACACACTCAATTTAACATTTTTACATGTTCATTACATTATTTCACAAAGCACATCAAGTGGGAGAAATACATATGGCTTGATCCCTCTTTAGAGTATTGGTATGTAGGTAGTGTGCCCATACAAGGGGTGTGGATACATGTTTAGTGCATATTACACACACTAACCCCCCTTATTTCTCAAATTTTTCATTCAAGTTCAAGCATAAGGAAGATCTAAGGATAGATATTAATTCATCTCTATAAGGAGCTTCATCAAAAATCAGTACTTGAAACCTCACAGGTGGACTAATATAGGGATGGTAGATAAAACCCAAAAAACTTAGATCTCTGTGACTAGTTTGGATAACAGTAGTAGGACCTAGACTATAACATTGGACCCTAAAGTTTCCTATTTTTGGTGCTCCTATCCTTTCACTAAATTAAGGCTAATCTTGGTTCATAACATTGTCCCAATCCTGCACAATTGGTATCAACCTCTGTCTTAATCATATTGGAAAATTGTTAAGCTAAGTTACATTTCTCCTCTTTTATTACTATTTTTAGAAAGCTATGAAAGTTAAATAAATTATACAAATTAGTAATATATTTATTTCAATATATTTTACTAATTTAGTCAACTTATAACCTTAATTAAATTAGTAATAAGACTCTAATGTTCCCAAAAAAGTTAAATCATAGCCGTTATAGGTCTCATGTGAACCCATTCATTCCTTTGACACTCCCTTGGGCAAAACAAGAACACATGACCAATTTAAAAATACATGGGTTTAATCCTTATATCCCATTCAACATCTTCAAATGATCATATTCAAATTATCTAACCTCTATATATGCTCAATCAACTCAAACAAAGACCTTATACATAGGAACACCATTATCAAACATACAGTCAAATTCTTAAGCATTGTTCATTCTCAATATAGATTGATCACACCTCCAAAATACTCATAGAGCATCCTCATAGAGTTTACAACATTCCCTAAAGCTAAGTCATCATGAGACATCAAAAAGACATCAATACAAACTTTAATATCCTTCTTGGGTCACTTGAAGAATAAGTATGAACACATAGTGAACTTTTAGGCTTAATATCTTTGATTGTACTCATTTTTAGACCTTTAAGTTAGGTTCATTAGATGTAACATGGAGTATTTTTCATCTTTTATTTTTATACCAACAAAAAATTTGACTTATATCTACATATATCTACTAAATATAGATCTCTAGTTTTTCCTATGTTAAATTCAAATATTTGAATAGCAATGATCATAGTTAACCTTTGAGCACAATACTCAAATCTCATGAAATCTCAGCTCAGATCAAATATGCACCATCGATCTTGTCTAAGATTTAATGCATAGACCACTAAATCCAAATGCTAAATAACCATCACTTTGACCTCATATGGTGCAATCTCAAAATGTTGACTCAACTCACTTTGTTGATCTCTATAGATCAACTAGGTCTTTAATGATCAATGCTCACCTTTTGATCAATATGTATGGATTCATACTCATCATTTGATCATTAACCTATACCTTTTCTCAATCATTAAACATTGTGCACCTATACTCATCTTTCTAATTCTTGATTTATATGAGAAACCACACTCCATCAATATTTATCAAGCTTTAACACTTTCAAAAATGACTAAGTATGGGGACCCTTTCAATATGCCTGAGTAGCCATTTTTGTACCTCAATAACTTCTTCTATTCTTACTCACATGATCTCAAATTTAGACTAGATTATCTACTCACATAAGAGAATCTAACCATGTAACACACTTCTCCTAAAATTCCTGTCCATTAAAGATATAATGCCATTAAAATTCCTTCTCAAAATCTTCTATCATAGAGCCAACTATGTCAAAACATGCCTGAGAGGCCAACTTTGAGCATCCATAAATTTTGTTGTGCTTCAGTTCATGATATTAAATTTATCAAAAATTATCTATGATCAAAACTAAATAAACCCATATGATAATTTTCTCTTGACACCTTCACACATGAAAGATATAACATCATCAAAATGCTCACACAGGTCTTCTTACCACATTGCAAATTTGGCTATGGAAATACATAATCAAACTACTGGGGAGCCCAAATTTGCATAAGGATATATTTTGACATGATTTATCACATGATCTAAATTTAGTGTAAATAAATTAGGTCCAAAATTAAATAAACCCATATGATCATCTTCTCCTAAAACATCCACATGTGTGAGATATTCTATCATCAAACTACTTACTTAGCTCTTTCTGGTCATATTGCAAATTTGGCCAAGTATGGGTAAATAATAAAATTTGACTACAAAGATAAATTTTCACACTCATATATTTAACCATGATTTTATGCATGAATTTAAAATCAACACATAACAACTAGGGACTATTACGATCACAACCATGTGACCAACTACCCTTGATTCATTCACACATGGCAATGGTGACATCATCAAATTGCCTACTTAGATTTTATTATACTATACCCAAAGTGTCTAGATGAGAAAAATGATGAATTGAGCAAATTTCAATCATGCACACAAGTACTCAAATCATTCTTGACTTCTGATAGGACCTGTTGCACATGCTCAAATCACCATACTCATCCTTGATCCTCTCTAGCCATGCCAATACTAAATTTTAACCAACTATACATAAAACACACTAGAAAAAGCACATTGCACAATTTATCATTATTACTTAGGCTATCAAAGTACTTCATCCACTCACTAGGGAATATCTATGACTTATACCATGAGATCATCATGAAAACTCTCCAACAATCTCCCCCTTTGTCATTGATGTCAATAACCACCATATATAATAATATACAACTCTCCTTCTCTCTCTTCAAAGCACTCCTACAACAAGAACATTCTTCCCAACAAGAAATTTCTCCCCCTTTGAAATAATGAAAAAGTGGGCATACATTGGTCTTAAAGACCTGAAAAGACTATCAAAAGAGGAAAGGACCATCTTATAAAAATGATACAAATTCTCCCTTACCTTGAGCCCACCTCTTCTTATCTTGACAAGTTCCTTTGCTCCAAACCAACATTATCTTCAATCAAGCACACCAACAAAGAAAGAAAGAACACATAACCCCATATCAAGAATCATATAAGAGGGACTCCCCCTAAGATATCTGAGAAAATGTACCTTTTGATCATCTTCAGATCTCTACACACCATGAAGAACCATCACACATGCTAACTAGCCTCCTCTCTCAAGCTACTATATGGATCACCAATCAAAAATTCATGTCACTCACCAAGTAGAAAACATGATCTCAATGTACCTTTAATCAAACATACCTTTTTCTTGTGGAGAAATAGAGTAAAAGTCACTCTTCTACTTTTGAAGAATTCTCCACCATAGCAAATAGATTACTTAGACCTGTAGTCTCATCATGACTTACACTTGTCACCTTTGGATTCCATGTGTTAACATAACTTATTCCTTGAAATGTAGGAGCATAATTAAATATATTCTTTCTTTTAGGCCTTTAATTTTAGAACTTAGTAATGTGACCTCTCTGTTCACAATTGTAGCACACCATATCTTTTAAAAGAAACATATCTTGCCTTACCTTATTTGGACAAAAATCTATAGTGTGTCATATGTCATGAAAAACAAAACAACCTCCCCCTTTTTAATAGGACTTACCTTGTCTAATCTTATGTGTACAATGCTTTTTAAAGTGTCACAAATCAAGACAGTTAAATCAATTGATTTTATTCACACCTTTTGACTGATGATCCCTATCATAGTCCCATACAAATTCATTTCTAATAGGTCTCTTGTACTCTTTATCCATATGACCAAATTGATCACATGTATAATAGTAACCATTTAATCTTACATACCTCATGGCATTTGGATATATAATCTAATTTTTCTTTACTCTATCAACACTTTCATTCCTTGTCTGATGATTTGTCTTCAAAATATGATTGTCGTAGTTCACATTAGTCTTCATCTTATCTTGAGTTATAGTTTTTTGTTCTTATTCAAATCCAAGACCAGTTATATCACTATCATGATTTTGACCACTCATAATATTATCTAGATCACATGAGATCTTTTCAAATCTCAAAATTGTCTTCACCTTACTAGCTATCTTTTCTGGCATAATTTCAAAGATTCATTTTTAGAAACATATCTTGAACATTCATCTTCTTTAACTTTTAGGATTGTAGATAGAATTTACAATTAACAATTGAGATGATTGATCATATGTTGATGCTTATTGGTGTCTTCATTCAATCTTGCCTCATACACACTAAATTTATCCTCATAGTCCTTGAGATTATTTTTCATCTTCTTATTGACATTCTTTTCAATATTTAGTTCTTCAAGAGTATTCATCAAAATATTCTCACAATCCATCTCATCTTCATCATCATTTAAATCACTCCAAGTAGACTCCTTTTAATGTGAGAAAATTCCTTCCTCATCCATGAATAGGGATTCATCTTCATAAGGACCATCATATTCTAAGTCACTATCTTCACTCTCATCTGATGAGCTACAATCTTCTTTGGTGTAAAGATTCTTCTTATTCTTAAAGGACCTCTTCTTGTTTTTATAATTTTTGAAATATTTCTTCTTGTATGTCTTCTTATCATCATCTTGGCCTTTACTATGCACTTCATAATATGTATTCTCATGCTTATGAGGTAACTTTTGGGCAAAATGTCCTATTTCTCCATAGTTAAAATAATTGAGGGGTATTTTACCCTTATACTTCCTTGAGCTAGTGTTTAATTTAGTAGTAATCAAAGAAATTAGTTCATGATCATCAAAATTAGATATGCCATTCTATTTTGATTGATTACCTTTTAACTTATTCTTAGGCTTCATATCTATCTTGAATTTTTGTTTCTTATTTGGTGTTATATCATCATTCTTTCTCATCTCGTAGGTAGTAAGTTTGACATGCAATTGATCCATCTTCAACTGAGTAAGGTCATGACTCTCTTCTATAGTAGATACTTTCAAATCAAACTTTGGAGATAGAGACCTTAATAAATTTTAAATAATATTAGTATCTTCAATATTCTCTCTAAGACATCTGATGATGTTCACAATCTCATCAACTCTCTATAGAAAGGAGGCCACAATATCTTTTACATTCATCTTGAGACTTTCAAACTACCTTCTATTATTCTATAGCTTAGAAAGCTTAAACTTCAAATCTCATTCAAAAATAGTCTTCAATTTACCCCATATTTCCTTGGTAAATGTGTAATGAATTAATTTGGTGAACTTAGTTTCGTAAGACCATAAGTGATGGCATTCATTGCTTTAGAGTTGATCTCAAACAACTTCTTATATGTAACACTAGATGGAAGAATAGTAGCAGTGACATAAACATCTAAAATTGATTTCCATACATCAAATTCTAGGGACATAATGTAGGTCTTCATCCTAACACTCCATAATGTATAATTTGATCCATTAAACATTGATTCTTTCTTATTATAGAAACCAGTTTACATATTCTGATTAGCCATTGTACCTTGGGTCACCTTTAAGTTGTCAAGCCTTTACCAAAGGACCTCACTCTAATACCATTTATTATAGTTAAAATAAATAAGAGGGGGAGGGGGATGGTGAATGAATTATCCCAAATAATCTAACTTTAATTATGATCTTTACAAATACTTATCTAGTTACCAAAATCATTCATGAAGCATACATATCATTTATAGCAATAAGTAAGAGAGATAATGTAAGATCAATCACATAACACATGACATACATGGGAAACACTCTTGGGGGAGAAAAACTAATATAACCTACAATTTTACTAATATATTATAATAATAAGATCTAATTTAGACCATCTATAAATGATCAAGGAACTACAATCCCTATTTAGTGAGACTCCAATCTAATAAGGTGCTACCACACCTATCTAGCTGAGTTGAAATAACAACCAAAAAATTTAGCAAGTTTCACCTTGCAATGAGAATAAAACCACCTTAGATGATGAGATGCCAAAATAATACCTATGAACACCTCTTCCTCTGAATTGATGTCAACAACACCTGATGATGGTCCTTTGCTTATCACACTTCACCTTCGCTCACACTTAAATAACAAACACACTATTTTACCAATAAAATTATGACCAATAAGTCATATAGCTAGTCATCAATCTATTACACTCATAAAATCATACTTATGGCACTCTAACCCTCCTTTAATCTATAAAAATTCACTCACAAGACTCTTTCCAATCACTCAATCTCTCATACATAGTCTAGAAATCACTATCTTTAATTTTACTATTTATAGATCAATCTTGATAACCATCATCTTGGTCAGACATTAGGCATAAATTATTACTTAATACATATTTCACATGAATACACAGCTCAATATAATATTCAAAGGGCATCCCTAAAATCTATGGGTCACCCTTAAGGAACTACACATTTTAATAAGGCCCTTGTAGCCCTCATAGGTCTCATGTGAACCCATTCACTCCTTTAGCACTCCCTCAAGTAAAAAAATAACATATGAACACTTTAAAAATACATGGTTCCAATCCTTATATACCCTTAGACATCCTCAAATGATCATAGTAAACTTATCTTACCTCTTTATATGCTGAATCAACTCAAATAGAGACCTTATACACATGAACACCATTATCAAACATATAGTAAACTTCTTAAGAATTGTTCATACTCAAGATAGATTAATCATGGCTCAAAAATACTCATAGAGCATCCTCATGGAGTGTAAAACACTCCCTAATTTATAAGTCATCATGAGACATAAAAAAAACATTAATGCACGATATAATATCCTTCTCAGGTTACTTGTAGAATAAAAGTCAACTTCTAGGCTCAATATCTTTGACTGTAATCACTTTTAGATCTTCAAATCAGATTTATTATATGAACCATGGATCCTCTTCATATTTATTTTTTATTACACTAATAAATTTGACTTTTATCAAAATATATGGATAAAATATAGAGCTCTAGTTTTTCCTATGTTAAATTCAAATATTTGAATAGAAACGGTCATAGTTAACCTTCAAAGACAATGCTCAAATCTTGTGAACTCTTAGCTTAGATCAAATACACACCATTGATCTTGTCTAATTTTTAATGAATATACCACCAAATCCAAATGTTAAAAAATTATCACTTTTACCTCATCTTGTGTAATCTTGAAATGTTAACTCAATTCACTCTATTGATCTTTTCAAATAAACTAGGTCTTTAATGATCAATGCTCACCATTTGATCAATCTATACCAATGCCCACTCACTGTTAGATCATTAACCTATACCTTTGCTAAGTTTTAAAACAGTTTACACCTATCCTCATCTTGCTACTTCTTGACTTCTTGGAACAACTACACTCTGTAGATCTTTCTCGAGCTTTAACACTTTAAAAAATGACTAAGTATGAGGACCCTTTCAATATACCTGAGTATCCATTTTTGCACCTCAATAACTTCTTATGAACTTACTTGCATGATCTCAAATTTAGAAAAGATGATCTCCTCACATAGGATAATCTAACCATGTGCCACACTACTCTTGAAATTCTTGTGCATGTTAGATATAATGCCATTAAAATGCCTTCTCAAAATATTCTATCACAGAGCCAACTATGTCAAAACCTACCTAAGAGGCAAACTTTGAGCATCTATAATGCTTCAGTTCATGATCTCAAATTTAGCACACATAATATATGCTCAAAATTTAATAAACCCATATGATCAATTTATTTTGAAACCTTCACATGTGCAAGATATAACATCATAAAAATTATCACTTGGTTCTTTTTATCACATTGCAAAATTGGCTATAGAAAAGCATAGTCAAACTACTTGGGAGCCCAATTTTGCATAAGCATATAATTTAACATGCTTTATTGCATGATTTAAATTTTAGAAAAAATAAATTGGGTCCAAAATTTAACAAACCCATATGATCACCTTCTCCTAAAATGTCCACACATGAGAGACATTCCATCATCAAATTGCTTACTCAACTCTTTCTAGCCATATTGAAATTTTGACTAAGTATGGGTAAACAATGAATCCTAACTAAGAAGCCATCTTTTTCACCCTAAGATATTTGACCACACTTCTATGCATGACTTGATATCTAGCACATAATAACTAGGGACTATAGTGATCACAACCATATGACCAACTCCCCTTGACTTATTCACATGTGGAAATGGTGATGTCATCAAACTGTCTAGTTAGATTTTATACTACTAGATCCAAAGTGTCTAGATGAGAATAATGATGAAGTAGGTAAATTATAGTCATGCACACAATCACTCAAATAATTCTTAACTTTTTATAAGACCCCTTTTACATGATTAAATCACAATACTCATCCTTGATCCTCTCTAGCCATGTCAATACTGAAGATCAACCAACCATACATAAATCACACTAGAATAAACACATTGTGCACTTTGTCAATTTCACTTATGCTATCAAATCATTTCATACACTCACCAAGGAACCTCTATGACATATACTATGACATCATCATGATAACTCTCCAATACTAATATTCATCACACTTAAAACATACCTAACAAGCACTTACACTTCATGAGACTTGTTAGAAGAAATATTACTCACACCATGCATATAAGAGCTGAATGGAAGAAAAGAGAAATAATCATCACTTGCCATGTAAATAGTATATTGACATACTTAGGTAATAAATTTTAGATACTAAACTATCTTGAGAAATTTATTCCAATGCAAAACAAGATTTAAAACTATTATGGCTTCACCATACCCATTCTAGGTAGTTTACAATGCCAAATGGCTTAAAATATATAAAGCAATAGGAGAAGAGAGAGAAAGAGTGATGTTGGAGAGTCAAAATTTCAAGTGTCATGTCTTGAAGACCAATTATAATTCAAGAGAAAGAGTTAGAAAATAGATCATGAATTACTCATGAATAAGTGTTAATATAAAATGTATCCTCCTAATGTTGGCATAGGGATCATTGTCCTTGTTGAAACTGCTCTTCTTGTTGAGGATTCCACTAACTTTATAGAACTACCTTAGAGTTCATTGACACATATGTACTTACTGGAGAAGGTGGAACATGATTGGTGTAGGTCATTATGCATTCCTATAATTGATGATCTTCTCTTTGCCACTTGTTACTTACCATTATAGTAACTCACTAGCCTTCTAGGCCTAAATTCTCACACTTGTAACTATGGTGACTTGTATATATTAAACAATGTTCATTGTAGAGATGTAAGACACATATTCAAGTCTTCTTTGTCTTCTGGTCTAACATGTAGACTTCAAGAAAACTCAAAACCACACTTCTCATATTCAACTTGGAATTTTGCTTCTCACTATTCTATCCAATATTTCTTGCAACAATCATCTTAGTAGAGGATTATGCATACACGAATGAGGTGAGAATTAGGTATAATTAGTTAGAATACATATCTACACACCTTCCACCATGAATTTCACTCACCTATTCCTTTTTACACCTTTAAATTAATTCAAATATTGTAAAAAACACAAAATTTAACCCATCTATATAATTAATGGTGTAGAATAATTGAGTGGTAGGGATCCTGAGAGAGTGCCAAGTAGGTCTAAATCACTTTCCAGGCCAATTGACAACTTCTAGATGCATCACTCTTCATCTTTTTCTCATTAGGCTCATACGAGGGTTTTAGGTTCTTAGCAATGGTTCATAAAATTTAGGCCCTAAAATTCAAACCAATGACAATAAATTAAATTAAACTAACCCCCTCAATTATACGTAAGTTATCAAGACATCATGCATCTTGTCCGTATAAATGGGAGTGAAAGTTATTGCTTTTTGGGTAGCTGATATGTATTCTAGACACCCCTGAGATAAATTTAGGCCAAAAATATCCAATATAAGTTGTTATATATAAAATTATTAGTCTCATCAACCCTCCACTATCCCATGAAAGTTATCACATTTATTGTAAATATTACATGATCATAGGAATGACATTAGAAGTTTGAGGTTCATGCCTAGTTTTAGGACTCAAAGGCATAGATTGGGTTTTCTAAGTATGTGACTACCTATGAATGGACACAGTGGATGTAGGACCTATTTAACACTCATTTAATTCTATTTTAGTCCTACATATAATCCCATAATTCCTTAATACTTTGCCATTCATCCTTTTACCATTAATGAACTAGGTCTATAAGTTGCATTGCTTGTGGATTATCTCAGGTTTGAGATAAAATAGTAAATACTTACACTATTAGTATAAAATATTGGAGATAATGTATATTTTTTCAACCCATTATGATCCCCTATATATATTTTCAAGTATTGACCATTATTTTTGAGGCCTTAACACTTCAAATTGTTGAAACTAGCTATAGGCCTCTTAGGACTATTTATGGTTTTCAAGAAAAGTTTAAACTTGTTCTACCTTCACTTGAGTTAGAGTTTTCATCTTGATAAATTTATGATTTGATAAATCCATTCAATTATTCACATAACCACCTCTTCAAGTTTTTTATTGGCCTTAAATCACTTGGGTAGATTGTATTCATGTGTGTGTTCCCTTGAGACTGTTCTGCCAATGTAGTATTCTAGGAGTCATGCTTCCAACACTAGGCCTATCCTATCTTAATTATTGATAGTATATAACATTATTCAAATCCTATAAACTCTCATTTCATTATAAATCATCAACCCACTATTGTTTTATAACCAACTTTAGCAATAGTTGACAATAGGTGTGTATGAATATTTATGAATACAGTGGTTTGGAGTTTTGATGGCTTAAGAACCATATTAAAAATTAAACTCTTCATTAAATAATGTTATTTTTTCAACTAATTATCTCATTCAAATGTGTGTAACCTCTACATTCTTTCATTATCTCTATCCAAAACAACTTTTTAACCTGACTGACTATAGGTGTTACTTGAGGGGGTCTTGACTATGTTTGATCTTGAATTGAATCTCACAAATAATATACAATATTTTTCAATGGCTCAGCCCTATTGTTTTTATCTTTATAATCTTATCCAAACCTTGAAACTCATTTTTCTTTGGTAACATCACTATCAAAACACACTTCTCCACAACAAATTGTATGTGGCTATCTAGATGGGTTGTGTATGTGAATCTTGAGTTGGTATTTCAAACCTATCATGCCATCTTATAATTCTCAATCCTTATAAATTTGAATTCACACTATATTCCAAGATTCATAGCCTCTTCAAGGTACATCATCAAACCCCTATACTTTTTATTATTTACAACTAGAACCTTGTAGGTCTCTATTAGGTATGTTATCTTGTTTACACTTATTTATCTTTGAGGTACCTTAGAGATATATCCAATAAAAAATAAAATGGATAATATAACCCACCATGCTTTGAGTGGTTGAAAAAAAGTATACTACTCTTGACTTGAAGCTAATCATAGAAGTACAAACTCTGTAACTATCAAACACTATTCTATAGACCATTAGTATTCACTTCTAGTAGAAGGATATGGTTCTACCTATCCTTACATGAACACAAGTGACAAAAAAAATTAATTCAAAATTAAATGGGTGGATATGATCTTCAAGTCTACATACATTGTTTGGTTCACATAAACCAATCACCAAAGCACAACTAGATGAGAAAAAATGAGTCATTAGAAATGCATAGGCAGTTTAGAGGTACCTACAATCTTAATGATTGTTTATACAGAACATACCAATAATATTGAAACTATGACCATTAAATGTAATCTCATAATTAATTATAATATCCTCTAAGTGAACTCACTCTAACACCTCTTCTCTAGTCCATACCAAATGAAAACCATTGACCCTTTTTGACCTATCCAAGTGCACTCACTCTAACACCTCTTCTCTAGCCTGTCATAGAGTGTCATCAAAATTTTCCTTAAGAGGCCCATCACATTATTCATGGAGTATGTATATACCAAGTCCAATTTATTCAATATGCTCATATGGATCAAATCTATACATCTCAACTCCCCATTCATCAAGGTATAAGCTAGCTATGCCATCAAGAAGTGTTAGAGGTTCTTGATCACTAGGATGATCTTCTTCAACATTGATATTGTAATTCATGTTTAATATATAAGGCACATATATATCTACATGAAATTAAGATAGAGGTTTATATTTGATTGTCACTTTAGCACCATATATAGGCTTAAATGACATATAGGACTAATCTAAAGTCAAGTATCCTCAAATCTTAGTAATAAAATATCTTAACAAATAAAGGGCAAAGTTAGGTGTCACATCCACAACCATAACATCTTGAGAAATAGTGAGATTAGGAAAATCATGAAGTATAAGTTTCAAACCTTTGATTATGCCAATTATCTTGGTAGTTGATCCATCTAGTTGTAATACTACCTTAAAATGAGGCTCATATTTCAAATTTAGCTTATTAGCTACTTGATTGGGCATGACTAAAGTACATGCTCCACTATTAATCAAATAATTATGAACCAAAGCATATATAATTATGATAAAGATAATGGAGGAGGATTTTCTACTTTCTCAATTATGGTTAGTTGTCCCTCACTATACTTTAGTGTGTTTTTCAAGGCTACCTCTTTCCCACTAGGTTGCTTGGTTGTCATGCTGAGTTTGGACAACTCTTCTTGGAGTAGGTTTTATTGTCTATGTATTAAAAGTGTATCCCATATTGATACATTTAGATGAGCCTTATTCATCTGATCTATAATTTTAGTGAAAGATCCACTAACCTTAACTTTTCCACTAGTAGGAATGGTGTTGCCTATAACTTGATAATTCTAAGGTGTGAAAGAACTCTTAACATTATAAATTATTTTATATATTTATGTATTTAATACTAAATTAGACATACATTCCCTTTGGGATGTTTTAAAACTCATTGATGGACCATTACCAACCTTTTGATTCTCTTCAATTGCCTTTCTCTTTGACCTTGTGTTTGCATCTATAGGACTTGAATCTTTTCTTGATTTTTTTTGGTAATTCACAACACATGAGTTATATTTTTTCTAATTGACTAAATTAGACCCCACTTGATTATTTTCTCCTTCATTAGGTACCTCATCTTGATTCATGGATAGCATTGTTCTAAAATTTGCCATGAAAGATTGATTTAAGGACTCATTGGCATTGGTAGATGGGTCATGAGGTTGCTCCCATAGAGGCTAACCCTCATGTTCTTGAGAAATTTTATTTTTATTAGGAACTAATGCTTTAGAGGTGGAGGGATCATTGGTATTATATCCATTATATGTTTTTTCTTGAATTAGTTATCTTTGACCTTGAAGATGACCTTGAAAAAGTGGTTTATTACCTTGATAGTTTATATATGACTGATTTTGTTGATAGTGGATTTGGAATGGTCTCAATGGATACTATTTTATAATCTTATTGAGACCTAAAATCTCTTTCTCAGGATATTTCACTCTTTCTACCTCATTAGATTTACTTTACTGAGTAGGGGTAACTGGATTATGTTTTGGTATAGGGATGGGTGAAATAATAGGTGTAAGGGTTTCTAAATTAGGGAATAGAGGCACAGGGGGTCTTGGGAAAATATTTATATCCTAAATCAAATAATTATCAACCATAATGGCCACTTCATAGGCATTAGGCAATGTGTTCCTTACCATAGATTATATCATCAAAGAAATATGACTATAAAAAACCTTAAGATAATAAAGGAAAGCATGATGTGCAATAGGTCATACCAAGATTGGGATCCTATCCCATGTATTATTAAACTTTAGTTTGAATTATTGAATATATTTTTGAGGTTTTCTCCTTATGTTGGTTTTTTGCTCAGTCAATGATAAGTTATAACTATTATCCTCAAACCTTCTTCTCAAAGCATCAACTAATTCATCTCATGTGGTGATAGATCTAGGATCTAAAGTATCATACCAATCAAGAGATTCCACTTGAAATAAAAAACCAAAAACCTAATAACTATGTTCTCCTAATGATGTGATGTATATTTTAGAATGTGGCAATGTTTCTAATTTGCTCAATAGGAGTAATGGAAGTCTCACCTATGTATGAAGGGATAATTTTGAAGGTTGATATGGGAATGACATGATAATGGGCATGCCTTAGAGAACTATATCCATTTAAAGCAACAAAATGTAAGTTCCTTTCCATGATAGCTTTAGGATTTAACAAGATTGGGCCAATCAAAAACTTTCTTATAGGTCTATGAGCAAGGTATGATATTTTCAGGTAAGAATGGGTATTATAAAATCTAGATGCTTTGACTGAATAATGAGTAATCTCTTGGAAATAAAAAGTCATGCATTTATCATGAGATATTTTTTTTACCTTAGGCATGAAATAATACACTAGTTTTCCACCAATAGTCAATTTTTGGAGTCTCTAGATACTATAGGAAGTAGACTATTCAACCTCTTTATTATTAAGACCAACATCCACCTTGAATAACCTTATTAGACCATATGTCCCATGGAGTGTACTAGAACTATTATATCCCAAATTTTAACCCTATATAAGTCAATCAAATCTTATCAAAATTGGGATAACATGGAACTATCTTTAAATATAAGTAGATTTCTATAAGGGATATATCTCTATATTATGGGCTAGTTCCCTTAATATAACTATTTAGGCTCATAAAAGTAGAATATAATAATAGAGATGATACACAAAGGATATCTCCTCCACAAACATAATTTAAATTGAACTACGAAGGTAGACTACTAAAAATGATCTCAACTCAAGGTTCTTCTAGCAAAAATATTTTTACATGGAGGTAGATTTCTATGAATTTACAAAGGTGAGTGAATAGGAGGTATATTATTAGACAATTATAATATTATTCACACTTGAAGTACACCTAACAAATAATTACACTTCATGAGACTTATTAGAATAAATATTACTCACACAATGTATACAAGAGCTTAATGGAAGCAAGGAGAAACAATCATCACTTGTCATATAAATAGACTACTTAACATATTTAGGCAATAAATTTTAGAGGCTAAACTAGATTTAAAAATTTATTCAAAGGAAATATAGGATGTCAAATTACCAAGGCTTCACCATACCCATTTTGGATAGTTTAAAATGCCAAAATGGATTCAATATATATAGCAATAGGAGAAGAGAGAGAAAGAGTGACATTGGAGATCCACAATGCCAAGTGTAAAGTCTTGAAGGCTAGTTACAATGCAAGAGAAGGATTTATAAAATATATTATGAAGTACTCTTGAACAAGTTTTAATCTAAAATATGACATATTCTTGAAGTTTACATATGTATACTTCATTATCCTTCTTCAAATTGCTCTTCTTGATGATGATTCCACTAATTGTCTAAAACTACCTTAGAGGTCATTGACACATATGTAATGAATTGAGAAGGTGGAAACACGATTGTTTCATGTCGTTATGTACTCCTCCAAATGATTATCTTATCTTTGTCAATTATTACTTACCCCTAAAGTACCTCACTAGCTTTGTAGGCCTAAAATCTCAAACTTGTCACTGTGGTGACTTATACATATTCAAGAAAGTTAATTACAAAGATGTAAGACACATATTTAGGACTTATTTATCTTCTATTCTTAAACTTGGTAGTTACCTTGCTTCTCACTATTCTATCTAAGGCTACTTATAACAGTCAGATTAGTAGAGGAATATCCATATATTACTGAGGTGAGAATGCAGTCTAAGGAGTTAAAATACATATCTACACACATAAAACCATGACTTTCACTCATCTATTCCTTTATACACCTTTAAATCACTTAAGATATTATAAAAAACATAGAATATGATCCATATATATAATTCATGGTATAAAATAATTGAGTGATAGATATCCCAAGAGATTTCCAAGTGGGTCCAAATCACTTTCTAGGATAATTGACCACCTATGGATGCATTTATATTCATCTTTTTCTCATTAGGCTCTTATTAGATTTTTAGGTAGTTTAGGTTATTTTAAATGTTCCACAAAGGTTAGGCTCATAACATTCAAACCTATGATATTTAATTCAAGTACATGACCCTCCTCAACTATCCCAAAGTTATCAATATTCCATGCATCTTTTCCATATAGATGGGAGTGAAAGAAGTTACTTCTTGGGTAGCTGTTATTCATTATAAACACCCTGAGGCAAGTTGAGGTAAAAAATAGCGAGTTATCATTTGAAAAATTATAATACTCATTAACTATCCACTCTCCCATGAACACTATCACATTATTATAAGGATGACATTAGAAGTGTGAGGTTCATGCCTAGTTCTAGGTCTCAAAGGCATAGACAGGGTTTTATAAGTATGTGACTAAATATGAATGGTCATAGTGGATGTAATAAATATTAAAAAATAATTTTAATCCATTTAATTCCTACATATCATCCCAAAATTCCTTAACACTCTTCCATTCATCCTTCTACCATCAATTTACTAGGTCTATAGGTTGCATTGATTATGGAGTGTCTCAAGTCTAAGATAAAAAAATGAATACTTACATTATTTTTATGACCTAAAGGAGAAAATTTAGGTATTTTTCAACCCATAATCACCCCTTCTACTAATTTTCATGTCATAATGATTCTTATGGATGCCTTAACACTTTAAATTTTCAAAACTAGCTGTAGGCCTCTTAGGACTGAATATGGTTTTTAGGTAGAGATTAAAATTGTTCTACCTAAAATTGAGTTAGATTTTTTTATTGATAACTTTATGATTTTATAAATCCATTATATCATTAAAGTATTAACATAACCACCAATTAAATCTTTGGAGAGGACTTAAGTCACTTGGGTAGACTGTATTCTTATGTGTGTTCCCTTGAGACAGTTATGTCAATGTGGTATTCTAGAAGTCCTATTTCCAACACTAGTATTATCCTATCATGATGATTTATATTATATAACCTATTAAAATCCTAAGAAATATCATTTAATTACAAATAATCAAACCACTATTGTTTCAAAACCAACTTTCTCAATGGTTGATTGTAGGTGTGTATGAAGATTTCTGAGTGTAATGGTTTGGAGTTTTCATGGTTTAGGAACCCTATTAAAAATTAAACTCTCCATTAAATAATGATATTATGATAACTTATTATCTCATTAAAATCCTTATAACCTCTATGTTCCTTCATTATCTCTATCCAAAATAAATTTTAAACCTAATTGATTGTAGTTGTTACTTGAGGGGGTCTTGACTGTGTTTGATCTTGAGTTGACACTCATTAACAATCTAAAATATTTTTTAATGGATCAGTCCTATTATTTTTATCTTGATAATATTCTAAAAATCTTGAAACTCTTTTATCTTTAGAAACATCACTATCAAAGCACACTTCTACACAACAAGTTGTAGGTGGTTTACTAGATGGGCTATTAATGTGAACCTTAATTTAGTCTTTAAAACCTATAATTCCATCTTAAAATAATCGATAATTATAAAAAATAATTCTCATTTTATTCCAAGTTTCATATCCTCTTCAAGGCACATCATTAGACCCATGTATTTTTGACTACCTACACATAGAACCTTATAGGTCTCTATTAGGTATGTTAGCTTGTTTGCACTTCTTTATCTTTAAGGTGCATTGGAGATAGATCCAATAAAAAACTAAATGGATAATATAACTCACCATTCTCTAATGGGTTGAAAATAATTATACTTCTTTTGACTCGAAACCACTCACATATGGACAAACTTTTTAACTATCAAACATTGTTTTGTAAACCATTGGTATTCACTTCTAGCACAAGGAGATGGTTCTTCCTATCCTTCCATGACAACATGTGCCAAATGAAATTTAATTCAACAATAAATGGGTGGATATTATTTTCAAGTCCACATACATTATTTGGTTCACACATACCAATCACCAAAGTGCAACTAGATGATAAAAACTTATCCATTAGGATTGCATAGGTAGTTTAGAGGTACAAACAATATTAATGATTATCCATACAAAAATACCAAAAATATTGAAACTATGACCATGAAATGGAATCTCATATGCACCTATAACATCATCTAAGTGCACTCACTCCAAATCCTCTTCTCCAATTCATACTAAATGAAAATTGTTGACCCTTTTTTAGCTATCCAAGAGAGTGATAGGAGAGAAGAAATGATTTTCATCAAATTTTTACTATTAAATCCACCCAATAATTAAAATTACATGTGGGGATGTCATGACATATTATTTAATCATTCAAACTTGCATATGAGTCACCCCAATCTATATAACCATCTAAAACTGACCTTTTATAGATGATCTTCTTCATTTTTATGTTGTACTTAAAATATTATAGTTTCAAAACCTCCTATAATACTTATATAACATGTATTACATTATTTTACTTCTTGAAGCATTTTTATTTGTGTGAAAAACCATACAATTCCTTCAAATCAACAAAAAGGTGGCATAAAAGGACATTATGACAAATGGATAAGTATGAAAAAGTCTAGAACATTTTACTTGACCTAATTTAGGACTATAGTGACCATTTTCAAACCTAGGGGACTTTATGGAAAGTTTAAAAATTTAGGGGTTAACCTAATTTGACCTAGGGTATAATTTTGGTTTCAAATAATCTCTTAATGAATAAGGCTGCAAGTTCTTACTTGATTCAATATTAGTAGTTTGTTTTCCTTTTCATCATATTTATTTAAATTTTTATTATCTTTTTATTTTATTAATTGAAATTTCCTTTTTAGACATAAAACAAGGTAATAAATTCCATAATTACTCTATTAATGAGATAACTTGGTTCCTAGGTAGATAGATGAAACCAATGATAGATCTCAAAATATCCACAAAAGGAAAAACCATTTTTACTTAGTATCGAAATAGGATTAATAGATTAGGAACCATCATAAAGTGATATAAAGTTGTGAAGATATACAACTTATTTTTACTTAGAGTAATTCCATGTCCAAAACAAACCTACAAGTCATAAACTCTTCAAGGAACAACAATCATGCAATCCAACAATATCTTACATAAATATGAAAAACTATCTATATTAAAAGAAACTGATAAGTAACTAATTAGGCCTTTCAAATAAGTGTTTTAACTATTCACTTAGTAACATTACATTAATTGTATAAGTATATCATATACCTATTATTACCATCTTTACCTTAACATCATAAGGTTATTTATGGGTTCAAAATAGGCTAGGTTGCATGAGATGAAGGTTGGATTAAATAATAATAAATTCAAGAGATATAATATCACCTCATAACTAATATAATATATAAACATGTTTTAAAAACCTTATAGATATCACTAATATACTTATACAAACAAATAACCACTACATATCATAAATATTATCACTTCATCTTAATTAACAAAACTATTACCTCAATACCTCGTGAACCTAATTTGAGGAAAATGAATCATATACTCCCCCCATAAAATAGGGTTAGTTAATTATAATATAATTGTAATCATACCATAATGAAATCTTGAGGAAAATGAATCATATATTCCCCCCATAAAATAGGGCTAGTTAATTATAATATAATACTAAGGGAGTGAATTAAGATAAAAATAGCTCACAAAAAAGTACATTAAGATAAATCTCATAAAAGTGCATGCAATCATCCAACCATCCACCAAACGATCCCAGAGGATGATATATCTATCTATGTGCTTCAGAAGATAGAAATTAAATCTCTAATACATTTACATTCCAAAAAAAATATTTCAAAGGATACCTAATGGAATTCCAAGGACACCCACTCAAAAATGTTTCTACAATGCTTAAGATAAGAGAGTCACACTATTCACATCAAGACACCCAAAATAGAGAGAGTTACAATTTATTGACTTTTTTCATTAATTTAAACTATATATGTGAATCTTGATATTAATTATTTAGCTATTTTCACACACTAGATTAATACAGAATTTCATAATAAGAAAGTGAACTAAGCTCACTTATATTTCAATTCTATGATTATTAATGTTTTCTTGCTATATAGTGTTCTCAATGATATCTTATTATTCAATTAGGTGTTTTTAACACTAATTTTGTCATCCACCTATGAATATTAGATACTAAAACATTTTTTTATCCAAATGATTAGTAATTACCACCTAAATAATATTTATTTGACCTACTCGACAAGGTTTTTGATTCAAAGATAAAATAGTTTCTAAATCACTACTAGAAATAATGTTATTAGTCAAGTACTAACCTACATTTAGTGACAATGTAGTAAGTGTTATAAATATATTATTTTTAACTTAGATTAAAGAATATCATTATACATTGATATTATTGACTATTATAACAACCATTATGGTGATCAATAACATAAGCTATAACATGGATATTTTCAATAGTAATATAAATCAAGGTTAAAGATAATATCCAAGATACAAACTTTACAAATGTCTCAATTAAACAACCATGTAATCATCATGAATTCAAAGTCACAAATTGAATAACATTAAAAGAGTTAAAAATTTCAATATAACAAGCATAAAATCTCTATACTTTATGTCACTGGTAATTTTTTCTTCTACACTGAGACATAGGTAATGATGGGTTAGCTAATGCTACATAAGAAATAATGCCCTCAAAAATTCTTCTTTATTTTTATTTTTTAGAGTCATAATTAAGATAAACAATGAAAAATAACATTCATCTTAATCATGAAAATCAATACACACACATATAATATTTCAAACATGCAAATAGGTAGAATCCACCTCATAGTAGAATGAGACAATATTTCATAATAATAAAAAAACACTCAATAACACATCTAACATTTCATGAGGCTAGCTTCACCACACTATTAAATATGGAAAAAACTACCAAACATGTGTTTAACCAAGTCAAAGTAATTAATTTTCAATATATCCTTGTTTAGTCATATGCACCAATTTTAACATAGGGGGACTTGAACAACTCAACATTTCAAACATATCTCACTTCAATTTCTGTCACTACAAGTTTTCCATACTCATGTTCATATCTTCACCAAAAGAGTCTCACTCAAATCTTCTAAAATTGCATACATTTATATATAGGTATATATATTTACATACATGAAAATACACACACACACACACACACACACACACACACACACACACACACACACACACACACACACACACACACACACACACACACACACACACAAAACAACATCAAAATAGACCTAAATATAAAAATAACTCATAATAGACCTCTCCTTTATCCGTATATATAGATTATATCTATTTATGAATTTTCGACATAGTTTCCAACATAGATTTCTGAATATAAATTTCTAAGACTAAATTTCCACCATATATTATTGGCATTCATATACAATGATATAAATATTAATATTTAATATCAATATGGATATAATATATAATATCCAATCTAAAATGAAAAATACAAAATAAACCATATATAAATCCATTTATATATATATATATTATATATATAATTTTTTTCAAAACTATAATTTATGAAATATAAATTTTAAAACATAAATTCAAATTAATGAATGTCAATATATTTAGAGTTTTAGAAATCACTACAATTTTTTTTTATTTTTATTTTTTGATATATATATATATATATATATATAAACAAAAAAATAAAAAAAGAATTTTTTTCATACTTTCTAAATTACTAAATATATTGACATATTTAAAAAAAACACAAATCCTAGCCACCATGGCCAATGGTCAATAGATGTGTTATGTGGCCTAGCTACGGCCATGGGGATTAGGCCTTAGGGGATAGGGAGGGTTGGTTGGCCCAACCCCTCCTCCCTCTCTACTATAGGAGGGGGAAAAGGGTTAGCGCATCCACCCCACCTTCCATGATATTTATAAATATTTTTTTAAACTTTTTTTTTCATTTAATTAAATATATCAGTGTTGTCAACTAACTTTTTAACATAAAAATATACACAATGTGTGCGCGTGCATGTGTGTGTGTAAATATCTATAAATATACATATATATCTATTTTAATAAACCTAAACATGTAGAAAGTAAAGTATAAATAATAAGTATATACTTCATTATCTAAACTCTATCTAACTGACAACCTAAATAGATGATTTTTCAAATAAATTTAGGATACAAAACAATTAAAAATGGTATCTAAAACCAAATGTATTACATGAAATAGATATAAGTAAAAAATCAACAACCCAACAAATAAGTACACCTGATTCAATAGTCTAAAAGTATCTATCATTCATTACTTACCCCATTTGAAAATATGAGAAAATAGGAAATATTTACTTAATTGAATATAACTAGATTTATCCATTCACATGTTTTCTTCTCCCTTCCTTGGTTTAATCTCCTGAAAATAGGAACATCAATGGAGGTAAGAACTTGGAGGAGAAATGAACCTTCAAAACCCTAAAATGGTTTTGTCCAAGCTTGCATAAAGCTTTATTTTCCCTTTTTCTTTTTCTTTCCTTAATTTTTATTTTTTTAATAATTATTTTTAAAACTACTCCCACTCTCTTACACTACCACATGATTTGTCACCCACTAATTGGGTCTAATTATGACCTCTCTTGCTTTAGGCTCCACTAGTCCAATTTATAATTACAAAATATAATATTTAATTTATGAATCATGTTACTATTAAATAGTTGATTTCTCATCTATTAGGTATTAAAATATAATATTTTATTACTAAAGTATGTTGATAATACATATTTAATTACTTATTTACTTATTACAAACTTAAATAAATTGTTAATTATTTATATTAACTAGTTAAATACTCATTATTATCAGTTACTCGGTCTTAGTTACCATTTGTTTATAGGACCCAAACATCTTTCCTCTATTCATTCACAAAATATAGAAGCATATATAATTTTATCTGTGATTATTAATTTACTAGTAATAAATATATAATTATAACAAGCATAAAAATAAGCTCATATTTGGGGTCAAAAATTATCACACTCAGGTATTCAACAGACAACATATCATACAATTGATGTGCATAAAACATCCATAAAATGATTTATAAATAATAACATGAAAAATTATATATATCCAATAATAAAATTATATCTTGACTCAAATTTTAATCCTAGATTATTTCAATAAAATCACCTGTCAATCACAAAATAATCAAGTCCAAATTGTAGAACAATGCATACAATCATAGTCAAACATAATCAAGGAAACACTAGGTATCTCTCATTGATATTTCCACACAATTAACATGGTCTCCACTTACAAAAATTTAACAAATATTATTGTGTCTATAGTGATTCAACATAGGGGTATTACATTCTCACTCTCTCATAAAAATATCATCCTTGCTGTGGGAATTTGGACTATGGGTATAACAAGAATTTGAGTTTAGACTTAATCAATATTTTATGATTAAAATTCCACAAGTATTTACATATTTTAACATTATAAATCTTTTACTCAATGTATTTTATGATTAGTTTTTTTTTTTAAATCAATAATTATGATGGCATTTTTGAAAATAGTTCCCAAGTGTCAAACAACCATATTGTCATCCACTTTGTTTCCCTATCATCTGAATCCAAAGGATACTCTACCATAATGTAATGCTAATTATTAGTATGTATATCCATAATTTTGTCGTATCATGAATCATAATGCCAAATATCAGCACCATCCCATGGTGAAAGTATAATATGATGACATAAGAATAAATCTTGGAAAATAATATAAAGCAATATTGAACCACACTGAACTATGCAAAATAATTCTACCTCTAAACTATGCCAATAAAATCAAACATATGCATAAGTTAACAAGCAATGGTTGTATTCAAATTGCCTATTTAGGCTTCCCAATCATCAACATACCACCATAGACCTCCCAATAAACATAATCATCACTACTTAGACCTTCAAGCTAACAAAATAGTATGTAATAAATAACCACCATGTCTGATGGGGTGGAAATGATGGTATCTCAACTTGTGTAATAAGTTCCTTATGGAAATACCACTAGTTATATTTCAAGATACTTCTCCCCTATACCACACAATTAGCATAATAGTTATGCACATACATTTACATGGTAAACTAACACAATAATCACCAAAATAAATAATTAAAAAAATCATTCGATCATGTAAAAGTATAAACCAATAAAAATGAGATAAAGTGATCAAAATATTTTCAATACCAATCCAAACTATTAATTTCAATAATAATCAAAGTGATTAAAAGCATAATAAATAATCTAAATTGTTAGTTTCAATAACAATTTCTGATTAAATTTTCAAATAAAATAAAATGTTGGTTTCCAAATCAATTTAAAAATAAAGTGCAATCAACTAAAATAATTTAGGTAAAACATATATGAAAAAAGGTCACATCACACACACTATGTGACTTTACAAGTTATGGAAGGGGACAAGGAATAAAATCATCTCAATTACCTCCTAGAGGTAAGAGGTATCCCAATTACCTCTAAGAGGTTTGAGGCATCTAAATTACCTCTCAGAGGTATGAATAACATTGTCTATTACCTCCTAGAGGTAAGAAAATACCTATAAACTACCTCTATAGAGGTAATAAAATATTTTTACATCATCATATGGGTATGAATAACATTGTCTATTACCTCCTAGAGGTAAGAAAATACCTGTAAATTACCTGTATAGAGGTAATAAAATATCTATACATCATCATATATAATAGTGTCATAATACATATCAACTAAACAACTTTCATACACAACATCCTAGTGCTATGAAAGTACTCAAAAGTAATCATATTACCACACATGCTTGACTATCATGTAACCCATCTAATGTCAATTATCATATCCCATAGATTAAAACCATGTTGAAAACTTAACTTGTTGAATGCATATAACCAAAGTACTATAAAGTAAAAATTGTTTGAGTGTTGCCCACTGACTATTGCCCTTTTCCATAATATCTAAACTATCAAAATGGGATAACCACTAATAATATCTACATCTAACATCATAATATACCAAGGTAACATAAGGAGGATTTATACCATAGCTTACAATGAAACATCACCATAATCATTATTTCCACTAAGACATTAATTGATCTTAGGAAGGGTTGTTATTTCACATAAAATTTACACATATGGGTTACATACAAGGTTGATAATACACATACACAATTATACAATTGGAATTAACAATGTGACATCATGCAAGTACTCAGTCATATACACACGCCATTTGCATAACAAGGTTAATTACATAACACAACTTTATCATTTATAAGGTTTAATGAGTTAACACATTTTATAGAGGTTTACACAAAATCTTATAATTATAGATGCACATAATTTCAAACGTTAAGGTTACATAGGAATAGCTTAAATACCATGCTTACATGGTTTCATGAAAATTGGGACAACTTTTACAATAACATAACATAATTTATGGGTTTTTCACAAGGGTGAAGGCAAGGTCATAAGCCCAAATAATAGATATATCATCTTTAATGTCACCATTATCCATCATCTTCTTCTATCACAGCCAAAAAATAATATGCATGTCAAGCCTTTTTCATAGTATCAAGGTGTATCATATGAAAGTGTATAAATTTTTCCTAAATAATTAACCTCTAATCTTAGTTGTTTCCAAATAGTATTTCCTTGACATAAACATCTTTATCATTTTAGGAATATCAAACTAAACTATCCAAATTTATCAGATAGTAATACCAAATAACCCTTCATGATGTCACTACCAACTTGAACTACAAATGTTGAATCTAAGATCTCTATGGATACATAATCATGGTAAACTACCATAAACATTTATCCCTCATGAAGTAATCTCTATTTGAATAATGTTAAAAGTTCCTATTTGATTCAATATTAATAGTTTGTTTTCTTTTTCATCATATTTATTTATTTATTTTCTTTGTAGTTTATTAACTCAAATTTCCTTTTTAGACATAGCATAAGGTAAAAAATACCACAATGACTCTATTAATGAGACAACATGGTTCCTAGATACATAGATTAAACCAATGATATATTTCAAAAGATCCACAAAAGGAAAAACCATTCTTACTTAGTCTCAAACCATGATTAATAGATTAAAAACCATCATAAAGTGATATAAAGTCATGAACATAGAAAAATTAGGTATACTCAAGGTACTTCCATGGCTAGAATGACCCTACAAGTCATAAAATACTCAAGGAATAATAATCATGCAATCCAATAATATCTTATAGAAATATGAAAAAATGGCTATATCAAAACAAACTGATAAGATACTAACTAGGCCTTTCAAATAAGGACATAGTATATTATTAAATGATACTTCCTTCACACTACTAAGATGTAAATTTTAACTATTAAGTTATTAACATTCCAAAAATTGGATAAGTATATAATATACCTATTATTACCACCTTTACCTTAACACCATAATGCTATATATGGGTTCCAAATAGGCTAAGTTACATGAGATGAAGCTTGGATCAAAGAATAATCAGTTCAAGAGATATAATATCCCATCATAACTAATATAATATATAAAAATTTAGTAAAACCCTTATATATACCACTAATTTACTTATAAAAACCAATAACCACTACATATCATAAATATTTATCACTTACTCTTAATTAACAACAACACTATCATCTCTATAACACATGAATAATGTGATAATAAATAAGGGGAAAAAAATCTAGAATTGTAATTATACCATGATGAAATATTGATTAAAATGAATCATACACTCCCCCCCAAAATAGGGTTATTTAATTATAGTATAACACTAATGTAGTGCATTAAGATAAAAATATCTCACAATACATATGTAGAAACTACACAGTCATAAGCAACATTAAAGTACACTGCCCTATATAAGTAAATATATCTCACATAATAGTTATTAAAAAAATAATAACCTAAAGTATATACATGCCAATGAATTCATCAGTCTAAAACTCATGGAAAATTTACCCAATATCCAACCACATGATCAATAGTTCAACTTATGATCTTAACTTACGAGTACAAATGAATATAAATATTATGATAATAAGTTTCACAAATTTATCACAAATACTACATAGAATCCATATATCTCCTGGTGTTGAACCTGGGCTATGATACCAAAATATAATTCCCAAAATTTCACCTCAAGAAAAATCAAACAAAACACTTATAAATTCTACTATTTTTTGTGTAACTTTGTTTTCACACAAGTGAACACTCCAACTATTAATGCCTAGACACACATGAATGATATGATTTAATAAATAGTATAACTCATTATCACTAAAAATACAACCTTAAAGGAACACACTCAAACTTAATGTATGTCACCTACTATATAGTTTATCACCTTCAATCTCAAAATGTGAGATTAATCAAGGCATTCGACAAGCTAGCTATAACAAAGTTATGTCAACTGCACTAGAATTAGTTTTTATCACTAAAATTTACTTCAATAAAATTTTTATATCAATTATAATTTGTATCAATGATACCAACATTGAAGCTCATCCACAATAGTAAGAAATTTAATCTACTAATAATTCATTAAGAAGGAGGCAATACAAACTATGAGTTCAAGCATAGCAAAACTAAGAGGGCAACCAAGACCGTATTTCACTCAAAATATAATATAGCCACCACATCAACCATGGATATATTATTCAAGGTTAACCATTCATGTCAAAGTTTAAAATACTTAATCCCAATGTGACCAGACTTGACTCACTCACCTCTCAGTCTAGTCTCAATTTTGTTAAAATGCCAATCAAATGGCGATGGTAAAAATATTCCAATGAGGTGAAAAGTATTTATATAATTTAGTATATAATATATTAGATACAAAATACCACTATTAACCTATAAAATTAAACTATAATAATTTAAATTCTAAAATAATTCAACATTCTAAATGGGTTTTAATGATAAAAATTATTCTACTAAGTAATTTTTTAAAAAAATGGGTTTTAAAATAGGGTCAATAAAAATAATAAAGACATCAAAAAGTATAAAAAATTTTCCTATATAAATTTAATAGTAATATGAATCAATATCAAACTCTTGTTTCTCTTTAAGACTCCTCTAGCTAATTTTTGGCAACTGAATTTTGAATCGACTTTAAAAGCTAAAAAAAGAAGACAAGTGTAGAAAATTCACAATATCCTCCAAAATTGAATCCATAAAAAATCATAAAAAATGGGTAGAAAAATAATGGTTATAGATTCTAATTCACATAAGATAAATCTAGAATTTACAATTTTTCATCTAATAAAAACTCAAGTTTGAGTATTAATTTAGAGCCTATCTTTGAATTGATTTGGTTGATGTTAAAAAAATTTATAATGTAAAATTTTGTGAAATATTCTAAAAGTACATGAAATCACCCAACCATCCACAAAATGATCCCAGAGGTAAATATATCTATCCATGTGGTTCACAAGATATAAATTAAATCTTCAATACATTTACATTCCAACAACAATATTTCAAAGGATACCTAATGAACTACCAAGGACACCTACTCAAAAGTGTTTCTACAATGTTTAAGCTAAGAGAGTCATAATATTCATGTCAAAACACCAAGAATAACTAGAGTTATAATTTATTAACTTTTCTCATTAATTTCAAATGTATAGGTCAAAACTAATATTAATTGTTTAGTTATTTTTACACATTAAGATTAATCCATAATTTCATAATATGAAAGTGAACAAAAGTCATATTCCAAGTCTATGATTATCAATATTTTCTTGCCATATAATGTTCTCAATGTTATTTTACTACTCAATTGTGTGCTCCTAACACTAATGTTATCACCTAAATATGAATCCTAGATACTAAAACATTTATTTATCAAAATTATTACTAATTACCATCTAAATAATATTTAGTTAACCTACTCAACAAGGTTCTCAACTCAAAGATAAAATAGTTTACAAATCACTACTGAAAATTACTCTATTAGTCAAGTACTAGCCTATATCTAGTGTTAGTGCATTAAGTGTTATAAATAAATTATTGTCAAATTAGATTAATAAATATCATTTTACATTGATATTATTGAATATTACAATAACCATTATGGTGATCAAGAACATAAGCTAACCCATGGATTTTTTCAATAGTAAAATAACTCAAGGTTAAAGATAATCCCTAAGAAATAAACTTTAAAAACATACCAATTAGACAAAAACCATATAATAATCATTAGTTTAAAAAAAAATGAATAACATTAAATAAGCTACAATTATCAACACAATAAGCATAACATCTCTATACTTTATCTACCACTAGTTATTCTTTCTCCTACACTGATACATAGGCCACGTTGAGTTAACTCATGTTGAACAAGTAAAAATTCCCTCACAAAATATTTTTTCTTTTTCTTTTTCAGAGCCATAATCAAGATAAATAATGAAAAATAAAATTCATATTAATAATGACAAAAAATATATATAATTTGTCAAACACACAAATAAGAGAAAATAGGTAGAATCCTTCAAATAGTATAATGAGATGATATTTCATAATAATAAACAAACACTTAATAACACATCTAACTTTTCATGAGGATAGATTCACCACACTATTAAATATGGAAAAATTTACCAAACATGCATTCAATTAAATTAGATAAATTAATTTTCAAGATATCCTTATTTAGTCATATGCACCAATTTTAACATATAGGGACGTGAGCAAATCAACATTTTAAAAAAATCTCACTTCAATTTCTATCTCTACAATTTTTCCATACTCATGTTCGTATATTCACCAAAAGAGTCTCACTCAAATCTTATGAAATTACACACATTTATATATAGGCATATATATTTACATACATACATACATACATACATATTTGATAACATCAGAATAGACCCAAGCATACAAATAGCTCATAATAGGACTCTCCTTTATCTGTATATATAGATTATATCTATTTATCAGTTTTTGACATAAATTTTTGAATATAAATTTTCGAGTCTAAGTTTCCACAATAAACTATTAGCATTCATATACAATGATATACATATTAATATTTAAGATCAAATGGATATAATATATAATATCCAGTCTAAAATGATAAATTTAAAATAAACCATATATAAATCTATATATATATATATATATATATACATATATAATTAAAAAACTATCATTCATAAAATATAAATTCAACTTAATGAATGCCAATTTATGTACTGATTTAAAAAATACTACGAAGTTTATTTAATTTTATCTGTTTGTTTTGATATATATATATATATATATATATATATATATATATATATATATATATATATATATATATATATATATACACAAACTCTAGCTGCCATGGCTAACAACTGATGGTTGCGCTGTGTGGCCTAGACATAGCCATGGCCATAGGCCATGGTGGCCAGGTCTTAGAGGATGGGGAGGGATGGCTGGCCTGAACCCTCCTCCCTCCCTACTATAAGAGGGGGGTATGGGTTAGCTCAACCCCTCCCCCCCCCATTATATATATATATATATATATATATATATATATATATATATATATATATTTAATTTTTTTATTTCATTTACTTAAATAAATATATATATATATCAATGACTGTTAACTATTTTTTAACATAAAAATATGCATAATGTGTGTGTGTGTGTGTGTCTACAAATATATATAAATATACATATATATCTATTTCAATAAACTTGAACATGTAATAAGGAAAGAATAAACATTGAATATATATTTCATTATCTAAACTCTATCCAACTAACAACCTAAATAGAGGGTTTTCAAATAAATTTAGGATACAAAACAACTAAACATGGTATCTAAAACCTTAACCAGTCCATGAAATAGATATGAGTAAAAACTTGACAACCCAATAAACAAATACACCTAACTCAATAACCTAAAAGAAGATATCATTAATTGGTTACCCCATTTGAAAATTTGAGAAATAAAATAGTTAAATCTATGATAGAATATTTAATTTTTTGCATACACCTAGATCTACTTATTTTTGATGATATTTATTCACCTGCTTTCTTCTCCCTTCCTTGGTTGGATCCCATAGAAACAACAACATCAATGAAGGAAAGAACTTGGAGGAGAAATGAAACCTCAAAATCCTAAAATGGTTTTGACCAAGCTTGCATAAAGCTTTGTTTGCCATTTTTTTAAAAATCCTAACTACTCCCACTCTCTTACACTAACACATTCTTGGTCACCCACTAAGTGGGTATAATTATGATGCTGATTTAGGCTCTACTAGTTAAATTTATTATTACAACAAATAATATTTAATTAACGAATCATGTCACTATTAAATATTTAATTTATCATCTATTTGTTGGATTAGTTGTAATGATCCAAAGTTAATATAGTTAATATTTATTTATTTTTTTACTTTGTTTTAAATAATTGCTGGTTCATGGGAAAAGTTGGTTGTATCCCGTAACTCGTAACCACTTTTGAAAAGACTATAAAGATTTTCACATGTTTTGTAAATATCTCTCAAATGAATACATTATTATTTTTTGTTAAATTATTTACTTGTAATGTAATTTGTTCATTATTACTTCTCATTCTTGGAGCCATTAGTGGTATCAGATCATGGTCTTTGGAGAATGGCAAATTCAAGGTGAAAAGCAAACAGGGTGAAAGATTCATTCATGTAGAATTCCAAAAATGGTATGCTCATCAAATAAACTTTGATTGGTCTAAAGGTGAAACTTTGAAAATTTATTAAAATATTTAATTTTTCAAATAGTTTTATAATAAAATTTTGGAGAAAATAGCCTATGTGTAGTTTTGTACAACCTTCTCCCTAATAGTGTATCCAAACTCTATTTTGAACATTCTAGATTGAATTTTTAAGCTTTAAAATGATCTAATCATGATATTCAAACTCTAAAATCTGATAAAAAGCCATTTTTACAACCTTATTGAACCTGACAACCTCTTAGAATATATAAAATGGTTTCCATTCTTTTGGCAATTGATCTGCTTGTTTTTTTATCTAAATTTGAGTTCTTGAAGATCTATTTTTAATTCCAAAAGCATATGGAAATTTTTTAGGCTGCCATATTGAGTTTTACGATTTGAATTTTCTATTGTATGGCCTCTATAACATCTTACTTCATCAAAAACCAGATTTTCTCAATCAAAATCTTCTCTAAAAGTCTTAAACTAATCCATAAATGCTTTTGTATGGCCCTGTATAATCTTATATAATTTGGTGGAGTTGTTGAGGAGTCCCAAGCATTCTTAGATCAGCTATGGTGTTGGAAATCCTCATGGAGTCATTTGAATATTGATAACTATAAATTATTTCACTTTGTAAAGTTTTCATATAATTTTTTAAATATTAGGGTTAGACTGGGTCCCACCTAAAGCTTCAAATATTTGATATTTACTTGAAGAAATGATTTTCATTGGAAAAATTAAAAATTACACATTCAAGTAATATTTTTTTATTATCATAGAGAAAAAATCAAGTTTATATAGCAATTTCTATCTTTGTAAACTTGTAAATGCTCATAGAGCACTTGGAAAGCCTAATTTTGTGAAGTAGTTTGAAAGGGGGAGGTCAAGGGTTCAAATATTTCTTTTTGGAGTAATATTATTATTTGATAATATTTTTTTTTATTCATACAAATACATAAGGGTGTAAGTCCTAATTCTTGTGACACTAGTTGTACATCTTATAGTCTGTGAAGGTGGTTGTGTAACTAGGTAATCTTCATGGTTTTCAACATTTTGGATACATCATAATGATCAAATTTCTATTTTGGAGATTTATTATATGATTTTTTCAACAAATATATTCTAAATGATGTATCAACATACATTTTTGGTCAAAAGTGATACCTTTAAAATGCAAGTCCATCACAAGTCCCAAGATTATTTGTAAAATGGAAACTATTTCAAAGGTAAAGGCAAAACCTTGATAACATTCCTTAATTTTCATTTTTTCTACGTCATGGCTAGAATTATGGGCCTCATTTCTAACACTAAATGCCTAACTCATAATAATTACAAGCAATGGTCAATGAACATGAAAAACATATTGATTTTTGATGACTTATGGGAAGTAGTTGAAAAGCAACCAATATTGCTCACTGAATCCACAAAACTTATAAAATTTCATAAATGTGACAACCATGACTGTGCCTTATTGAAATCAAATTACAGTGCTTAAGTTATAATTCATATATAAGCCATCAAATATAAAGCTTAGAAAGTGTGGAAATATCTGAAATACTTGTATGCTGAACAAATTGCTTATAATAAAATTGACCTTCTTATACAGTTACTCAACACTAAACTCTTTGATGATGAATATGTTTTAGAATATGTATCATGCATTAAGAATTTGAAACAAGAATATGGAACTACTAGTTGGAAAATTGATGATGAAATGCTCATTTCTATTATTTTGAATGGTCTTAGCCCTAGCTACAAGATTTTTTTGGAGATATTACAGGTTAGTGATAAGCTTAACAAATCTACTTTTGACTCCATTTGTGAGTTGATCACTCAACATGAAAAACAATTTGAAAAGAATAAATCTACTGAGGAGACACACTATTCCAAAATAGTCAATCCATTGTATGAGCCCAACAAAATACACAGAGAAATAGAGACACACTCAAAGGTACACTTCCAGGCATAAGCATCATTCTGGTTCTTCAAAACATAAGCATCATTTTAGACATAGGGATCATTCAAGCTCTCCTAAGCATACACATCATTCTGGTTCTCTGAATCATGAGAATCACCACAAACATTCACATGGACACAAGCACAAGCACAAGAATTCTTCTTCATGTGTTTATTCTTCTTCTAGTTCTAGTATATGTGAGATAATTTTCTATAATTATGGTAGCATAAGCCATCTCTCTATAGTATTCCCATCTAGATGGAAGTCCTCTCAATATTGATATAAGGTAGAAGCAAACATTATTAGTCACTCTATTCAATCTTGTCATTCTTCTAGTTTTTCTTTTGGTTATTTTCTACATATTTTTTTGATGGATGGGATGACTGAGAAGTTACTTGCTCCATAGTTGATGACTATATATTCTAAGATGGTGACACACCCATCTTGTGTGAGCTATTAGGTTCAATATTTGGATTTTATATAGTAGAATTTTTTGGTTTGTATACTTTGATTTCATAGATGTAGTATTTCTATGATCTTTGATGTGGAGCATTTTAGTGGTTTATACTTGGTTTATTTGTTGCATGACTTCTCACCTCTCACCTAATAGGGGGAGAAGGTATTGCATATTATATTTTGATTATTCATTGGTGATTTGTGGTATAAGTCATCATTATGTTGCTAGCATTGTTAATGATAAGCAAATTCCTATAGGAAATGTTGGAAATTATTGGGCATAAGTTCGAGATGTGTTATACATAGTACAAAGGGTAGTCACTTACTAGATGGATTCTATGTGAGGATCGATGTAGTTGGATAACATGTGATCATGTTATACTATAGTATGGGGATGATTAGGATGTAGATTAGTCTATTATACATAGTTTACCAATTTCAATTATGATAGAGTCTACTTGGATGACTCACAGTTCTTTGCTTCAATCTTTATATACCCCTTTGAATCAAGGGGGAGTTTGTTGGATTATTTTTAATGATCTAAAGTTAGTATAGTTAATATTTAGTTTTTTTTTAAATTTTTTTAAAATAATTGTTGGTTCACAAGAAATTTTGGCTATATCACGTAACCTATAACCACCCATGAAAAGCCTATAAAGCTTTTCACATGTTTTGTGAATATATCTCAAATGAATACATAATTATATTTCATTAAATTATTTACTTGCAATGTAATTTGTTCATTATTACCTCCCATTCTTGGAGCCATCACTATTAGGTAGTAAAATATAATATTTTATTACTAAATCATGTTGATAATACATATTTACATATTTATTTATTTACTTATTATGAACTTGAGTAAACTAGTAATTATTTATGATAACTAGTTAAATAGTTACGATCATCGATTACTCAATCTTAATTATAATTTATCCATAAGACCCAAATGTCTCTCATATACTCATTCACATAATACACAAGCACAAATAATTTCACCCATGATCAATACTCTACAAGTAATAAATATATAATTATAAGATGCATAAAAATAAACTCATATTTAAGGTCTAGAATTATCACACACAGGTATTCAACAAACAACATCTCATACAATTGATTTGCAAAAAAATACATAAAATAGTCAATAACTAGTAACATGAATAATTTAACATACACACATAACCAACAATACAAGTATATCATGACTCAAATCATAACCCTAGATTAGTCTAATAAAATCCCTTATCAATCATAAAACAATCAAGTCCACAATGTAGAATAGTGCATACAATTAAACTTAGACATAATTAGGACAACACTAGGTATCTCTCACTGAGATTTACACACACTTAACTAAGTCTCCACTTATGATAATGTAACAAATATGATTGTATCTATAGTGGTTCAACACAGGGGTATTACATGACCACTATAGGTTAATATTGATAGGTAATACTGACCCAAAGTTGACGAAACTAAATTTTCATATATAGAAACATAGTTTCATATTTGGATAAATAGCATGCCTTATTTAGTCTAGATTTCATTATCAGAATATAGTCATAGTTAAATAGTCAATTATAAAAGCTAAGTAAATGTCCCTTTATTTTACTATCTTTAACATATTCCACATATTAAATCATTACAATTTTTTTAAAGCTTCTACATTAAAATTAATGTTTAATTTACATATTTATTAGTCCAAATTCACAAACTAGTTTCTATATTATTAGGGTTTATAAAACCAAAGTAGGGTAAAAAACATGCGATGAGAGTGGAATATGTTTGGCCTGAATCATAAAGTTTAGTGACTAGGAAGGAAGTTTACATTGAGCATAAATTTAGGAACACCCATATAGGGGAGTTAGAAAAGATAACTACTATTCAAGAAGTATGTTATGTATGGCTATCATCATGTTTAATGGCTTGAGTGAAACTATTATAACTTGATGTGACTATAGGGTATTTTTGGTTGAGTATATTTTATGAAAAATAGTTGACTTTCCTTATTTTAAAATATATTTCATTATTTTAAGAGGTCATAAACATTAATGTGATGGCTTATATCTATAAAATCCCACCTCACATCTAAGTTTAAGGTTGTTTGTGTTATATTGACAATTTTTCTTTTAAGGCTAAGTTATTGAGTGGACATGTTATGTATTGAGACATTGATGTATTATGGATATTATTATTTAATGTGTTAATGAAAGGATCTAAATACACAAGTAATGGAAGAATGTTTTAGGTCAAAATTTTGTTCTAAATATTTAGTAATCATGATTTATATTTTACAATGAGATAAGTGTGATTTTCCTTCAATAGTTTAAATGTATAAGTAATGTTTTTCTCTTATAACCTTATAAAGGGAATCATGATAAATGATCAAAATTAATCTTCTATAACTAACATAACATGCCCCTCTTTTATCTCTTTATGCATTTGGTGAACATGAAAAATTGATTATATTATAGTTAGATTAGTGATTACTAATTGTTAGGGTAAGTGTAGTGGCATAGATACTTTTTTTGGCACACTAGGAAAATACCCCAACATTTTGGTTATGTTACTAGGATGATATTAAACTAGATATGGAATATGATATTTATATATGATTTAATATATTAATTTGGAAACTATTGATAGGTGGCTAGTGGAAAAAGACCAAACATTTGCAAATAATCATTTGATATTAGGAAATTTATCCTTTAAATTTTTTTTGGAAGAGTATTTTCATGATCCTATCTACTAAGTATTTTTTATGAGCTACCTAAAAAAATTACACACATGATTGGATAAAAATATTATGATTTATTTCTAAATGTACAAGTATTTATTTAATATAATATACCCATATAGTGAATCATGATAAAATATTACTAGAAATATTATTTGCCTAACACAACATGCCACACTTTTCTCTTTCTTTATGCATTGGGAAAGTGCATCAAACTCATTACATGATATTTCAGTTTGGTGATTGATAAATATTAGGGTAAGCACAATGTTTCATATATAATGTTTGGTGTAGTAAGAAAATACCCCTAAATTTTGGTTATATTATAAGGACACTATTTAAATAATTTTAGATTATTATGTTTTGAGATGATTCCCTAGATTTATTTGGAAACATTGAGTGGTGGATAGTGGACCAAGAATGTACCTTTATTAAGAAACATTTGATCTTATAAAAATTATCACATTATATATAGGTTAATAATTACTTTTATGGTCCTCTATAAAGGTAATTTTTATGATCATCTATACATAATATTCGTTTTTGACTTGATTGAGCACTTTAACACATGGATGGATACATATGTTATGAGCCATAGTATAAATTTTAGTATAAAACAACCTTGGATGAAAGAACTAATTGAACAGTTTAAGTGAACTAATGACTTATACACTATATATTTTAACATGTGATGTAAAGGCCCACTAAATAATTACCTTTAAGTGTTTGTAGTCTCCACATACTCTTTCTTGAGAGAAGCAAAATACTAGTTTTTACATGGACAAGAGGGTATTTAATCGCTTACATACCTTAGGAGATCAAAAATATGGGAGACTATGACATTGAAAATATTCATATGGAGGGATAAAAATCTCTTATGCATGGGTCAAGTGGAAAATATAATGAAATCAGGGCAATGTTTGCATGTCATTTTGAAAAAGGGTAGAATGCCAAAAAAAATTAGAAATGGAGAATATAGATGATCACAATCTCAAGTGGAAAAAAATATGGTGAATGATATCAAATAATTATATCCATAATTGATCTTAATAATATGATGAAATAAATTACATAGGATAGGAAGGGCATGAGGGAAACTCTCACTTAGAATAAAAATGAGAGAGACACATGGCATTAAGTAAGAAGTCAATACTCAGGAAGAACTAGTTTGAGTTACATAGAACCATTTGAATATGGAGCACCACATGATAGTAGAAAAAATATCCATCCATAATCTACCCAAACTACAATCCCATTTGTTTCTTCATAAAAAGGAGAAAAACCAAGGAAATTATGTGGAATTGTCTCAAATAATAGAGTTTTAAAGATAAGTGGCACAAAAGAGTCTTTTATAGTATATAATACCATACCAATAGATATGACTAGTGATAACACCATCATTAATATGTAAGAGCCCTTAAATTTTGGGCATGCCATAAATTGAAAGAGATAATTGGATTACAAAGACCATTTATCACACATAAGTAGGGGAAATGGCTATGAGTATGGATATTATTAATATAAATGTGAACCTAGCTTCTGTGAAAACCAACTTAGGATTTGGAAAAAGTGAACCCCTACCTAGAGGAAATACATATGGTTCAGGCATAAGTAACCCTGAGGGAATTCAAGTATCAAGTGGTAAATAAAAAATTAGTGTGTCATCTGTGCAGGTTCCTCCACATGATAATTTCATATATAAATCTACACGAATAATGAGTGGATAATACTATATAGCATATGAAAAAAATGTGAAATAATATAGCATGCCAAAGGACATAATTTCATTAAAAATAAAGGCAAGCCAAATTTTACTACCTTTTTAGATCATGTACACACTTAGTAGAAAAAAATGGATCCATAGTAGGCTATTGTGGATTATGACATTCTAAAGGAGGCATTCATGAAAAAGTTTGATATTCCATAAATTTAAGAAAAAAAATCTCAAAGCTCAAAGAAAACAAACAAAAACTCATCAAATTTTTTCATGCATATGATGTAAGGTTGAAAAAAATTATGTCTAAACTCTCATACAAGATCCATCCTATACATCACACTCAATTTTTTATTATACATTTTATCCTAAATTTTAGTTTCACATTATTAATGAATACCGTCACCAAACCCAGATAATTTTTGGAAGTAAATTTTAAAGGATAAGTGATTATAAACATGGATAAAAGGATCAACCCATTCATGGAAGTGTAAATTAAAATAATTACCTTCCAAATCCAAATTTTAAATCCCAAAATTTCACATGACACCCATATCAACTTATGGTTCACTTAATATAGAACTAATGGACATAAAAATATGACTGCCAAAGGTGAAATGTTACAAAACTTCTCAAATCCTATAATTTTTTCAAGAAATCATGATGTGGGATCTTTCCCAATGATACAAAGGGAGGTGCAGTAAAAAAAGTATCATTGTACTATAAATTATGTGAATACTCAATGAACAAAACTAAAAATATAGATAAATGATTGATGAGATCCATGAAGCACATGAGTGAGGAATGAAAAAAACAATTACCTTTCCTAAGAATTAATAGAAAGGATGATACAATGTCAAGAATCATATAAAGAAGAGGTAACATAAGAAAAAGTGGATTAAATTCCCAACACACACCTACAATAAGATCAACTTGTTCAATAATAGTTAGATATATTGTAATGATTTCCTCACTTGTGGTTATTATCTAGAGGAGCACAATAATAATTATCCAAAATAGTAAAAAATAATATGGTGTGGGGATATTTGGGATTTAATGAGCAAGATATATATGTGTACTAAAATAAGGTGAGCACAAATTGTACCCAAGACAAAAATTAAGATTACAACAAGAAATGATATTATAAATCAGGTATAGGAGATGGAAGTGACAAAGGAGAAATTCCACATGCACCAACCTCTTCTATAATTGGTTATCATAGTTCCCTATCCTAGAAGTTAGTTTTTCAAGATCCCATTGAATTGATAAGGAACCTCCAACGTTAATAACAACATGTGTGGGATATGGAGTCCAACAACTATTTTAAAATAGGTTAAAGAACTCTTTAAGAGATTAAAAATGTTATGCTTATAAGGAGTCTTTATGCTCCTCTAAAATTTATTGGGAATAATGTTGTAAGCATAACATAAGAGCATTAGACCAAGGGTAAATATAAAATAGCTACTATAATGTGAAATATTATTATGAACTATTAATTTATGTCACCATTTATGGGTGAATCTTGTGTAATATATTGATGTACATTGGAGTATAAGTAAAGATAATCACCAAAGATACATGGAAAAATTGGGAAGCCCAATTTTAAAAGCTTCCCCTCATGTATTTTTTATGGATAATAATATCTATGGAACCTTTAGGTATTGTGAATAATATCTTTATAGAAATTATTAGAGAAAAAATTAGTGCTGATTTTGAGGATATTGAGTTGGTAGAGGTAGATAATTATCCAACCTTGCTTGAAAGATCTTGTTCCATAAATAATGATGATGTGCTTTAATAAATGCTATATGATCTTTGATAATGGTGAGTAATGTGTGGTCATCCAACTTTATAAAAGTAATGGAATTGAACATGTGTAAAGTGTTGACATGGATGAATAAATTTTAAATATTTACCACACCATTTCACAAGGTATGGGACACATTAACCCTCAATAATATTGAATTATCAATAGGTGAGATGTTGTTTTGGTCTCAGACATCATGAGCATTACATGTGATTTATGGATCTAGGATTCCTAAGATGTGTTGGGGAAACTTTTTGGACATGTTAATACTAAACCAAAATATCCCATTTTATGTAAGTAATTAATCATGGCCAATGTTGATTTTGTGAATACCTTAATCATGAGTATTTGGGAACTACATAACATGCAATAAATAAAATGAGTGTTTGGTTTTAGTAAGAGGAATATCTCTAGGATTTTTTATTATGATTGTATAACACACTTGTTTCAATATGTAAACTTGAAAGGGTGCTTACCCAAATAAAATGAATGTTTTCTCTCCATTATCTATACATTGAATAATGTATCCACATAATAGTGGGTGACACATAAACACTCACTACCTACTTAGGATACTATTAGTGAATAAATAAACACTGGAGTTGAGTGTATCAACAATAAGTTATAGTTGTCTTATTATGGCACATATTATCCATTAGAAAAACATATGAAAAGTTTTGAAGAGGTATGGATGAAGATTATGCATGGTCTACCAAATGACATGTGGGTTTATTATTTTCATGGAACCTTAACAACTTGGTCATGCCTACGTTATATCATCAATGAGATAATAAGATAGATGGTTTAATGGGACATATTTTAGGAAAATTTCATTCACACATTTTCATTTTCCTCTTCCAACCCTAAAATTTCTAGACCATTGTAGTGGATGCATATAGCCATTATAGAAGATGCCACCATCATGGAAAAACATGTGTGAAAGCTGAAAAAATGTTTTTATTTCACTACCCCAAATAATTGGGGGTAAACAGTATTGAAAGTGTTAAATCAATTGAATAATATGATGAGGTATGGATTGAGTGTAACTTTTTGTTAAAATTCAACAAGGAGAAGGTTATTATAAATGTATAATAAGATAAATTTGATGATGACTCAAATCACCTAAATGTTGATACTTTTATTTGGGAATGCATGGTCTTAGATACGTATTATTATTATGAAATTTATTATAATTTACAGTTTAAAATCATGAAGAATAAAAGAGAATAATATTATGAGAATTGGATACTATTAGATAGATGGAAAACTAGTATGGGTAGTTGAGTTATTATGTAATTCACAGAATATATTTCCTCAAAACTATAAATAAATTAGGGTTTCACATTATTAGTTATGAAATATGAAAATAAAGTTAATCAAGGGTGTGTGACTACTGAAAAAAATAGACCTTAAAATATGAACCCCAATCTTCTTGCTAACATCAAAGTGGAAACTAGTGATATGCTAGCCGTTGGGGTCATTTATATAATGTATAAGTTCAAATGGGTGATATTGATGGAAGAGAAGTTTGAAAAGGATGGGAAAATTTGGATTTATGGGTAGTTTTTTTTTTTGAATTATTTTTGTGTCAATGATCCATTTCTAACCCTATTTATAGAGGAAATCTTGGAAGGAGTTTCTAGTTGTGAAATATATACATTTAATGATAGGTTCTATGGATAAAATTATATCCAAATTGAATAAGATGATAATCTAAAAATAATATTCAAAAAAAAATAGGGTTTATTTTATTAAAAAGTAGTTCCTTTTGGGTTGAATAATTTTCCAATGGTCTTTACATGAATTTTGATTGCGACATTCAAGAACTTCATTCTTAAGATCTTACAATTATATCTTAATGATTGCAATATTTATAGGTTGGTGAAATTCAAATCTAATAAATTGAGTCTAATGTTTAATTAATGTTATAAATTTAGAATATATCTTAACTTGAAGAAGTGCATTTTTGACACACCCTTTGGTACATTGGTCAACCATGTCATAAGTAAAGAAAGGATGCTTCTTGATCCTAAAAAGATAAAAATAATTTTCTTAGCTTCAATTTATTAAAATTTATAAGACATGTCATAATTATTATGTCACATAGGGTACAATAAAAAATACGTCATAACTATGTGAATATTTCTAGGTCATTAGAGGAAATTTTATGAAAGGATGGATCTTTAATTTAGATGAACAAGAAACCAAAAACATATGACATGATGAAATAAAAGCTTTTGATAGTGTAAATATTAATTTTTTTTATTGGAAGATAATATTTCATGTACATGTTAATGAATCTAGGTTAACCATTGGTGTTATCCTTTCATGGCAAGGTGATTTTAAATTTCACCATCCCTTATAATTTTCAAGTCAAAAACATTCATCAACTAAATGCAATTATACCACTATCGAACATGAAGAAATTGCCATGTTTATGCACTTTATAAGTTTTGATATAAATTTATCATGACCCCATTCATATTATTAAAAAATCATGAGGAATTAAAGTATATCCTCAAAAAATAAGTATTGCATGGAAGAATCTCTAGATAGATAATATTATTTAAATAATTCCAATTCTTTATGGTTTTCAAATCTATAAAATAAAATAATGGGATAGATAATTTATAGATAATAATCTCAAGGGAAGAAACATAGAATATATATTATTTAATGACAAATAAAAAATTTCAAAATATCTAAAGGGTACCTAAGGACTTAGCTACATTATAGTTTTTATAATTACTAGGGTCACTCCAAGTGATTGAAAGGTGAAGGACAATAAATATTTTTTAGTTTTTGTTTCCCCATACCATATCATTATCAACAATTTCTAAAATCTTGGGCATAATTAGGTACTATGCTAGTGTTTTATAGAACTTTAACGTGTATAAGTATTGCATGAGGGTCATGAGGGAGTATCAAGTGGTCACTATGTGGATTAAGAAATAATATGTAAATAATTATTTTATAGATTATGGTGGCCAATGATATATAAGGATATTAAAGAGTGCACTCATAAATACAAAATATATCACCATATTTGAAAACCTGACCTAAGATGTGAAATTCCACTAATCCCAATAATTTCACAAGAGCCATTTGATAAGTGGGATATTGATAACACCTTCTCAATCTCCTATACCACACAAATAATTGGTGCATGATACATTTTAATAGATATAAATTATATTATTATGAAGTCATAGGTAGCCCTAAAAATAACTTATTTCAGCCATGGATATACAATTATTATGGAAAAACATCAAAAGTAGATTTAGGTATCTTTTGAATATCACTAGTGACCAAGGTACTCATTTTTTAATGAATTCATTCACATTTTGTTAGATTATTTATTGGTGACACATCAAAATTTTATTCCATACCATCCCTATGAAAATAATATGGAGGAAAATTTTAACAAAATTTTAGGCATGACCCTAACTAATATTAATAATGTACTGTGCAAGCAATGGGATGATAAGGTATCTGCAATACATATAAAATAGATTATAAGTGACTCAAAAACTCTAATCCATTTCAAATTGTACTTTTTAAGGATTTTTTTGATTATTTATTATGGTATATTCCTTACACATTTCACGTACAGGTAGTTAAATGAGAAAGAGTCTCTAGGTGCACAATGTGAGGAACTATTTAAGTTTTTTTTTAAATACATTTTTTTACAAATGGAGTCAAGGGAGAGAAAAGTCATGATAAGTGGTGTGGAAAATAAACATATCAATGGAAAAATATTTCAAAGGATGAACATGTCCTCATATATGATTCAAAGTATGTAAAACATCTAGGAAAACTTCATATTTAATGGATGGGTCCTTATATCATCCATTATGTACTAGAAATTGACACATGTAAATTGTACACATTAGATGGAAAAATTATACCAGATAATTTAAAAGGCAGTATGATCAATATTTTTTATTTGTAATCTTTTATGAACTACTCCAAATAAGGTGTATGTGATATTTTAACACCAAAAATATTTATATCTTTCTAGTTTATTTCATTACTTGTTTTTTAGTTCAGAAAATACATGTCCACATTTTATTAAACCCCATAGGACATGAATGAATTAAATATTCTTGTACATCAAGTTGGGTTAGTTATGTGAGAAACTAATTTTCATTCTTATTCTATATGTCTAAGTAGACATGTGAGGGTATTGTCATGCCATTTGTAAGCGTGATTTGCAACTTATGTTTTTTATTGATAACAAGAGCTAATTTTTGTTAAGTGTTTTATTATGCCAATCTTGTGTGTGAAAAAGTAGAATAAGTAACTAATATGTAGTGATAAATAAAATTTTAATACAATAAAAGGTTATTTAAGTCATATATTACATGTCTCCATAAAATTGAGATGAAAGGACAAAATGAAGTTTTTATTATAGGATATTTTGTGTGCATAGTTGAACAATTGAAACTATAAATTAATTGATGCACTTAAGGACCATGAAAATAATTAGTGTTGGGTAGGTTTAAAATAAAGGCTAACATAATATATATAATTTAGTGTACATGCATGAAAATAAGACCAATTACATAGATAAGTGAGGTTTATGGGGAATATGAGCATGGACAGGTTGAATTATGTGTTGTGATTAAGAATGCAAGAAGTGGGAAAAAGCATAGGACATGCCTAAATGGAAAAACAAAAAGATGATGTCACCATGAGGTAATCTAAGTGTATGAAATGCTAGTTATGGTGAAATAAATGAAATGGAAAGTATCATAATGTAATTAATGTTGACAAATGGTATGAATTTAACCTTGGACATCAAATTTATCACTTGTAAATTTTTAATTTCAAAGATCCAAAGAGAAAGAATGAAAAAACAAATTGATGAAACCTATAGGGTACACAAATATTGAGATTTTATTTGAATTTTGAGACAAATTGAGGAAAAATTTTGTGGAGAGGTTTAAATTATTATGTTAATAAACAAACTTGAGCCAAGGGTAATGGGATTCAATTGAATATAGAGAAAATATAGGTTGTATAGGGAAGGCCCATAATTGGACACATTTGAAACTCAAATGGAAAGGAAAAATTATTGGTTATAGTGAAATAAATAGACCAAAGGTTTTCACAAGAGGCTAAAGAATGAGGATGCCCCCAAAATGAAATCTAGTCACCACAACTACAAAAGGAATATGTGCCTAATATTTTCTGAACCAAAGTGGTCTGACTAGATCATTATATAATAATTAACAAAGGAGTATATGGAGGGAAAATAAATAAATAAATAACCAATGGAGATATGTAGTTTTTTTAATCTTATTTGTGCATCAAATATTGACTCTAATGTGGAGTAATTAATAATTTAAAATTAAAATCATCATAAAACAAATAATAAGTTATACCTCAACAAGGATTGTATTTTATAGGTAAAATTAGAGGATGCAAATATATTTTTGGTATCAAATTTTCATGGTTTAGGTTGACCTAAATAAAATTTGACTTATTTACCTCTTTTAATTTATATAATTATGGAAATGAGAGATATAGGTGAGGTTTCTCATCTCATGGGTGCATGAGAACATAATCTATTTTTATAGGTGAAAAATTAAGATATCACTAAGTCACATACACAAGTTATTCAGATTAAAATCCATATGGGAATACATCAATAAAGCATTAAAAAACACAAGAAAATTGAAAAATTCACTAGGTTGTTAAAATAAAATAGGTAAAAAATTACTTTTCTAAATCTAGAAATTGAATGATCAAGCTACACACGTAGCTATACACATTGTCAACACAAATTTATGTGTAAATATATGTTGTATTTTTTACTTATACATTCCACACAATATGAATGTAGATAATGTATATTTTAACATTGAAAACCCCATTTTTTATGACCTCATTGAGAGTGCAAATAAGCCCTAGGAAATAAGAGATTCTTTTAGATGGGGCACAATATCATATTATTCATGCTTGATGAGGTAAAAATATCAAATGGATATGGTGATATAATATGGTTCCACCCACTTTAGTATGCATATCCAACACAAATCTACAAAAAAAAACACTTTCCATAACACCTAAAACATGAATGATAGAATCAAAATGAAAAAATAGTATGAAAACATGGTGGATGCATTAATGAATGGAGAAATTCAATAGGAATTCTAGAGGAATATGTAACCTTTTTTGAATTTTAAACTATAATACATAAGTAGTTAAAAAATTAAATGTTGGAGAGTGAAAACATGTCTATATAGATCAAATTTATATATGGGTCTTCAGCCCATTATATGGATCACATGTTGGGTTATGTATGAAACACAATAGAAAATAAGGTTAATGAATTTTTTTTAAAGATATATCATGATTAAAGTAACTTTAAAAATACCTAAATATACTATAGTTGATGAAGATAGTGAATCAAATGATGATTCCACTACAATACATATTGTACTTGTAGAGATGGTTGACAAGGACTAGGATCAAAAAATTTGCCATGTTACATATGTGCTAAGATCTGGGAAATAAAATAATAAGGGAAATCATATAGGAAAAACAAAAAAAATTATGTTGTAGATAAAGATATATGAGTTAAACCTATGAAATCTGATAAATATAAAGATGAGTTGGTACCACTTAGAATACATAGAAAGAAAATAATAGACACTGAAAAAATCTTAATGGGGCCATAAAACATAGAGACCTCAAGTAAAGTAGTTAGAGAGGAAAAAGGTATGATTATGTAGATACTTATGTATACACAAAGGATAACATTTAGAACTCAAGTGAAAATAATCAATCCAAATTAAATTTATGAAAAGTTTGGATGATAAGGATGATGAGGATAACATGCCAATTTATAACTTGAGATGATTGCTCTCATCTCTAATTAAATATCTACTAATTTTGACACTCCAACACATCCCAAAAAAATAATAGAGGAACATATAAAGGTAATCCAAAAATCAAAGGATACATATTTACTAGAGAATATACAAAGATAATGACCAATAAACTGACATTTAAAACATCAGGTAATAATCCATTAAGTGTTGTGGCATGTAAGTACATATATGATGAGGAATTCCAAAAAAAATTGGTTGAGGAGATCATGCATGATGAAAATCCAAGTAAATGAGACAATAAAATCAAAAAAATCAAGAAAATATATACATTGGATACAAATTGGGTTTTCATGACAAAAACTTAAAGGATAACGACGAAGAAAACAACAAATAATAATAAAAATAGCTAAGGAAGAGGTAGCGAAGAGTGAAATGGATAAGATGGGGAAATTGATGACAAGGATATGGAAATTTTTTTAGGCCTAACACCATGAAATAAGATAAGGTTATGCACATGAAAAAAAAATGAGGCGAAGGGTGAGGGTGATAGACAAATCAAGGGTGAGGGTGATAGACAAATCAAGGGTGAGACTACCGGAGAAGGAGGAAGTGGAGAAGGAGAAGGGAGAAAAATGATGTTTGGGAGCTTCCTACAATAGATCTGTTTGGTAATAGAAATTTGATCTGATTTATCATAATCGAGTAGTTAATATGGTCGTTAACCGTATTCTTAAACATGGAAAAAAATCAGACAAAACTGTCAGAGAGAGAGAGAGAGGAGAGAGAGAGAGAGAGAGAGAGAGAGAGAGAGAGAGAGAGAGAGAGAGAGAGAGAGAGAGAGAGAGAGAGAGGAGAGAGAGAGAGAGAGAGAGAGAGAGGAGAGAGAGAGAGAGAGAGAGAGAGAGAGAGAGAGAGAGAGAGAGAGAGAGAGATAACATACATGAGGATGAATTTTTCCTATGGACTTGATGTATAGGTAAAAATGCCTCTAAAATAACCTGGGAAGCATCTTTATTTTATTTTTGACACCCACTTGGATAAACTAATATTTGACTTGTGCACATACAAAATAACCATATTTTAAGAACAAAATATCTCAAAAAAGCACCTAGTAAAAATAAAGGAACAATAAATAAGGTGTGCATTAGTGAGAATAAAATAATAATTTTCTTAATTAAATGTTATTAATGGTGAAACTAAAATAATAGGAAAAAATATTGGAAGAAGGTGATAAGAAGTGCATTGTGGTAGATAAAAAAATAGGTGGTCATGGAGTTAAAGATATTTAATATTATTTTAAAGGTCATGATAATATATTCCTAGTTAATGAAAAGAGTTTACTTGGAAGGCATAAATGATATTGATAAATTAGGAATAATGGTGTAAAGATTTATCCTCAATTGAAAAACTAGTCATTGAAGAACTAGAGTAGGAGTAAATAGATAAAGCATAAGTGGAGTTTAAAAAATAGATACAAACATGTTAAAAATGTTAAAAAATTTAAAATAAAAAATTATACCTATCAAACCAAGTATTATATAAGTTCATGTGCATAACTAAAGTATTTTAAATGTGCCTAGTAGAGGGAGACCAAACATAAGGAGATTGAGACAAAGGCATTTTAGAAAAATGATAGGGATGAGAAGGATAAAATAAAAAAGGATGAAAATGAACTAAAATATAAGATTGAAGAGAAGAAGAAGGAAATGGGGAAAATTTTTAAAATATTATAGCTGAAGGATATGGATGAAGAAACAACATTGTAAAAATAACATAAGGGTTATAATTTAAATCTTAAATCAATAAAAAAGTGATGGAGAATAGATACCGAGTTAAATTGTTTATTTTTATTTTTAAATTGAAATTCCAAAAAATATAGTTTCAATTTAGGTCGCACTTGCAAGATGGGGCTCCTTTGAAGAAGAGGTCTATAAAAATGGGTTGGAATTTTTGGATATCTCTTATGTGAATGTTATCTTGTAAAGGCATGGAAAACATATTTAGTGTGGGGTTTTTGACAAAGTATATAAGTGTGCATGATTAGGGTCACTGTGTCCTCTTTATTTATATGAATGTGTCATGTCAATCTAGGTAGTATCCAACAATAGTAAATAGTAAGGTATGCAAAATGATGATTAGTAGGTGTTTTTTTGGGGTGTTTTATTGATAATTTACTTTAAATTTATATCATATCTAATTAAACTGAAATATAATCTATAACTTGTGAAATCAAACATAATTTTTGAAATTAAATTACTTGGAGTGGAAACACACTTGACAGAATTGGAATTGCATTAAAATTAAACACATTTTAGTCCATTTTCAAAAATTTAAATTGCATGAAATAAAAAGACACAACTAATATAATTATTGGAGATGGAAATTATTTGGAAAGGAAATGATTAAATTAATCTTTATTGAAACATAGACATTAACATATAATCTTGTAGGTAAAACATGTACCACAATACTTTGCATAAGATAATTAATGACAAACTTTAAGACACATAACAATATGAAATAAACATATAAGTATAAAAAATATGTCCTACTCCTTTAGTTGAGTGGGATATTTCTCTCCCTTATAATATGATTAGAACACTCTTATATTTTTATAAACTTCATGAATTTAATTTATCATTACTTCTAAAAAATTATTACAATATTGAAAATAGTGATGCTTAAACTAATCAATCCTTAATACTCTATTCATCTCTTTTTTCTATCATTGATGACATGCTTATTTATTACCATGTATTACAATAGATGTATTAAGATAGAGAAAAAAAAATAACAAGATAATATTATAAATAATATCTTATCTTATTCCAAAAAAATAACATAATGACATACTTTCCACATTTTAACAAAAACTGGTGGAAAACATTAGATTCAATTCCTTGCATAATTCTTGATCTATTATTATTTAAAACTTCATTATTATCTATAACCATCTAGTATCACTCAAATATATTATCAAAACATAGTATTGATAATCATTCATATTAAAACCTTTATAAGTACCATGGTTAAAAATTGATACTACTATTTTTGGAAAGTTTATATATAGTCATTAGAATTATTTTGAAAAAAATACTAGACTACTTATTATCAATCATGTATGTATTACATCAATTAAAAATCCATATATGTTATTTTAAAATATTTATTAAACTCCTTAGAACTATTTTAAGCATATTTGAAGCTAGATTGGGCATTTTCAAAGCTATACTAGTGATCTTTGGAGCCAAATTGGTGATATTCAGAGTTGGTATGGACTAGTACTAGGGAGTTTCTACTTCCAAAAAACACCATATTCAACTATATAAAAATATTATAACTTATAGATATAAAATTAGTGTATTTTCATGTAAATTTTATAATAAAGTGGTTTAAATAAGTAACAATACTTACATAAAATAACTAAGGTAAAATACCTATTTTCTATTTTTAATTAATAAAGAGTTCTATTATGCATGTATAATTCCTCTCAAAATAAATAATTTTATGTGATAAATGAGGTCATTAATTAGATATAATGATTCATTTTATGGGGTCATAATTTACCCCATAATTTAATTTTCAAAAGTCCTATTTTAAGCTAAGGTCCCCTTTGTTCCCTCATAGACAAAATATCTCCTTTTTTTTTTTGCTAAGGTCATAAGTGTCATAATAGTATCCTAGTGTATTTGTGTTAGGTTGATGTAACCTTTATAAACTATGAAATAGGTATTCCATATTTCAAAATATGTTGTAAAAATGCCTCTGATTTATCCTCTCAATATACCTTCTTCAAGAAATGGTAATGGCATATTAATTGCATTAATCCATGGTGTATAATAGATGAGCACCTTGAACATATTTTTATATCATAACCTAGATGGTACCATATATAAACTAAGTCATATTTATTTTAGAGATAAAATCATTAAGAGGTGAGGGGGGGGGGGGGTGAATCATTGATGCAATAAATACAATTCCAATTCCAAAACTTCAAACTCTTAACCTCTCATCATAAGCATTCATGAAGCATATAAACTAGTTATTATAATGAACAAAGGAAGATATGAAGATCAACACCCATAACACATGGATTATTTTAGAAAAACTCATGGGGAATAAAACCCAATATCAAGTATGAAAACAAGTGGACTAAAATCCTATAAAATATTTACAAATATGAGACTTTAGTGAAGCACCCACTTCACAAGGAGCACCAACACCTAAACATGAAAAATCACCCACTTGTCCTAGATTTTGAGCACCCACACAACACCTTAAGATAGCATCACATCCATATCTATGCTTTAATTTAAATATAATGGATAAATAATGAATAAAAATTCTATTCAATCCTTAATACTCTCTCAAACCTTCACACACAAGCAATGCATCCAAAATAACCTTTCGGATCACTCTAAACTTATTCGCTCATATTCAATATTCAAACCTACAAGAACAATTTTATAACATCATAAATATGATGTATAGGTCATTAAAATATTAATCACACCTGTATACTCTTCAATCCATCCACTAAACACAATCACACTACTCTTTTCTTCGTTTAACAACTCTATAAACCTTCATCTTTGTTTATGCTCTTTATAGAGCCTTCATGATCATCATCTTCTTGATCAAACATAAGACATTATTTAAATATTAATTTTTATATTAAACTTATAATAATATCAATTTTATCCACAAAGGTTGTCTATATATTTGATAGATCACCCTTAAGCAACAACACCTTTCAATTAAGCCTAAGAAACCATTTTAGGTTCATTGAGACCTATTCACCCCTTTAATTCTTCACCAAGAAAAAATATGAACAAAAAACCACTTCAAATCATATATTTCCATAAATAATGGCACATAAGACACCATAAAGTTATTACATTCATCAATACACACCTATGCATATGTAAAATCCATCAAACATTTGCTTTGTATTTGAAAATGCCATGAATGAGCCAAAAGTAACCTTGTAAGCAATTGTTCATACTGAAGATGGGTTGGTCAAACCTATAAAATCCATAAAAATGATAATAATATAGTATAAAAAACTTTAAAATATATAATTCACCTTGTGACATCCAAACACCATCAATATAAACTCAAACATCCTTCTCGAGTCACTTGTAGAAGAAAGTCAAACCCTTAGTCAACTTTGGACCATAATAAATGCATGTGTACAACCATTCAAACCTCAAAATAGATTCTCATGGAATTAAATTGAATTTTTATACCAATTTCATTTTTATACCATGATCAAATTCATCCATCATCAAAAGTTAATAACAGAACATTATAGACTAGTTTTCCTTTGTAAATTCAAATATTTGAATTCCAACAATCACTTTGTAATGCAAATTTGACTAAGTATGAAAACTAGTGAAATATAACTAAGAGACTAACTTTTAAATAATATAGTTTTTTTAAATAAATAATGTAAACACTTTAAATTTTAACCACATGATCTAGTCACAAATATTAACAAACCCATGTGACCAATTTCTTCTGAAACATTCACATGTGTGAATGTTGATATCATCAATATGCTTACACAAGAAGTTTTGCCAAGATGACTACTATAAACTAAAAATTCACAAGACTATTCAAATTTATTAATTTCACTTAAAAATATTAAAAAAATCACTCTTTAAACCTCATATTAATCCTCAAACATGGTCAATACATCACCAACATCCATCACCTTGTCTAACCAAGGAAACACTGTAAGGTCCATGCATGCTCACTAAGGCACACTTTATCATTGAGAAACATTCATAAAAATTGACTCATGAAAAATATTTGAAACCTTAGGGACATCATTTATAACACATCAAAAATATCCCCCTTTGTCGTTGATGTCAAAACATGCAAATGTTTTCAAAGTCAACAATAAAGCTTATACACGTACTCTTTTCCCTCTAAAAACACTTTCTCCCCCTTTGACACAATGATAAAGTGGGATTACATAATGATATTTATTACTTTTAAATGTTTTAAAATCCAACATAAATAATACATCTCCTCTGAGAGATGATAAAAACTCCCCTATCACTGTGCATACCATTTCTTACCAAGACAACCTCAACCTTGCACATTGCCAACACTCTTCTTTGACCAGTTACTAATATATGAATAAAAAATAAACAAAATTAATAAAATAGGATTAATCACACATTTATAACACTAATAGGTACTTCCCATAAGTCACCTAAACTTGGGCACCCCTTGATCATCTTCACACCATCTTTAACCATGATAAAATTTCAGAGTTGCCTTCAAATTTTCTCTCACAAGGCACCCATAAAATGAAGAGTGGAAATTAAATATATTTATAAAACATATATGAAGCATAAATACAACTAATAATAATATTTAGTGACAACCATACCTTTGTATTTTGAATAAAATAACCAAAAATCACTCTTATTCACACTAGTATTGCCGAGAGGCCTAGTATCCCTACCTGAACATTACAGAGCCCATAAAATTGTGTGTATATAACCTCATGATTTTAAATTTAATATATAGATTAAACTAATATTAACCATAATATATGACAATAATAATCATCCAAATCTTCCTTTGCACCATAGCTCCATAAACTAACCTACTAATTATCCCTCCATTTGCACAAAATCTCAACCATAGGTCAAACTATACACTTTCAGATGAGTGTAAAGAAAAATTTGAGAACCCTTTTATAAATTTAAATAAATTATTTATCCTAAAAACTCAACTCCTTTGGTAAGGTCACTACCCATATGATGCAAAATCCAGGGCATCAAAATGAATCAGGGTCAACTTACCATCTTCCAATCAATGCCAGATCCTATAACTTTTATCACACATGTAGATCATAAAAAAACAATTATGGAAAAATTTATTATGTTTTAATCCTTTGGTAACCCATATAACCATTAAATGGGTTTTGACCTACTAGCCCTTAAGTAAGGACTATCATTCTCGAGAGCCTTCAAAAAGCTTCAACTTGCCCTCAAAAGGTCTTAAAACTCTAAAATAACTTGGATAACATATAAATAAAGTCAAAACACATTTATATGCCTCAAATTTACCTTTAATACTCACCAATATTCATTTGACACCTAGAACCAGTCAAACTATGAATGTAGACCCTATGTACATAACAATCACTATGCCAAAATACCTTAAAATGGTCATAGAATACTTATGACATATAATAAACTCATTTTTAACATGGAAAAATTAATTCCAATTTGATTCTACCCTTTTTTAAATTCATAGACCTTAAAAGCATCAAATTTGCATGATAAACACACACTAGGTAGTGAACACTAAGTAAAATGGTGAAATTGAATAAATGGTCATGAATGACTCTATAGACCAATTGATCACATATAAAATCATGGAATACACTTATGAAAGTCCTCTCCACACTCCATATCAACCTTACCTTCATTCTTCATGTTTTTACCTTCTAACCCAAGAATTAAAATTTGACTAAAATAAGCTTTTAGGACCAATGTCCCTGAACAAAACTCTTAAAGCTTTTCATCACAAACCTATGGATCAAGATCATGAACTTATTATTTCACCTTAACCAATGACCTTATAATGATTTATATACAAGGATATGCCTCCCAAGCTTTGTATTAGATATTCAAATGTTGTATTTGTCAATGGTTTAGTGATAATATATATAATTTAATCTTTTTTTGGTACATACTCTAGCTTAACACTTTGATTACTCACTTGTTTTCTCAAGAAATGATATCTAATATGAATGTGATTAGTTTTAGAGTGCATAAAAAGATTCTTAGAGATAATAATTACACTAGTATAATCATAATAGATAGGATAAGGTCTATTTTATCTTACCTTATAGTCTTTCAAGGTTTGCTTCATCCACATTACTTAAGTATCATAGGAAAAAAACAACTATATACTAAGCTTATATATTTGATAGACATAAAAAGGCTTAATTTTTGATTATACAAGACACCAAACATTCACCAATGAATAAAACACCACCACTAGTACTCCTTCTATCATCCACACATCCTACCTAATCTGCATCAGTGTATGTCCTTAGAGTGAACTATTTACTCCTGGGGTACCACATACCATATTCTATGGTAATATTTAGATACGTTAAGATCATTTTGAATACTTTCAAGTGAGACTATTTAGGATAATCTTGAGACCTACCTATAATTCCTACTACTTGCATGATATTATGCCTAAAAGTAGTGGAGTATAAAAGACTTCCAATCATGGATCTATACAAAGTTTGATCAACCTTTGGTGAGTCATTTTATTTACTTAACTTACATCTTATGATCATTAGAGTACTAATTTACTTAAAATACAACATGTCAAACTTCTTTATCATATCCTTGATGTATTTTTCCTATGAAATGAATATCCCTACATCAAGTGGGTTAATCTAAATCCTAGGAAGAAAGAAAGTTCTCTGAACATTGACATTTCAAACTTAGTATTCATAACATCTACAAATTCTCTACTCATGTTGTCACTTTCAAATCCAAAAACTATGTCATCAACATAGACAACCACTAGTAATTGATGAGTTTCATCTATCTTAAATTAGAAATTACTATCAACTACTGCAATTTTGAAGCCTTGGCTTAATAGATACTTATCTAATCTATCATACCAAGCTCTAAGAGCTTGTTTAAGACCATATAAATCTTTCTTTAGATTAAAAACATACTCCTGATTACTTATCATGGAAAAAACTTTAGGTATCTCAATATAGACTTCTTCATCTAAGTTTCCATTCAAAAATGTAGATTTCACATCTATTTGGTAAACTTTGAAACCTTTTAAGATTTCATAAGATAAGAAGATTATAAATGCTTCCATTCTTGTCATAGGAGTAAAAGTCTCATCAAAATATATCCCTTTAACTTGAGCATATCTTTTACACACTAGTCTAGCCTTATTTCTTATGAATTCTCCTTTCTCATTCATCTTGTTTTTGAATACCCATTTAGTTTCTATCACATTTTTGTCTTTTGCCCTAGGTACCAAATCCCATGTTTCATTATTCACTATTTGATCAAGTTCCTCATCCATTACACATGTCCAATTTTTATATTTTATATCTTCCAAGAATGTTTTAGGTTCAACTTTGGTACCATACCTAGGTATTATTTATTTTGATTGATAAACATTCTCCTTATAGTCTTCAAACTAACATTAACATCTCCAATTACTTGGGAAATTAGATGATCATTCTATATTCTCTTAGATGGAGATTTAGTGTCTTATCTTACTTATTCCTCTTCATCATCTAATTGATCAAGTATGACTTCATTATTTTAATTAGGGTTTTCTATAGTTTTATTTATCTACAAGTTAGGCTTCTTGATTTGCCCTACCTCTTCAACTCTTAGATTAAAAATTTCAATAACCTTGTGGATTCTCTTATTAAAACATATATAAGTATAACTTATGGAGGAATAACGCAAGAAGATGCCCTCATCAGGCTTTGAGTCAAATTTTCCAACATTTTCTTCATCCCTCTTGATAAAAAACTTACTCCCAAACACTCTAAAATGTTTGACATTAGATGCCCTATTTTTCCATATATTATATGGAGTTTTATCACCATTTAGTCTAACTTGGCATATATTCAAGATATATATTAATGTATTAGTAGCCTCTTCCCAAAAAAGACCTAATAATTTGGATTCTTGAAGCATGGTTCTACTTATCTCTTGGATATTTCTATTTTTCCTTTCAACTACCTGATTATGTTGGGGTGTCCTAGCAGTAGAATACTATTTTCTAATCCCTTAATCTTAAAAAAAGCATCAAACTCATAAGACCAAAATTATCCTCCTCTGTTTGATCTCACACTCTTGATTTTTTATCCTTTTTGATATTCAAAAATATATTTGAATGCTTTGAACTTTGTAAAAGCTTCTAATTTCTCTTAAAGCAAATATATCCAAGTCATCTTAGTAAAGTCATCAATTAATATCATAAAGTAGTTGTTTACTTTAAATTCTTATAGGTCCACATAGATTAGTGTGGATCAATTCTAATGGTAATGTGGTGGAATTCTCCTTATATTTGTAGCTTCTCTTTGTTTACTTCCCATGAAGGCATGCCTTACAAAGAGTATGGGGAATCTTAGTGATTTTATTCATATGCCTCACTAATACTTTGGAACTGATCCTCACCAACTTTTCAAAATTTATATGTCCAAGTATTCTATTCAAAATCTAGCTTTCCTCTAATTTATTCATGAAACACTCCTCCCATTTGGATTCATGGGACACATACAAATTTTTATCTTCCTTGTGAATATTTGTAACTAATTTTTTAGATTTGGCTCTTCTCACTTCACATCATTTATCATGAAAAGTTAAAACATTCCCTTACTTAAACATTTGGATAACACTTAGAATATTGTGTTTCAAACCTTCTACATATAAAAGATTTTTATTTCTCATACGACCACTATCGAAACTCAAAGATCTTTTGCAAACTATGTTACTATAATAATTATCACCAAATCTCACTGATCCTAAACTATGTTTTTTAAGAGAGATAAATTTGATCTTATCTCTTCTCATATGACTTGAGAATCCACTGTCTATGTACCATTTTTTTTCATCCTCTTGAGTATGTAAGGTAGTTTGAACAAACATTGACTCTTCCTTTAG
>JARHVA010000268.1:530000-720000 GCA_037957365.1 Torreya grandis | reverse complement strand
CCTCCATTAATAAATAAAAATTAAATTACCTTGAATCTCCTTCCTCACTAGATGAATGAGTGTGCTAATCATTCTTCATTTTGGATGTAGTAATAGATGACCCATGCTTCTTTTTTTCTCCTTGGCTTGGCATGTCCTTTGATGAAATCATCTCAAACAATTTTCTAAGGTAAATGAACTCTTATTGACCTTGGAAACATGCCTCATACTATTTTCCCTTTGTATCATCATGGCAGATTTGCATCTCAATGCATGGGACTTGTAGAAGTCTTTATCTTCTTGAGAGACCTCATTGCTCTTCTCATTTTTTCCACCTCTTAAAAGCCTTCAAGAAGTGTTGTATCATCATATTATAGGAGTATTTATTATTCAAACTCCTTCTTGGTGTTGGTAGGAGAAAATTCACATGTGGTTTTAGGGTCAATCCTTAAGTCATATTCAAAATATTCATAGCCATCATAGATTTCTCCATCATGGTTTGGAGTTTCTTGATGGTGATACCCATTGACACATAATTTATCCTTAAAATCTTAGGTTTGTGATCTTAGGAATCTTTCCTTCTCACTATCTTCATATTCTTTAAACATTTGCATATATGTGTGCCACATGTCTTCTTCTTGAAAAACATCATCTTGCTTACCATGTCTTATAGTCAACTCGAAAGGGATTATAGGGTCCTTGGGGATTTAAAATTCATTGAAAATGTCCTAAAATATCTACCATAAGTCATCATCCTCTTTTCGATGAGAATCATGAAGGTCAAAAATAAGAGAAACTCCTTCTTTGGAATCCAAAGGAACCTCTTCCAAATCTTCTTCTTCACTACAAGTAAGGTCCTATTCTCCATCATCACAATCTGATGTTTTCTCACAAGATGTCAGCTCCTCTTCATTATTAGTCCAATCTAAAGTTTCCATCTCCTTCTTCCTCTTAGCAATGCCAATACTAGGCATTTCAAAAATAGGAAATTTAGCCGAAGAAGGCTTCCAAGGAGTAAGGTAATATTCATCATTAGAATATAATTTTTACTCAATAAATTGATCCAAATTAGGTTAAATTGCTTCATTTGCTTCATTTTCTTCAATATTTCCTTGCATAGATGAAAGATTCTGCATTTTGAGTTCTAATTCCTCAATTATTTTGGCAAAGTTTTCATGGAATAGATTATATTGGGGGGAATAGGATCTTCATTAGGAAAGGAAGTAGGAGGAATTTGAGATGAAGGGAAAAAATTTATTAAAGAATGGTGAGAAGGATTTGAGTAGGTTCAAGTTTTTCTTCACTTCCAACTTCTTCACTTAGACATTCTTTGTTCTTCTTTCCACAAGCTGCCACTACTTATTTCCATCTTGGGAAGCTAGTCTTAGAGGGTTCTTCATGAGGTTGAGATAAAAATAGAGGGGTAAAGGATAGGCTTAGTAAACTTGGGTTTTATTGGGCTTATAATCTTTTTTCCCACTTGGGAAAGTATTCTTAGGAACCTCATTTTCTACTACCATGATGGATTGTGTCAAATGTTGGTTTTCTAACTCAATCTCCTTGTCAAGATGGGCCTTCAACATCAACTTTATTATCTCAAAATATTCTCCAATAAGGTTTTGAGATGGATAAAATTTCTCAAAAATGGTGTCCTCCTTCCTTTGGATTCTCTCTTGAATGGACCTCCAAGAAGGGAAACTTTAGGTAATACATGAAGGACTTGCGGAATTTTGAAACATGATTAGAATGTCATTTTGAATAGGTATAGTTGATAGACTAAAGGTTTTATGGGGGGTATTATAGATACCAAGACTAAGATAATTCATGAGATTTCAACATCTCTTCTATATGGAAAATCAAACCACAAACATCAATAATTTCACCCGTAAGGCCTTTCCAATTAGCTCTCTCAATGGGCATCCATTCTATCTTGACTAGCTCTAAATAATCCCTTACACTCTTAACACAATCACTAGGGATGAATTGACCACAATGATTTATAGTATTAAGGTCTAGCATATAGTCCTTACAGCTAATGAGAGTCTTCCTGAAACTTACAATGGACTAACTTGGAAAGGAACTAAGTGGACTAGGTGAAGCATAAGATTGATAGGGCTGATCATAGGAAACATATTATTGATAGGGATATTGACAATATTGGCCAAGTACTTGTTCATATTGAGAGGGAATAGACAAATATGGATATGTCTAACCAATTTGTGCTAAGATAAACTCAACATCAAAATAATCCATAGATCACTCAAGATAAGTTTATATAAAAAGAAAAAACCTCAAATAGAGTACCTGGACTACTTAACTAGTATATTTATGCTTGGATTCACCATTGGTGATTAGTGGAATTTCCTCCTAAGGCTAGTATCTTGAGGAGAACACCCAAACTCCTCAAGGAATGGACTCTTTTAGTCCTACCAAGTGTGTCAAAAAATATTATCACTTAAACTTTTACCCCTTGATGAGATGACAAGTATCTCCTCATTCAAGTGGCATAATGGAACCACCTCAGGGCTGTGGGTGACCCAAATTTGAGGTGGATCTCTAAATTAGGGCTAGTTCCCTTGATGTACAACTATAGATCAATCCTACTACTAAATTTTAAGAGGTAAAAATGGAGAAATAAAATTGAAAAAAAAATCTAATCTAGGGGAGGTAATACACCAAATAGATATTCTACTCATACCACTTACAATGTAGTTGAAACTAATGAAAATCACACACATACACATTATTTAGTTAAACACTCCTCTTTTATGTTAATGTTTCAAGCATGGGGTCTTGATGAGAGCTTAGGATAGGTGGACTTAAACAATAGGTCTTATAGAAACAATAATGAATGAAATTCTCACTATACCTACAATCCACATTAGACACTTCTTGTTGACCTATAAAAGAGAACTTTTGATCTATGCAAGGCACTAGGAAGAGTAACATATGAAGGTAAGAAAAATACACTTACACAAGACCAACAACCATAACATGAAATTAGTAATATATTGAATGAGTTAAAACATCATTCTTTATTAGTTCAAGGAAAAAATTATTTAAGGCTTCTCCATACTCTGGTGGAGAGATCCATACAATAGCCAAAAGGCCAATAATTATAGCAATTGTTAGAGGAGAGAGATAAAGAGAATCTCAAGAGTCACTAAGACACTTTTAATTTCAGGATAAGGAGTTAAAATAGTAATATAATTAGGGATGAGATAGGTCCTACAAGGAAAACATGGACAAATGTCTCCCCAGTCATTAAACTTCTCCATATGTGGTGTAGATTCTCTCTTACTTGCATAAACAACTATCTTCATGATTTTCTATAAAAAAACTCCCTCGCCACTAAATAGGGTTAGGTTTGAAGATTAATCTAATAGGGAGGGGACATTTAATATCCCTGAAGTGTATTTTAATGGTCCCTAATCATCCACATTCTTTTTTCCATGAGAAATCATCTCCAACAGTCATAAATAGCTCCTTCCCATGCACCTCTCATAATGGGCACACAAACTGATTCCACTTATACAATCTGACCCATGAAAAAGGAGTAATGAAAACTTTAAAGAGTTTCCAAGTCATTAGATTCATGAATTAATCCTTAAAATGCTTCCCAATTGGAGTTTCACCATTTTCACTAAGTGTTCACCACTTATTCACTTTGACTAGCATAGATGAAGAAGGTAGTAGACACACTTAGTACATTAGATATGTTAATAAATTACCATTGAAACTTATAAAAATTATCAATCTTTCTCCTAAAGGTGGTTGCATCTTCTGAGAGTTCTCCATGCCTGTAAAACACATAATTCTATCAAAACAAGATCTATTATACCTTTTCCATATAAGTGTAGTACATATCAATCACATGTATCAAGTCTCTGGAGAGTCATCTTTATCTCCAAGTTTTTTTCATGGTCATTTTACCCAAATTTTATGCTTCATTTGCCTTATCTTCTCTATCGGGTCTAAGAGAGGGTTTGTGAGGGTTTTAGGTCTTAGAATTTGTCCATAAAGACCATACATTGAAATTATAAAAAATTATGCTTATGGATTGTTGAGGACCCTATCTAAAATATTTAATCACCATGAGTTTCCATGAAAATTATTATGGGAGTTATAAGCATTCTAATTTGGCTACTCAAACCATTTTTGAGTTCTTCATAGGCTTGTGTGCATTTTAAGCCAATAAAGGGTTTCTTGGTGGACTCACCTACATACTAAAGGATGAAAAAATTACATAAACATCATAAAAACATGTTTTAGTCATCATAATATCTCATCAATAGCTATAAATTAAAATGACACCCTTTTTGATACTAGGCCTAGACCTTGTTCAATAGGTCTTTCTACACTTTTGAGCAAAATGACCCTTATTGACACTTGCCATGAATTTACATAGTTTAAACACATAATTTATACCCTCATGAACATTATATAAATTATTATAATGTTTTATAAATTATAGAACTAGAAATGACCCCTATTTGGAGTTAGGCTTGTACCTTGCTCACTAGGTCTACCTACTAACCTAGTTGCCCAGACCATCTTGCCTAGTTTTAAACCTTCTAGTTTGGATTTTCATGATTAAATATGCATGTTACCAATTTTAAAATCATATTTAATGGCTTACCTAACTTTTGTTTCACCTTATTTATGTTTAAAACTTTCTTGATGATAAATTTATTACTTTAACTAATTTGTACAAGTCATTTAATAAGCCAAAAATATGACTAAAAGGCATTTTTTGCATATGAAACATGACAAAGGGAAAATTTATGACTTAGTAACACCTTAAAACATCAAAATGACTATATTAATACATCTTAAAGATAATTTATACCTTTGACCATGTTTGAATAGGGTTGAATAGAGTTGACTTTAGTTGACTAAAAATTACAAGGAAGATATGCTTAGACCAAGGCTATATCAAGGATAGGTAAGGTATTTATACACATGAGACCCTATTAGACATATGAGAACTTTTGAAAAGTTTCAATATGTAGGGGTTGACCCAAATCTAACCAAAAGTCAAAATTGGTTAAAAACCCCTCATGGGGAATAAAAACCACTCTCAAGTCTAAAAATAAGTGGACTAAAGTCCTATAAAATATTTAAAAACATGAAACTTTAGTGAAATACCCACTTCACAAGGAGCACCAATCCCTAAGCATGAACAAGCAACCACTTATCCTAGATGTTGATAAACCATACAACATCTTATGATATAAAACCTCCATATCTCTAATTGTATTTTTATCCAATGGGAAAATAGTGAATAAAAATTATCTTCAACCCTTAACACTCTCTCAAAATTTCACACACAAGCAATACATCCAAAATAACCTTTTGGATCACTCTACACTTTTTCATTCATCCTCAATCATTAACCCTAAAAAAACACTATTATAAAATCATAAATATGACCTGTATGTCAAAAAAAAAATCCTCACACTTCTATACTCTTCAATACATCCACTAGTCACACTCACACTTCTATACTCTTCAATACATCCACTAGTCACACTCACACTACTCTTTTCTTCGATTAACCACTCTAGAAACCTTCATCCTTATTTATGCTCTTTATAGAGCCTTCATCATCATCACCTTCTTGGTCATCCATAAGACATTAATTAACCCTTAAGGTTTATATCAAACTTATAATAAGATAAATTTTACCTACTAAGGTCATCCATATATTTTATAGATCACCCTTAAGAAATAACACCTTTCAGTTAGGTCTAAGAAGCCCTTTTAGGTCCATAGACACCTATTCACCCCTTTTACACTTCATCAAGAAAAACTAGGAACACAAGACCAATTCAAAGCATAAAGTTCCATGCCATATGACCCTTAAGACACATTCAAGTTATTACATTCATCAATACATACCTCTGCATATGCAAAACCTATCAAACATTTACCTTGTACATGAAAGCACCATGAACGAACCAATGGTCAACTTTAAGCAATTGCTCATACTAAAGATGGATTTTTCAAACCTAAAACATATATACAGATGATCCTTAGATATTATAAAATAATAAAAAATAGATAATTCACCTTGAAAAATATAGACACCATTAATAAAAACTCAAACATCTTTCTTGGGTCACTTGCAGAAGAAAGTCAAAACCTTAATCAACTTTGGACCAATATTAATGCAAGTGTACAACTAGTCAAACCTCCAAATAATTTTTAATGGATTAAAATTGAAGTTATATAACACTTTTATTTTTATACCATGATAAAATTCATCCATCATCAAAATTTATTAGCAAAACATTACAAACTAGTTTTCCTTTGTAAATTCAAATATTTGAATTCCAATGGTTACTTGTTATTACAAATTTGACTATGGAAACTAGTGTGTAATGTCCCTTACTTAGGGGCTCCTTTTTTCTGCATAAAGCTCTGATACCACTATGATGTCCCTTACTTAGGGCCTCTTTTTGTCTCTACACAACTCTAATATATAGCAAATAAAGCTCTGATACCACTGTAATATCCCCTTGAATATCAAAACAAAAGCTCTAAATTGCTTATCTGAATTTCTGCAAAATATCTTCAATTAGATAAATAAAACATAGTATAACTCTTATTTATTTGCTCATAAGCTTACAATAGAGATCCTCTGTCAAGTATACAAAAATTATTGAAAGTACGGCCTGAATAGCCTAAATATTCTGCAAACTGGAAAAGAGTTCTGAATCTGGTTCGTCTCGGCCCGCTGTGTAAAAAAACATAGTTGCCAACGTCAGTTATACTGCCATCGTCAGTCGACCTATATTCGCTAACTTGCTGATGTCGGTGGTATGTCAACCGATGCCGGTCCCTGTAGGTCTCTATTCACCGATGTCGGTGCCTGAACTTTCTGTAGATGCGTACGAATTTTCACGAATCTGTACGGAAGTCGTACGGCCGCTAATATCACCCAACCTGTATGCTTGATCCTGATCTGTAGAATTATGGACTAACACAAAAGATCTATATCTGGATAATTCTTGAATCAAAACCCAAAATTAATGAAAATACTTGTAAACCCTTGTGATAGCTTCTGAGTGAAGTTATCTCTCAAATACCTGTAATACTATGATAACTTCTAGGTGAAGTTATCTCTCAATTTGGCAATAGATCGGCTGATCTTTCACAACCTCTGAATCGCACACAATGAAGAGTTTACGTTCTTCAATGCAATTGGAATCCTAGAACCCTTGGCTCAGTCTTCATAGAAGAATGTCTTAACAAGAATCAATATCAATAATAGTCATGAATACAAACTCTCTCCCATGAGAGATTCTTATACACCTCCAAAGGTGTGCTTGCTAAAATTAGATTCCCTTAAATTAGACTGGGGCTTCCTTAATTTAGAACTAGGGTCTTAAAATTAGACCAATTCTTAAATTAGAATGAGGATCCTAAAATTAGACCCAATAATAAATAATTAATAATTAATAATTAATAATTAATTAAAATTGGACCAAATAATTAATATTTGATTAAATTAATCAAATATTAATATCTCCTTTAATTCATGTCCAAAAGAGCCCAAACAAAAGCCAAGCCCAGCTCCATCAAGACCCTCTATCCATCTCATCAGCCTACGAGGGTCGCATAATGGGCTAATCATCTACTCTGCATATGTCAACTAAAAAGGGGACATGACAATCCGCCCCTCCTAAAATTGCTTGCCCTCAAGCAATTGTTGAATGATAGACCAATCAATCCACCTAGATCCCAAATGAAGTCTCGATCTACAGTGCTGTCAACTAACACAAACTCCAGGCCCTGTCCATCACCACTCTCATCCAATGGCATCACATCACCTCTGTCTCCTGTACGCATATTGTCATCAACATGTGACCCACCTGTAAAATAATGCTGAGACTCTACCACATGTGCTAACTCTTGAACTGAACTCACCTCAAGACAAAGCTCATCCTCATTTCTCTCCTGTGTTGGTGCTAATGTGCACTCATCATCGCACTCTATCATGTCATGTAGAATAGGCATCTCCAACTGATGAAAAACATATGTTTGAAGCTGCTGCCCCGTATTGCCTTAAGAATATGTGTTTTCCCATCAACCTCAAAACGAACCTCCATATCTTTGAGATGAAGAGTAACTTCCTCAAATGAATGAAGCCACTTCATACCCAAGACTAATTCTATGTCCCCCATGTTCACTATAAAATAATTAGCCTTGAACTCATAGTTGTTCAAGTGCAATGGGAGGTCTCTAATCATGCGCTCACACCTAAGAGTGTGACCATCAGCTACCTTAACTCTAATTCCCTCAAACTCTTCGGTAGTGAGTCCACGCTTCTCCACAAATCTAGCATCTATGAAATTATGTGTGGCTCCTGTATCAAGAAGGGTGGTAACCTTCTGCCCTACCAAAACTCCACAGAGTCTGAATGACTCATTCGACTGAATGCTAGATAGGCGTGCCTCCTGTATATGAAGCTCTAAATCTGCCTCTGCCTTAGGCTCTGAAGCCTCTACCTCCTCAGAACTATCCTACTATTTAGAATCTTCTGATTCCGCATCCTCATAATATGCCCACATCACACAATTTGCTTTGCCCTTAGGCCTCAAAGGGCAATCGTGATGGATACCATATGGACCTTTGTAGTAGAAGCAAAGATTCTTCCTGCGTAGATCATTAAGTACCTCACGATCTAAAGGTGGTGCTGCTGGATTGGCTTTTGAATCATTTTTAACCCTGGATTTATCTATGTTAAAATCCGGTCTCTCTGTATCCCCGTTGGAGTGCTTATGGTCTCTAGATGAAGAAGTACCTCTGGAGTTAGATCTACTTGATGGGGCTGCCATCTCCATACTGCACGCCTTCTTCATAGCTTCTTGTAAGGAAGGAGGATCAAAGCCTTTGATCCAACCTCTCAATGGTTCTATCAATCCCTCCATGAAGAGTACTACTAGTCGCCTCTCTGAAATGTCAGGAACCATAAATGATAACTTCTGGAAGTCACCAATGTAAGACTCTAGACTGCCACTTTGGCGCAACTGTGCCAACTCTCAGAAATAGGACTCTGGATCCCTCCTATCAAAACGCTCCACTAACCTATCCACAAACTCCTGGTAAGATGTGATCTGATCATGATGGAGTGTCACCATCCTGTGGTGCCACCAATCGTGAGCTACTCCCTCAAGATGTAGTGTCGCATATCTGATAGCATCTTCCTCACCCATCGGTCGCAATGTGAGAAATGTATCCAGCTTACTAACCCAGGCCTGTGCTGTCACCTTACCACTACCGTCAAATGTCGCTAGTGTGAGCCTGCTCGTAGCATGCTTCAGATCATTGTTCTGGGGTCTTGGTCTCCCATTCTGTCGACCTCAGTAATGTTCTTTCCTTTGTGTGAGGAATCGGTCAAAAGTAATAGGTGGTAATGACTCCCACTCTTCAGTTGCTGCCCTATGTGTGTCTATAAATGCCTCCTCATGCTCCTCACCTGCTATCACCTCCTCTGCTTCCTGTCTCACAAAGATAGGCCTAGTAGGCCTATTCGCTGTACGAGAAACAGTCCCATGGCCTCTCTATGATCCTGCATCACTCTTAACATCTTCACGGTGTGGGGAATGTCTCTTCAGAGTACCCAATCTCGGTAGTGCTACTGCCAACTGCTGTAATACCTGGTTATTCTGCCTTTGCCCTTCTCGTAGTTCTCTAAGAGTAAGTAAAACCTCTGCATCATCTTGATCTCTAGGATGGTGAGGAATACTGGCCTTGCCAATATCATCACCCATGTCTTCTGGCGGTTGTTCTAGAGCTTGAGTGCCTTCAAGCAAAGCTCTACTACGTGTGAAATACCTGTGTGGTCCCAACCCTTGTGGCTACATAAGATTGTCAACCTCTCAGGATGGCAGGATTTAGCTCTGATACCACTGTAATGTCCCTTACTTAGGGGCTCATTTTTTTTGCACAAAGCTCTGATACCACTATGATGTCCCTTACTTAGGGCCTCTTTTTGTCTCTACAAAACTCTAATATATAGAAAATAAAGCTCTGATACCACTGTAATATCCCCTTGAATATCAAAACAAAAGCTCTGAATTGCTTATTTGAATTTCTACAAAATATCTTCAATTAGATAAATAAAACATAGTATAATTCTTATTTATTTGCTCATAAGCTTACAATAGAGATCCTCTGTCAAGTATACAAAAATTATCAAAAGTACGACCTAAATAGCCTGAATATTCCACAAACTGGAAAAGAATTTTGAATCTGGTTCATCTCAGCCCGCTGTGTAAAAAAACACAGTCACCGACGTCTGTTATACTGCCGTCGTCGGTCGACCTGTATTCGCTAACTTGCCGACGTCGGTGGTATGTCGACCAATGTCAGTCCCTGTAGGTCTCTGTTCACCGATGTCGGTGCCTAAACTTTTTGTAGATGCGTATGGATTTTCACGAATATGTACGGAAGTCGTACGGCCGCTAATATCACCCAACCTATATGCTTGATCCTGATCTGTAGAATTATGGGCTAACACAAAAGATCTATATCTGGATAATTCTTGAATCAAAACCCAAAATTAATGAAAATACCTGTAAACCCTTGTGATAGCTTTTGAGTGAAGTTATCTCTCAAATACCTATAATACTATGATAAATTCTGGGTGAAGTTATCTCTCAATTTGGCAATAGATCGGCTGATCTTTCACAACCTCTGAATCGCACACAATGAAGAGTTGACGTTCTTCAATGCAATTGGAATCCTGGAACCCTTGGCTTAGTCTTCACAGAAGAATTTCTTAACAAGAATCAATATCAATAATAGTCATGAATACAAACTCTCTCCCATGAGAGATTCTTATACACCTCCAAAGGTGTGCTTGCTAAAATTAGATTCCCTTAAATTAGACTGGGGCTTCCGTAATTTAGAACTAGGGTCTTAAAATTAGACCAATTCTTAAATTAGAATGAGGATCCTAAAATTAGACCCAATAATAAATAATTAATAATTAATAATTAATAATTAATAATTAATAATTAATAATTAATAATTAATAATTAATAATTAATAATTAATAATTAATAATTAATAATTAATAATTAATAATTAATAATTAATTAATAATTAATAATTAATAATTAATAATTAATTAAAATTGGACCAAATAATTAATATTTGATTAAATCAATCAAATATTAATATCTCCTTTAATTCATGTCCGAAAGAGCCCAAACGAAAGCCAAGCCCAGGTCCATCAAGACCCTCTATCCATCTCATCAGCCTATGAGGGTCGCATAATAGGCTAATCATCTACTCTGCACATGTCAACTAAAAAGGGGACATGACATAGTGAAATCTTCCCAAAATATTGACTTTACACTACTATAAATTTTCATATACATAATTTAAATACCTTAAATTTTAAAAACAATATGTAGGAACAAATATTAACAAACCCATGTGACCACGTTCTTTTGACACCTTCATATGCACAAATGTTGTTGTCATCAATTTGCTTATTTAGGAAGTTTTACCAAGATGACTATGATAACTTAAACCTTCACAAGACTATTTTAATATATTAATTTAAATTATAAAAGTACAAAAATCACTATTAGCCTATCATGTGACTCCTAAAACATGGTCAATACATCACCAACATCCATCACCTTGCCTAACCAAGCAAACACTGCAAGGTCCATGCATGCTCACTAAGGCATACTTTGTCATTGAGAACCATGAATATAAATCAACTCATGAACACTCTTGAAAAACTTAGGTACATAAATGACAATACCTCAATAATTTACCCTCCACTTATGTTTTTCTCACCCATGTATCAAATGATTCATAATATTCATTGCATCTACTCCTAATGAGCCATATTGTCCATCACATGTGAGAAACTTGATGACCCAATAAGCTAAAGTCTTCCAAGGTTATATAAGACTTTATCATTTAATTACCTTGGTGACACCTTTTGGAATAATGAGTAACTCGGGCATGATCTTCCCTTCCTCATTAAATATCTTAATAAGGTCCTTAAATGAAGTTTTACCTATTTTTTATTTATGTGTCAAGAATTTCAGATAATTGGTTGATGATAGAGTTGATTTCTAAATTATTGGTTCCTTTCACCTTGGAATTCTTCCCTTTTTAGTTTTTGAAAAAATATTCTACTAGTTTCTCATCATATCCATGAAATTTATTAAGAAAAGATAACCATCCTACTTCTTCAAACACCCTAGCTATAACTTCATCTTGTAGTAAGAGCTATGCTGATTTAGGTTCATATTTATTTTTCTACCCCCTTTTATAAATTATGTAAAAATCCTCAAGGTTGAAAAAAATTATTTGTAGATAATTGAGAGTATGGTTATCAAGGTTTTTAAAAAAAGTTATAGTATAATTATTAAGCAATAAAAAACAAAATTAGCTTGAGAAATGAAGCAAGGTATAATTTAGAAAAAGTCTACAATTATTTCCCTAGCTCTTAAAATATCCTAGAGCTAAGTTTGTTTTGAGATTATACATATTTATGAAAATTAAATTATTATTTTAGTGTTTTGGAATATTTGAGGTGACTCAAATCTATTTTATCTTTCCCTCCTTATGTCAATAATGTTGTCATTGTTTCATTTATTTTCCATTACGATCAATCCTTCATGACACAAGTGGTCCTTCTCATGATTATCATTGTAATTATCTTTTCCTATGAAATTTTGTTAATGCATCATCATGATTATCATGTCTCTCTAATGATGTGTTGTATTTTTGAAATAATGTTTTAACAGTGTGCCACTTTGTTCTATTTTGACAAACAATCTTTTTAAAAAGACCCTTTTGTAGGAGACCCCCATTTTTTGACATATCCCTATTTGGAAGAATCCTTTTTTAAAATTGGATATTAAATGATACTTTTAAACTCAAAATTAATACTAATCATAAATAAATTAAATATATATACCTTGGATGAGCTATTATTATCCTTGTTATTGGTTTTACCATATGTCCTAGGATGAGAAGCCCACATAAGTTAATCTAGAGTACTATACAATTCAATTACAAGTACTATTTTTATTTCTTTGACCCCTAAAAATGTTTCCATTTACTATTTTTTAACTTTTTCACCATTGTTTTATTCTTTTACTTTTATTTTATTTTTGGAGGGGGAGGAATAGGATTTCCATTTATTAGTTTTCAATCCTCTTCCTTTATTAGACTCAAAATATCATCCTTTGGTTACGATTCAAGAATAAGGTTCTTCCATATAACTAAATTCTTATTGAGATTAAATTTTCTTATAGACCTCCTCCTTTCTATGAGTTTGATGATATATCCTCAATCTATACCCATTTACTAAAAGTGTGATTCAGTTTCCATCAATTAGTATCAACTAAATGGATCCATTAAAAAAAATATTTTCAAGTTGATAAGGACCTAACCATATAATGTGGAGTTTACCTTTGAAATTATATTAATTTGAATCAAACAATGAGGACCAATATTATTCTTTTAATTTTATTTCCTTGATGTGATGGTCATGCCATGTATTATTTTGATAGTAAATAAGTTTTGTTTGATGCAATGCTTTAAGTCTCATCTCATTTAATTAATTAAATTAAATAATTATTTATTATTTTTATTTTATTATTTCCATTCCTAATTTCATTATTGTTCTTAATGTATACAATTCAAATTCAATTGGAAGTATTGGATTTTTATCATATATTAGTTCATATGGAGAAAATCTTATGGTGGATTTCCATGTTGTGTTGTAGGCCCAAATTAATTTAGGTAGCTTACTTTCCCAATATTTTTTACTGATGTCAAATATATTGCTTAAGATGTTTTGTAATTATTTATTGGTGACTTTAACTTAACCATTGTCTTGAGGATTGTAAGGTGATAACTTCATGTGGGTGATATGGTAGTGTTCTATAAAGGATTTTATTATGTTAGATGAAAATTATGGGCCTTGGTCTAGAAATATTGCTCTTAGTGCTCTAAAATTTTATATGATACTATAGTATAAGGAATAAATAACCTTTTCTTCATGGTAAAATGTTAAGGCATAAAATTCTACCCATTTGGTAACATAATCAGTACATACTATGATGTACTCTTTTTCTTGAGATGGTAGATCAATGAGACTAATGAAATATAACCCTAATTTATAAAAGGGTACTATTTCAATGAAATCTAGATTATATTTTAAGAAATTAAGAAGAATAAACTAAATATAGGTATGGTTTAAAAACTTATTTGATTGTGCATGCATTGAATAAGATGATTGTGAAGAATTCTTCTTTAGCTTGGGAGGATGAAATACAAATAAGACAACACTAAAGCAAATGGTTTGGTTAGATAGATAGTTAAGTGGATTTACTAGTGCTAGATAGATCCCAAAATCATGAGCTTTCTTTAAGGCTATCAATCCACACATTTAAAATAATTAAGTTTATAAATTAGAAGATAAAGTACTTGCATCAATAATCAAAAGATACTGAAATTAAACACAAGAAATGCTTGATAAATAAATAGACTATAATTAACTATATAACAATAACAAAGTCAATAATAATTCTAAATGGATCAAGTGTGATTCAAAAAATAGGGCAAGGGTCTATGAATAGGTAGGGACATGTAAAGTTGGGTTTGGTCGAGGGTAAGGGGGTAGAAATAGCTTTTTATTATTTCTTACCATAGTGATCATCAGTGCTTGATGTGACTGTCGATGGTTAAGGTGACCACCAGAGGTTGAGGCAACCATAAATGGTTAGATATACCATCAATGGTCAATTTGACCATCGGTAGTTTGATGTAGAGCACATACCAAATGATCTCACTCTACACCTTATTTTAAAATCCTCTTCATTAAGTAATGTTTACTAACTCACTTATCTATGAAAAGTTTTAAGTTTCCCTTGTCAATTTATGATTTCAATGGTCTTGAATATTATCATTTAGGATTATTTAACCCTCTCTACCCTTTCACCAACTTAACTAAGACTTCCCAAGACTCAACTTTGCCTTTACACAACTCTGCTCTCTTTAACACAATCCTTGTAGCCCTTTTCCAATCATAAATGCATGGTATAGGCCAGGTACAATCACTTATGGAAATAAAGTCTTCAATATTTTTCAATTTGACTAAATATACCTATTTAAAAATTTTGGAGCTCGAAATCTTCTCCCAAAGCCACTTTCTAGCTACTAGGTTTTTTCTATTATCCCTTCTTAGGCTTAATGCACTGTCACCCCTCCAAATCTATATTTTTCTATTCGTACACCTTTTTAAAGCACTATATTTAGCTATGGAAGATAAATTTTAGTAAGATAATTTTTTTTTTGGTAGTTTTAATGGTTAAAATGTAAGATATCAAGCAAAATCTAAATTAGGGTTTTTGCACACCCTATCTCAATTGAGAGGCTTCAAAATACTCTTTCATGTGTTATATTGAGTTTCAAGAATTAAAAATGGTTTTTATAAGTTTTATTTTCCATTTTACATGTCACAAAATCCTTGGAAACCAATATTTAATCCATTTTCTTAACTTTTTATGCTAATATGTACTTGACTGAGCAAGAAAACAACATTCTACAGGCCTATAATGGGTTTTGAACCTCCTATCACATTATTTATTTAAAATAAAATTCAAAAAAAATTAAATGGATGTAATTATACTTACCAAATGTGCTAGATATTTTTTAGATCAATTATTTCTTCTAGTATTTTCAAATGATTCAATGCTCTATCCAACATGAGAACCATCATACAAGAACATGGGTTTCTATACCAGTCTTTCAAACACCATCAATCTTATTATCAATAATTCAATAATACTTTACAAAAAAACTATAAATATAATATTAAGTTTTTGCAAACATAATATAAATCAAATAAATGGCTAATATTTCCCAAGCATTAATACATAGTTTACACACTAAAAACGTGACTCCCAAACTAGGTCTCTTTACAAACACATATGAACATCAAGTGTTTTAGTCACTATTATTTTGAAAAAAACCTCAAAACACATTAAATAACCCTTATAAAATCATTCAAAATAACTATAAAGTTTATTTTTTTATCAACTTTGAAGATATAGTCTGCACTTATAAAATGCACAAACATGACTATGTTATCCCCTTGAAGAACATGGACCTCTTATTTTGTATTCCTTCAAGTCATTCCACAAATAAACATGAATTATCTTTCAATATAAATTATAAATAAACTAAAATATCATCCCTTCATCAATAAACATAAACATGCAATTATCTACAATAACAAATGACCATCATCAAGGTCTACACATATTCATTTCAACAAAACAAGGGTTTCTCATAAACAAATTCCCCCTTCTATCTGCATAAAAACTTGTTTAATGATTTTTAATTTATATATTCAAATGGATTAAATTTTAATACTAAAAAATAACTCTTTTTAACCTATAAACATGCATAACTACTTCTTTCCACCTTTTGCTATGTAGAGGTTACTTGAAACATGATATTACATTTTGAATTTACATAATATGACACTTCCAAGACTATGGCATTGAACTTATGTCATGTATGAGCCTAATAAAATATCCAAAACCTTTATACTCACTTTATACATCATTACATTTTCATGAATGCATAAAATAGTCCTTATACAAGGCTTACAAATTCAAATTTGCTTAAAGAAGATTTTGGCAGGAAATCTTCAAATTCAAAATCTATGAGCCTATAAACTATCAAGACTTCAAAAATGGACCTATAATGGCCTATAGAAAATATATGACACATAATACACTTTAAAAATTAAAAAATGAAATCATTTTGGGGTCTTCAAGGGATGCCCTTGTATCATACTACCAAGTTGATAAAGCTTTGCCTTAAGTTCTTGATGTTTCACTTGGCATATATTACTGCCTGAATGCAATAGATCTCCTCCCTAAAGGTTTTTTCCTTCAATTTCATATCATAGAGTTGAAAATTCTCTTGGGCCCCAAATTTAAGCCTCTTTTAGTTCATCTCCTTAATCAACATACCTGCACACAATACCAAATTGTTAAAAGAAACATGTCTTCTACCATCTTCTTGTTGCCATGATAGTATTTTCCACTGTCTCTCCTCTTTAAAATGATTCTCCTACTTCTCAACTCCATGATAAAATATCATTGAAAATATGAATTATTATTCTTTCATCAAAACTCTTTGCTTTGTCCTCTTTAACTCACAAACAACATCTTGATTTTTTCTTATCTCATGCTTAAGTAGACTCATACTTTGTTTTTTTTCAATGCCTTCATGAATTATTTATAATTAATACACTTCCAAAGGCTATATACTCACTATAAATATCCTACCTTATTTATTTCCCTCATACAATTTCTACATATGGCACAAATCTTTATCATTCTCTTCTTATTCTATACTCCTTTGCAAATATTTAGGTTTATTTACCTCATCTATCATTCCTATTTTGACTGCCTACTCCATACCTAAATTTTCATCATAAATCATCATATTAGAAACAAAAATTAAATTTTTAACCTTGTACATTTCAATATCCTTCTTCTTCACTTGATTGGTATTAATCCAAAGCCATTTCCTTTTCAACTCAACTACAATATCAATCATTATGTTACTATCCTCTTTTTCATGGACTTGGCTACCATGCTTGCTTTGACTTTATCCTTTCTTAATCACTCCCATTGGTGCTATAATTTCTTCCTTCATTTGATAACTACTTTATTTTGACTTAAATTATTGTGTTATCTTTCTCATGTCCATATTTTTGCACTCACAACTCTTCACATCAACCATCTCAACATAACTCACCTTCTTTTCTTCCTTTGATTCTTTTACCAAACCCAAACTCTCCATTAATTGACTCCAATGTTGCATTATCATCATCATCATCATCATCATCATCATCATCATTCTCTCATCCTTTCTATCTTATTCAAATTTCAATGGCATAAGTGTATGTCTTTCCATCTTGCTTAATGATATATGTGTTATCTTGACCATAATGTATGTCATTCATATAAAATTTCCATGGTCTCCCAAATAATAAATGACACACATCTATTGGAAAAATGTCACATAACACTTGATATTTAAACCTCCCTATTTGAAACTCAACCCAACTTTATTCACTTTCTATTATTTCATGTCCCTTCTACACCCATACAACTCTATATGATTATGTATGTGGCATACTCCTCAATCTCAAATTATGTAACATTTTTAAAGAAACTACATTGTTATTACTACCACCATCAATTACCAAATTACATACCTTAACATGGGCCTTACATCTACTCTTGCATAGGATTCTCTTTTGAATTGGTTCTTTAGCTTTCTTCTACTGCAATAAAAATATCCTTAGGAGTAATTACTCATTCCTCTTTTATTTTCTATCCTTATTCTCTTCTCTTACTCTTTATTGTTGCATACTTATATTCATATTCCTTGAACATTTTTTTGCCCTGTGTCCTCTTTGGCAATTCTAACATTGCCCTTGAATACTCTATCTTGGTCCTTGTCTCATTGAACCTTCATCTCTTCTCCTTCTATGACCTAAAAATGGTGTGATCTCTATTGCATGGAATTGTCCCATACCTTCTTGAACTACTACATGCACTTGTGGTCTCCCTTGAACCACCTCTTCAATTCCTTTTTCTTCCATCTTTGCTTGTATAGGTACCAAATAACCTTGCTACCTACCATCTCTTTCTTCTATTTTTTCTCTCTCCTTGAGAACATCTTTAATGGTCTCCATCCTCATCATTAATGGAACAATCAACTGTGTTACTTGGTCCTCATACTCTTGACCAACTCATCATCCCTACTAGATGTCTCTATGGAATACTACACTTGGTTACCTATCTTGTATTTCAATTTAAAACACATATTTTTAATCTCATTCACAATCTAAAAAAAGTTTTCTAGCTCAACACATACCAAATGATCTCACTCTACACCTTATTTCAAAATCCTCTTCCTTAAGCAATGTTTACTAACTCACTTCTCTATGCAAGGTTATAAGTTTCCCTTGTAAATATATGGTTTAAATGGTATTGAATATGATCATTAAGGTTTATTTAACCCTCTCTACCCTTTCATCAACTTAAATAAGACTTCTCAAGAATTAATTCTACCTTTACATAAATCTACTCTCTTTAACACAATCCTTGTAGACATTTTCCAATCATAAATGCATGATATGGTCTAGGTACAATCACTTATAGAAATACAAATCTTGAATCTTATTCACCCTATCTAAATACACCTATGTAAAATTTTTATAGCTCTAAATCCTCTCTCAAAACCACTTTTTAGCTGCTAGGTCATTTCTATTATCCCTTCTTAGGCCTAAATCACACTCACCCCTCCAAATCCATATGTTCCTATCTGTACACCTTTTGAAAACACTATATTTAGTTAGGGTAGATCAAGTTTACTATAATTAATTTTTTTTTGGTATTTTGAATAGTTAAGAAACAAGAAATCAAGCAAACCCTAGTTTAGGGGTTTTATGCACCCTTTCTTAGCCCAGATGCTTCAAAATACTCTTTCATGTGCTATATTGAGTTTCAATACTTCAAAATGGTTTTTTTAAGTTTTATTTACCATTTTTTATGTCATCCAATCCTTGGACACCAAGATTTAATCCACTGTGTCCACTTAATATGCTAATATGCACTTGACTAAGTAAGAAAACAAGATTCTACAGGTCTGTAATGGGGTTTAAACCTCATATCACATTATTTATTTAAAAAATACTTCAAACAAAATTTAATAGATGAAATTTTACTTACCAAATGTGCTAGAGCACTTGTAGATCAATTATTTCTTCTGGGCTTTTCAAATGATTTAATGGTCAATCTAACATGAGAACCTTCATATAGGAACCTTTGATCCTGTTGCCACCTACAGATCTCCTTTGACCTTTCACACACACACACACACCTACAAATCAATGATCTTACTTACACATGTAGATCTCCAAATGTGGCCTTGCACACCTTTCGACCAAGATCCTACATACATGAAGAACCCTTCTGATTCTCCAAACTAATACCCACACTTAGCACTATTGTGGAACTAAGAGGAGCTACCCTTGCTCTCTTCACACACAGAAGGAGCTAACCAAGCTCAACTCTAAACTAGCACAAATTAAAATACAACCCATGAGTCTATTATATAGATCTCATGCAAACAATAATTAGACATCCAATTACAATAATTAGATCCATAGTTCAAGACTAAAATTGTCCTCTTATCATGCAAACAACTGGTTCGTTAACTAACAATCCGTGAGCAGGCAATTCTAAAACTGCACAGGCGACCGACATTAGTCCCTATCTGCCTGGAGGTGACCGACGTCAGCCGATCCTTGACCGATGTTGGTTGCTCTTCTCACTATATATGACCGACATCAGCTGATCAGACTGACATTAGTTGCTCTGCAACTCAACAACCTCCTCGATGTCTACATCAATGAAGCTTTTAGCTCCACAACCTAACAATCTCCCACTTGGAGATAAATAGCTGCACTGTACCTGTACTTGTACACTATATAATTTGTTTCCTGGCTTGTATCCGTCTTCAAGCTCAATCCTAAAGACCAACCACCACACATCTTGTGATGCAACACCTATCATCCAAGTAACCTACCACATCTAAAGTACTTGACCCTACATAACATGAATCCCTGCTACTGGTCCCTCTCAGATACCTGAGAACCCACTGAACCGCTTTCTAGTGCTTCCTTCCCAGATTGACTACAAACTTTTTGACAACACCCACTACTTGGGAAAACTCAAGGAGTACACATGTACTCAACCTCATCATGTGATTGGGGACCCTATTCTGTGAACTATCCATCCATAGGTGTGCTGCCCTATTCTACAACTTGCACTACCTTCACATAATCATCCTATGACAACATCAACTTGTGATCTTCCCTATCTCTAGGATTACTCATGCCAAAGAATTTCACTGCTCCCAAATCCTTCATGGCACACCACTAAACTAACCTTACCTTTAGCTTATAAAAACCCTATATGTCTGAACCTTCAGCTAACATATCACCCAAATATAGTAATAGGATAATGTTGTGACCATCATCCACCTGTAAGACAAACACAATGGTTACATTGACATTGACTAAAGCCCTACTTTGTCATCCACCTATCAAAACCTATACCACTATCCTGTAGCTTCCTCAAGACCATATGACCTAGCCTTCCATCTCACGTGTCCATTCTCTCTATTCTTTAACTATGGTATCCATTCATCTTTCAGTGCTTTCATATTAGCTGGTAACCCTACCAAATCTCTAGTTTGGTTTTGCATCCTGTTCATGCCATGCTCCCACTGTTTCCTAGATCCTTCATGCTCTACAGTGAGAAATGAGTATAAAGAAGAGGAACAATGAATTTGAGGCTTACTTACACTTTTAGTCCTCCATATGGGTGTTTAAGACTCCTTGACAGCTTGTTTTCTGCACAAAATCTGTTATAGTGACCGACCTCAGTCACCACATAGTCTGCATCTGACTGGCGACGGTTCCATGTGAGTATCCAAGTCATCGATGCCGGTTATCCTATCGATGTCAGTCTCTACCTGCCTGACACCATTGACTCCTCTGGTCTGCACATGACCGATGTCAGTACCTGTCTATTTGATGTCAGTTCCCCTTGATTGATGTCGGTACCTGTGTTCACCTATGAGTGATGACTTCTTACCCACGAGCTTACTTTGAATCAAAACCTTGTCCAAACTGCCCTACTTAGAGGTATCCAACCCCATCCATTGATCTTTATCCATCATCTCCTCTAAGAATACCAAGGCTTTCCAGTTCTTAAGTTTATCAAATACATCTGACTTCTTTTTCCTGCAATAAACACAATCCTTTCTTGTAGCATCCCACTGCTCACAGAAATCTTGGTCTATGCTCTCTGAAGCTAAACTCTTACCATTTGACTTAAGAACATCCATTCCATTCTCACTTATGTGACCAAGCCTATAAAGCCACACCTGTGCAATATAAGTGGAATTAGTAATACAAGCAAGTAGATAAAGAGTACCTTCTTTTTTACCACATGCTAATTCAAGTGCATCCTTGGTAACATTCCAAGAATCCACTGTGAGAGTTACTGTGCATCTCTCATCACCCAAATTTTCTAAAGAAATTAGCTACATCTCCAAGACTAGGACCTGCATGACCTCCTTCAACACCTATGTGTTGGCCGTCTGCAATTTCAGCTGCACTTCCCCTTTGCCAATACTTTGACAAGGCTCACCAACCCCTCTAATTGGGGCTGCATGGAAAGAGGCAACATAATCTATAAACCAAGATTCTACTTTATCCAAGGAACATCCTAGAGCATCCTATGCAACAACACCTACAACATCTGCTTCTTCAGTTCCTTCATGCTGATCTGCTACCAACCAACAATCTTTCTTTTCCTGCTCTTTCTTTCCATAACACCGTAATTAACCATTCATGCCTTTGAATTCCTCCATTCTTAGCTTACTTTCTTTTTCCATTGCTATACTCCCACTCAATCAAAAACCCTTGAGAGTGACCTGTAATCAAACACAAAACTTGCTCCCTCCAACCTTAGCTCTGATACCACTTGTCAGGCATCTAAGAACAACAAACATGATCTGATACCAACTGTTAGGAATCCTGAAAGCACAATTGATTACCAAGCAACTAAATATGTGGAATTAACCAGAAGCAATAAGTAACTAGAATAAAAAATAACATAGAATATGAGAGACAATACCCAATTATATTAATACTCTTCTAGAAGGAAATACAACAAAGAAGATGCCACAGTCTTCTTCCTTACACACCTCTAGGGCTCCCACACCTCTGTCAGGATCTTGCTCCACTAAAAGAGCACAATATGATTACCAAACCAAGCAACTTAATATGTGGAAATTAACCAGATTCACCAAGTAACTAGAATTCAGAACAACACATGATATGAGAGACAATACACAACTTGTATTAATACATTATAGAAAAGAATACAATAAAGAAGATGCCACTTCTTCTCCACCACCTCTTCAGAGGCTCGCCACACCTCAAGTGAACAATAATTCTCTCCTCAAAGCTCTCCCTCTCAGGTCCCAACACCCAACTCAAATACAGAGTTGGTGTTCACCTCTCGTGCTCCACGCACACCACAAGTGCTCCACGCACTCCACAAGTACTCCACGTACTCCACAAGTACTCAAGGTACTTTAAGTAGATCTCCCATGAACCTGCAACAACCTAAAATTCAACAGAACATACTTATGGAAGGAACTCCCTTGCCTTCCTCTTTGCTCTATCTGAGTACAGACCTGTACTCCAAGTAGATCCTGCCTGATTCTGATCCTTGTTGTGTTGTTGTCCTATCTGATCTTGCACACCTGCAAATCAACCTGGTTATACACACATGTGAACCTTGACCTTGCACACACATACACCTGCAGATCAACGATCTTACTTACCATGTAGATCTCCTATATAGGCCATACACCTGTGACCAAGATCCTACACACCTGAAGAATCCTGCTGACTCTCCAAAACTAGCACCCACCTTGGTACTGCTGTGGAACTAGGAGGAACACCCTTGCTCACCTCACACACAGAAGGAGCTAACTTTGCTCAACTCAAACTAGAACACTTTTCCAATACAACCATGAGTCTATTATATAGATCTCATCCAAACAATGATTAGACATCTAATTACAATAATTAGATCCACAGCTCTCAGTCTAAAAATAGCACTCATCATGCAAACACTTGGTTCGTTAGCTAACTGCCCATAATAAGCTCGTAGTCAAACCACACAGGTGACCGACGTCGGTCCCTATCTGCCTAGGGGTCGTCGACGCCGGCTGACCAATGACCGACGTCAGTTGCTTCTCTTCACTGTCCTGCCGACGTCAACTAATCAGACTGACACCGATTGCTCTGACGCTCAGCAACCTTCAGCAACCCCTCCAATGGCCTTCTCCGTGTCTGCATCAGTGAAGCTTTTAGCTCCACACCCTAACAATCTCCCACTTGGCGATAAATAGATACACTGTACCTGTACCTATACTCCATCTAATCTATTTCCTGGTTTGTATCCCTCTTCAAGCTCAATCCTGAAGACAACCCACCACACATCCCATGGTGAACCTCCTGTCATTTGAGTACCCTGCCACATCCAAACCTACAAATCCATGTAGTGAAGTCTTGACCCTGCATGTATACCTGCTGCTAGTCCCTCTCAAATACTTGAGAACTCACTTCCCCGAATTGGCTCCTAACTCTCTGATAGCTCCCACTGCATGGGAATACTCAGGTCTATACTAGACCTCATGTGATTTCGAACACTGTACCGGTCTAGTCCTCAATGTGCTCCGGCTCTGCATCCTGAACCTCGCCAACACCTGATTCACATTAGCTCTCACTGGAGACAAAATCAACCTGTGATCTCCATGTCTCCCATGTCAAAGAATTTCGTTGCTCCAAACTCCTCATGACATGCCACTGAATTAACCTTACCCTTAGCTCAGCAAAACCCTGTATGTACAATCCTGCTAGCAAAACATACCATCCACATATAGTAATAGAATGATGTTGCAATCATCATCCTTTGGTAAGACAAACCATAGTAGTTACCCTGACATTGACTGAAGCCATGCTCTGTCCTCCACTTGTCAAAACCTGTACCACTGTCCTGCAGCTCCTCAAGACCATATACCCAGTCTTCCATCTCACATATCCGTTCACTCTATTCTTCAACTAAGGTATCCATTCGTCTCTATGCTTTCATCCAGCTGGCAACCCTACCAAAAACACTTGTTTGGTTCACCTCCAAGGAATCACATCCTCATCCATGCCAAGCTCACATCTGTTTCCTGGATCCTTCCTGCTCTACAATCAACAACATGTATAAAGAAGAGGAAAAATGAATTTGAGGGCCTACTTACATCTTCAATCCTCTATATGGGTGTTTGAGACTCCTTGACAGCATGCTATCCACCCAAAATCTGTTACAGTGACTGACCTCGATCACTCCACAGTCTGCATCTAACTGACGTCGGTTCCATGTGTCTGTCCCTGACTACCGACCCTGCAGATATCGGTGTCCCTACTACCGACGTCGGTCCTCCTGACTGACATCGGTCTTACCTACTGTCGATGTCGGTCCTCCAGACCGACGTCAGTCTTACCCTGCTCGACATCGCTAGCTTCAGTCTGCACATGACTGACATCGGCATCTATCTGTTTGATGCCAGTTCCTCCTGACCGATGCCGGTACCTGTGTTCGCCTGTGAGTGATGACTTTTTATCCGCGAGCTCCTTTGAATCAAAACCCATGTCCAAACTGCTCTGCTCAGAAGTATCCAACACCATCCACTAGTTTCTATCTGCCATCTCCTCCAAGTACACCAAGGCTTTCCAGTTCTTAAGCCTGTCAAATATATCTGTCTTCCACTTAAGAACATGCATCTCCTTCCTGCTCATGTGACCAAGCCTACGAAGCCACGTCTCCACAACAAAAGAAGAATCAGTAATATAAACAAGTAGATAAAGAGTACCTATTTTCTTACCACCAGCTAATTCAAGTGCATCCACTGTGAGAGTTCTTGTGCATCTCTCATCACCCAATCTTTCTGAAGAAATTAGCCATATATCCAAACCTGGGACCTGCATGACCTTCATCAACACCTGTGTGTTGGCCGCCTACAATTTCAGCTTCACTTCCCCCTTGCCAATTCTTTGGCAAGGCTCACCAGCTCCTCTACCTGGGGCTGCATGGAAAGAGGCAACTGAATCTTTTATCCAAGATTCAACTTTATCCAAGAAACCTCCCAGAGCATCCTGTGCAACAACAGCTTCTACATCTACTTCTTCAATTTCTTCATGCTGATCTGCTACCAACCAACAATAATCTTTTACTTGCTCTTTCTTTCCATAGGACCTTAAGAGACCATCTATGATTTTCAACTCTTCCATTCTTAGCTTACTTTCATCTGCCATTGCTCTACTCCCACTCAATCAGAAACCCCTGAGAGTGACCTGTAATCAAAACACACTACCCAGATCTAAACCAATCTGTTAGTATCCCAACCAAAAGCTCTGATACCACTTGTCAGTGGTATCAAGCTGTGAGCCAACAACCTTGCTCTGATACCACTTGTCAGGATCTTGCTCCACCAAAAGAGCACAATATGATTACCAAACCAAGCAACTTAATATGCAAAAATTAACCAGATTCAACAAGTAACTAGAATTCAGAATAACACATGATATGAGAGACAATACACAACTTGTATTAATACTTTACAGAAAAGAATACAATAAAGAAGATGCCACTTTTTCTCCACCACCTCTTCAGAGGCTCGCCACACCTCAAGTGAATAGTAATTCTCTCCTCAAAGCTCTCCCTCTCAGGTCCCAACACCCAACTCAAATACAGAGTTGGTGTTCACCTCCCATGCTCCACGCACACCACAAGTGCTCCACACACTCCACAAGTACTCCACATACTCCACAAGTACTCAAGGTACTTCAAGTAGATCTCCCATGAACTTGCAACAACCTGCAATTCAACAGACCATACTTATGGAAGGAACTCCCTTGCCTTCCTCTTTGCTCTATTCGAGTACACACCTATACTCCAAGTAGATCCTACCTGATTCTGTGCCCTGTTGTGTTGCTGTCCTATCTGATCTTGCACACCTATAAATCAACCCAGTTCTGCACACCTATGAACCTTGACCTTGCAGACACATACTCCTGCAGATCAATGATCTTACTTACCATGTAGATCTCCTATATAGGCCATACTCCTGTGACCAAGATCTTACACACTTGAAGAATCCTGCTGACTCTCCAAAACCAGCACCCACCTTGGTAATGCTGTGGAACTAGGAGGAACACCCTTGCTCACCTCACACACAGAAGGAGCTAACTTTGCTCAACTCAAACTAGAACACTTTTCCAATACAACCATGAGTCTATTATATAGATCTCATCCAAACAATGATTAGACATCTAATTACAATAATTAGATCCACAGCTCTCAGTCTAAAAATAACACTCATCATGCAAACACTTGGTTCGTTAGCTAACTACTCATAATAAGCTCGCAGTCAAACCACACAGGCGATCGACGTCAGTCCCTGTCCACTTGGGGTCACCGATGCCGGCCGACCAATGACTGATGTCAGTTGCTTCTCTTCACTGTCCTACTGACGTTGGCTGATCAGACCGATGCTGGTTGCTCTGACGCTCAGCAACCTTCAACAACCCCTCCAATGGCCTTCTCCATGTCTACATCAGTGAAGCTTTTAGCTCCACACCCTAACAATCTCCCACTTGGAGATAAATAGCTGCACTATACTTATACCTGTAATCCATCTAATCTGTTTCCTGGTTTGTATCCCTCTTCAAGATCAATCCTGAAGACAACCCACCACACATCCCGTGGTAAACCTCCTGTCATCCGAGTACCCTGCCACATCCGAACCTAAAAATCCATGTAGTGAAGTCCTAACCCTGCATGTATACCTGCTACTGGTCCCTCTCAAATACCTAAGAACTCACTTCCCCGAATTGGCTCCTAACTCTCTGATAGCTCCCACTGCATGGGAATACTTAGGTCTATACCAGACCTCATGTGATTTCAGACACTGTACCAGTCTAGCCCTCAGTGTGCTCCAGCTCTGCATCCTAAACCTCTCCAACACCTGATTCACATCAGCTCTCTCTGGAGACAAAATCAACCTGTGATCTCCATGTCTCCCATGTCAAAGAATTTTGCTGCTCCAAACTCCTCATGACATGCCACTAAACTAATCTTACCCTTAGCTCAGCAAAACCCTATATGTACAATCTTGCTAGCAAAACATACCATCCACATACAAAAATAGAATGATGTTGCAATCATCATCCCCCTGGTAAGACAAACCATAGTAGTTATCCTGACATTGACTGAAGCCATGCTCTGTCTTGCACCTGTCAAAACCTGTACCACTGTCTTGCAGCTCCTCAAGACCATATACCCGGTCTTCTGTCTCACGTATCCGTTCACTCTATTCTTCAACTAAGGTATCCATTTATCTCTGTGATTTCATCCAGCTGGCAACCCTACCAAAAACACCTATTTGGTTCACCTCCAAGGAATCACATCCTCATCCATGCCAAGCTCACACCTATTTCCTGGATCCTTCCTGCTCTACAATCAACAACATGTATAAAGAAGTGGAACAATGAATTTGAGGGCCTACTTACGTCTTCAGTCCTCTGTATGGGTTTTTGAGACTCCTTGACAGCGTGCTGTCCACCCAAAATCTGTTACAGTGACCGACCTCGGTCACTCCACAGTCTACATCCAACTGACGTCGGTTCCATGCATTTGTCTCTGACTATCGACCCTGCAAATATCGGTGTCCCTACTGCCGACGTCGATCCTCTTGACCGACATCGGTCTTACCTACTACCGACGTCAGTCCTCCAGACTGACGTCGGTCTTACCCTGCCTGACATCGCCGGCTTCGGTCTGCACATGACTGACATCGGCATCTATCTGTTTGACGTTGATTCCTCCTGACCGACACCGATACCTGTGTTCGCCTGTGAGTGATGAATTTTTACCCGTGAGCTCCTTTGAATCAAAACCCATGTCCAAACTGCTCTACTCAGAAGTATCCAGCACCATCCACTGGTTTCTATCCACCATCTCCTCCAAGTACAGCAAGGCTTTCTAGTTCTTAAGCCTGTCAAATATATCTGTCTTCTACTTAAGAACATGCATCTCCTTCCTGCTCATGTGACCAAGCCTACGAAGCCACGTCTCCGCAACAAAAGAAGAATTAGTAATATAAACAAGTAGATAAAGAGTACTTGTTTTCTTACCACCAGCTAATTCAAGTGCATCTACTGTGAGAGTTCTTGTGCATCTCTCATCACCCAATCTTTCTGAAGAAATTAGCCATATCTCCAAACCTGGGACCTGCATGACCTTCATCAACACCTGTGTGTTGGCCACCTGCAATTTTAGCTTCACTTCCCCTTTGCCAATTCTTTGGCAAGGCTCACCAGCTCCTCTACCTAGGGTTACATGGAAAGAGGCAACTGAATCTTTTATACAAGATTCAACTTTATCCAAGAAACCTCCTAGAGCATCCTGTGCAACAACACCTGCTACATTTGCTTCTTCAGTTTCTTCATGCTGATCTGCTACCAACCAACAATAATCTTTTACCTGCTCTTTCTTTCCATAGGACCTTAAGAGACCATCTGTGCTTTTCAACTCTTCCATTCTTAGCTTACTTTCATCTGCCATTGCTCTACTCCCACTCAATCAGAAACCCCTGAGAGTGACCTGTAATCAAAACACACTACCCAGATCTAAACCAGTCTGTTAGTATCCCAACCAAAAGCTCTGATACCACTTGTCAGTGGTATCAAGCTGTGAGCCAACAACCTTGCTCTGATACCACTTGTCAAGATCTTGCTCCACTAAAAGAGCACAATATGATTACCAAACCAAGCAACTTAATATGTGGAAATTAACCAGATTCACCAAGTAACTAGAATTCAGAATAACACATGATATGAGAGACAATACACAACTTGTATTAATACTTTATAGAAAAGAATACAATAAAGAAGATGCCACTTCTTCTCCACCACCTCTTCAGAGGCTCACCACACCTCAAGTGAACAGTATTTCTCTCCTCAAAGCTCTCCCTCTCAGGTCCCAACACCCAACTCAAATACAGAGTTGGTGTTCACCTCCCGTGCTCCACGCACACCACAAGTGCTCCACGCACTCCACAAGTACTCCACGTACTCCACAATTACTCAAGGTACTTCAAGTAGATCTCCTATGAACTTGCAACAACCTGCAATTCAACAGACCATACTTATGGAAGGAACTCCCTTGCCTTCCTCTTTGGTCTATCCGAGTACACACCTGTACTCCAAGTAGATCCTGCCTGATTTTGCTCCCTATTGTGTTGGTGTCCTATCTGATCTTGCACACTTGGAAATCAACCCGATTCTGCACACCTGTGAACCTTGACCTTGCACACACATACACCTACAGATCAATGATCTTACTTACCATGTAGATCTCCTATATAGGCCATACACCTGTGACCAAGATCCTACACACCTGAAGAATCCTGCTGACTCTCCAAAACCATCACCCACCTTGGTACTGCTGTGGAACTAGGAGGAACACCCTTGCTCACCTCACACACAAAAGGAGCTAACTTTGCTCAACTCAAACTAGAACACTTTTCCAATACAACCATGAGTCTATTATATAGATCTCATCCAAACAATGATTAGACATCTAATTACAATAATTAGATCCGTAGCTCTTAGTCTAAAAATAGCACTCATAATGCAAACACTTGGTTCATTAGCTAACTACCCATAATAAGCTCACAGTCAAACCACACAGGCGACCGACGTCGGTCCCTGTCCACCTGGGGGTCACCGACGCCAGTCGACCAATGACCGACGTCGGTTGCTTCTCTTCACTATCCTGCCGACGTCGGCTGATCAGACCGACGCCAGTTGCTCTAACGCTCAGCAACCTTCAGCAACCCCTCCAATGGCCTTCTTTATGTCTGCATCAGTGAAGCTTTTAGCTCCACACCCTAACAACCTCTAGGGCATAAACAGTAAATCTCTTCAAGAGCTCACTCTCTCTTTTATGGTCCCAACACACAACTCAAACATAGAGTTGGTGTTCACCTCCAACCAGTCAGTATCCACTACTTCCAATACACAAGTACTCCATGTACTTCAAGTAGATCTCCCATGAACTTGTAATAACCTGTAACTCAAATGATCTTACTTTTGGAAGGATCTACCTTGCCTTCCTCTATGCTCTATGAACGAGTACACACCGTACTCCAAGTAGATCTCTCCTGATCCTTCTACATGTTGTGTTGCTATCACCTTTGATTGTACTGCCACCTGTAGATCTCCTTTCACCTTGCACACACACACACACACTTGAAAATCAATGATCTTAATTACACATGTAGATCTCCAAATGTGGCCTTGCACACCTGTTGACCAAGATCCTACATACATGAATAACCTTTTTGATTCTCTAAACTAGTACGCACACTTGGCACTATTGTGGAACTAAGAGGAACTACCCTTGCTCTCTTCACACACAGAAGGAGCTAACCAAGCTCAACTCTGAACTAGCACAAATTACAATACAACCCATGAGTCTATTATATAGATCTCATGCAAAAAAGAATTAGACATCCAATAACAATAATTAGATCCATAGCTCAAGACTAAAATTAGCCTCTTATCATGCAAACAATTGGTTCATTAATTAACTGTCTATGAACTAGTAGTTTTGGAACTACACAAGCGACTAACATCGGTCCTTGTCTACTTAGAGGTGACCGATGTCGATCAATCCCTGACCAACGTTGGTTGCTCTTCTCACTGTATATGACCGATGTTAATTGCTCTGTAACTCAGCAACCTCTTAGCAACCTCCTCCATGTTTGCATCAGTGAAGCTTTTAGCTCCATAACCTAACATAGAGATGACATACTATATGATATTTTATATCATTTTAATTTTGTCCTATAATTATATGTAATAAGATGTACATTTTGAGAGAGAGAGACATGTATATTGGTGTATACATTCTGATGTTAGACTCATTATTTATATATATTATCCTTGTTTATTTCTATTGGTTCATGGTTTGTTTTGATGTTTATGGGATGATTTGATGGTTATATTGATTATTGATGATGCTCTATTGATTATGCTTATGTTATGGACATTGGATATTGATGTAGAATCACCTAGCTAGGAATGTGATGGATTTTATTTATGGTTATGATTTATGACATGCTGAATTTTAATGAGTATATGCTTCATTATTTAGATTTAGACATGTAGTGAAAATGGTTTCTTACTTTATTTTTCATGGATGCTTTGACTTTGATATGATAATGGATATGCTTATGATGTATGTTTTTGATTATGACATATGTTGATGCATGGTTTTTATGATTATTGTTATTGTTACTTAAATTAAAACACATAAAGTGAGTTGATTAACAACACTAGGTATGAGAACAAAAGAATATAATCAAAAGACAAACATCTTAGAGAGTATATAAACTATTCATGATAGGATAGGAAGAGGAAATGATGCTTCTTCTTTGACAAGGACTAAAAACAAAACTAAAGTTGGATTAACTTAAGGAACTTAAGCCTTTTAAATGCTTCACATTAGCATTTGTTAGTTGGTTAAAAAGGTGTCTTAATCACATAATGTTAAGTGATCTTAGAATCCCTTGATTATAGTGTATAAAGGAGAGATGGATGAAAGATGGAACCTTCTTATGATACTAGAACACCTCTGCCATAGGTGTCTAAAGAGTTAGTATAAACAAGCCTTTGTCATACAAAGTGTAGACTGATCAATGTGGGAAGTCTACTCATGAGACCCGATTATGGCTTTCAAGATTATTTTGCTTATGAGAGATGATTGTGGATTTAAAAATTATTGTGATTATATTATTGACTAAAAATGGGTCTTTTGCTTTCTTTTGTTGTTGCTTAGGGGTTGGGGAAGCTGATCGATGTGAGAAGATTCCAATAAATTGCTTGTTTTGAAAATTCTTTACTCATCCATCCTTTAAGGGAGTGTTCTAAGTTTTTATACTTTGTTCAATACTTTTGATTCATATCATTCAAGGGAGAAGTCTACCTTACTTATAGTAATTTCAAATAGATTTTCAACAATTTTACTTCAAGGAAGTATTCTATGAATGCTAAGAATGACCCATGAATGTTATTGGTTTGGATTTTTCTTTATTGTTTTGCTTGATTTTTCTTAACATATATGTGATTATATAGGCTTAAGGGTTCACCTTTATGAAGGCAAAAATAAAAACACAAGAATGTTGATTGGGTGTAAAAAGGTTTAGGTGACAATGATCATGGGGATCCATCCTATAAAAAGGGGTAGAAAGTACCATGAGAATCATGCCATGGGTAGATCCATGGTACCCATTGTTTAAGATTAGGCTATAACTATGATGGATAATCACATGATTAAATTTTAATTATTTTCCCCTAAAAATAGGGATATGAATGTGGTTTGTAAGCAAGGGATGAGCTTAAGTCATACATAAGGTGAATTTGATCCTTTTAATAAAAGAAAAGATACATATGCAAAACATTGAGGGATTTATGTTTTGGATTACCTTCAAAAGAGGACAACTAATATGCTCCTAATCCATACTTATGGGTTATGATATAAGGTCCAAGCCAGTTGAAATCAAACATGCCCACTTTATTTTCTCCATATTGGTAACATGTTGGTTTTCCTTTAGGATGAGGTCTTTAATGTTAAATTCTCACACTTTAAGGTGTTTATTATAGGCATGTTTAATGCACTCTTGATAGACATGAAGATGGGTGAAGGCAGCTAAATGACACTCATCAAGTAGCTCAAGTTGGGATAAATGATGCTAATGATAATCATCCTTAGTAATTAGATCTTGTAGAGATATGTGAATAAATGGGATTTAGACTTTGAGAGGTAAGATGGACTCAGCCTCAACTCCAACCACAAGATATAATGGGGTATCACCCATAGGATTTTGGATGGTAGTGTGATATGCCCATAAGGTGATGGGGATGTGAAAACTCCAATCCCAATTAGATGTATTGACCATTTTAGTGAGCATGTTGTTAAGAGTTTTGTTAGAGGCTTTTGCTTATCCATTCACTTGAGGGTGATAGAGTGAGTAAAAACTTAACTTAATATTGAATGCATCATAAATACCCTAGACTAGATTGTTTTTAAAATATTTACCATTTTTAGTGATACTATTATGAGGAACATTGAAGTGGTAGATGATGTGATGGTCGATAAAGTCAACAATCTTTTATGCTTTGGTTGAGACTAGAGGAATAACCTCTACCCATTTGGTAAAATACTCAGTCACAGTGATGATAAAATGGTGTCACTATGAAGAATGGTGATTAATTTCACCAATAAGGTCTAGACCCCATTATGAGAAGGGTAAAAAATTAGTAGAAATGTAAAGACTATGGCTAGGTGTGTGATGCAGATTGACATGTTTTTGACACTTAACACAATTTTTCACATAATCACAATAGTTTTTGTTAAGGTTAGGCTAGGAAAAACTAATGCAAAGGATACATTTGGCTACAGTGAAGCCACTAAAGTATCCCCCATAGATATCATCATGCATTTCATTGATAACGTGAAAGGCTTTGTGACTATGTAGGCAAAGAAAAAAGAGACCATCAAAGCCATGTTTTAAAATAATTCCCCCCATATTGGTATAACATGAGGTACTCTAGATAAATGATCTTTGAGCATTGTAGGAAAGACCAAAAGGAATGATGGTAAGGTTAAGGTAGCCAAAGGTCTATGGATACCACTATTCAAGTTGGATTTGTTCCACATTAAAAATGGTGGGAGAGTTTGGTTTGACATAAGAGGGTTGGGTGAGTCTATGGAGAATGATAGATAGGTTAGAGTTAGAGGGTATAGATGGGATCTGAGAGGTGAGTAAATCCATGGTGTTGGAAAAATTGTTCATAGATCATGAGGTTGAATCGATGAGATAATATTCAAATGATGTCAAGAGTTCATAAACTAGTTGCTTGTACTATTATAAAACATCATTCTCATACTGGTAGGATCTATTGACTTGATTGACCACAAGTTGGGAGTCACCAAAGATGTTGATCATTTTAACTCTCAAGGCTAATGTAGTTTGAAGGCATATGACTAGGGCTTCATACTTAGCCATATTGATGGTATATTCAAAGTCAAGCTTGAAGGATAAAAGAAGAGGTTCATCATCAAATAGAATAAAGACAATTCCTACTTCCCCACCATATTGACACTTTGATCCATCAAAGAATATGGTGACTTGATAGGTGATGTCTACTTGAGAGAGGGTCATTATGGACTCATCAGGGAACTCAAGAGGAGGAGGTTGGTTGTCTACTAATGGTGCTTCAGCCAATTAGTCGGTAATGAATTGACATTTAATTAAATTTTGATAAAGAAACTCAAGGTCAAACTTTGATAAAAACATGATCCACTTGGCCATACATTGGTTTTGGTATGGCTTGGAGTGCATATACTTGGGTGGGTTAGTATTAGTGATGGCATAGGCTTTATGGTTAAGAAGGTAGTGACAAAGTTTGGTTGCCATGAAAACTAAGGATAAGAAAAGTTTCCCAGTATGGGTATACCAAGTCTCATACTCTACAAGCATGTAATTAATATAGTAGATGGCTTGCTCTTTGTGTTCCTCATCCTAATGAGCAAGCATTGCCCATAGGGAATGATCAGTGGTGGAGATATAAAGATAGATAGGTTTGTTATCCTTGGGAGGGGAGAGGATAGGTGGAGATAGGAGGTATTATTTGATCAAATAAAAATCCATTTGATAATCTCCATTCCACTTGAAAGATACATCCTTCTTCAGAAGGTGGTGGAAATGTTGGCATCAGTCTAAGAGCTAAGAGATAAAGAAATTAATGGATTAGAGCTTCTCCTACAAAATATAGAGTTGCTTAATGTGGGTAATAAGAGGCATGTTGAGGATTAATTCTATTTTTTTAGGATATAATTTGATTCCCTAAAGGGAAATAATAAATCTAAGGAGCTTACCTAATAAGACTCTAAAAATACACTTCTTGGGGTTGAGGCAAATATGGTAATGGATGAGGTGCTTAAAGATAATCTTGAGAATGGCTAGATGGTCCTTAGTATATTTAGATTTCCCAAAGAGGTTATCCACATAGTCCTTGATAATTTTGTGGATAAGGTTGTGGAAGATGTAGGTCATGGCATGTTGGTAAGTTGCATCAGCATTCTTTAGTATGGAAGTCATGACCCTATAGCAAAAGGTTCCCCATGGGGTGATAAAGGAAATTTTGTGTTGATATTCATGGGTAGTTAAGATCTAATTTTAACTCAAGAATTTGTTCATGAGAGATAACATCTTGTGGCTAGATTTAAGATCAACTAGTTGGTCAATGCTTGGTAGAGGAAAGTCATCTTTTGGCTAGGCAAGGTTGAGGTCATGAAACTCTACATAAATGCATAGTCATCTAATTGATTTGGCGATAAAAACAACATTTGAGACCCATTGGGGATAATCAATGGGTTGAATGAAATTGATAGATTGGAGACATTAGAACTATTCTTTGATGAGAAGGACTATGCAAGGGTGTATTTGTCAAAGTTTTTATTTGATGAGTTTCATATCATGATTGGTGATTATGTTATAGGTGGTGATGATGGGGTCAATTCTTGGCATATCACTATAAGACTAAGAAAATTATATACTTTGATCTTGAAATAAGGAGGGGAAGTCCTAAATTTCCTTAAAATTTAATGATTAGACAATTTTTATAATGTCAGGGATTATATAGAGTACCCAAGTTGATATCTATGTTGGATTCATTTAATATGGTCAAAGTCTTAGGAGGAAGGGATTTGTGGATGGAATAGTATAGGACACTAAGGTAGGTGAAAATGGCATCATCAACCTATCACTAAATAATTTTAATGGTAGGAGAGTCATCTCCTATCATCTTAGGATGGGCTAAAAGGATGGTTACGATTGGCTCCTCTTTTTGATAAGTCAAGGGTCTAAGGCTGATCATGTTGACAAAAAAAATGTTAGGGGGGATGATGTCATCATCCTCATGTAAAGGTGGAGGAGAATTTAGTGAGGGAGGGATGTCTTCCTTAATGATGGTGACTTTAGGTCGTTTGGTTTTCCTCTTAGTGGGTAGAATGAAACTGAGGCCATGTCTCTCATGAGGCTTTTTGGTCTTAATGTAAATCAACTCATGTTGGCCATGCTCATATTTTCCAAGACCAATTCCCTTCCAAGTACACCTATGGAGGTATGTCTTAGCAAAACTCAATTTTTATAGATAAGAGAAGATGAATATCAATGGTTGAGGTGAAGAAGAGGTGGTGGAAGCATCTAATGATTTGTCGAGTCCCCCATAGATGAAATGGGTTTGAAAATGTGAAGGTCCAAAGGGAATAATGGATTTAATATTAGGGTCATACCCAAGTTGGTGGTTAAGTTTCCCATACTCTTGGGGAGTAGGTAAAATATCAAGGGTGAGGAGGTGATATTCCCCTAGTGAAAGATGTTGGAATGTTGATTTCAAGTTATCTGAGCTGGGGATCTGATTAGAGGGGATGGATGAGCTAGTTGATGCCTCATTGGTAGAAGAAGATATGGGTTCATTATTCATGGTTGAGGTATTATATTTGGCTAATGAGGGTGTGTTAGATGGAGGTAGAAGGATTTCATAGGTTGATAATTCATGTTTCATGATGAAAAGGGACTTAGGTTAGCTTGTATAATGAAAACCTAGCCCTTATGATCAAATTTAATGAAATGATGAAGAGTAGAAGATACACAACCCATGGAGAAAATCCAAGGTCATCCTAATAAGAAATTATATAGAAAATCACCTTCCACTAGATATAAGATCTCAAGTAGCATGCAAGGTCCTACATGGATATGAAGGAAAATAGTTCCCAAAGTAGTGGCCATGATATCATTTAATGATCAAATCACCACTAAGGTTTTTGACATAATGTCCTCGAGTAATTTGAGTTGGTTGTATGCATGGGAAGAGATAATGTTGATACTAGCTCCCCTATTAATCATAACCCATTTGATGTAGGTTTGGTTGATGAAGGAAATGATAAAAAAGGGGGATCTAGGTCATCAAGGTGGATGGAAGGTATTTATAAATCCTTGAAGGTGATAAGGTTGGAAAGCTAAAGAGTGATAACAAAGGTTGCTAGAGGTTGAGGGTCTTCAGGTTAGACCTCTATTTATTGTAGTGCCTCTATCATTATTTGGTGATGATGAGGTGAGGTAGAGATCAATTCATATAGTCTCATCTTCACTAGGGTTTGGTGAAGTTATTTGAGAACTACTCTCTCAATTGATTCAGAGGGGTTAGATTGCGAGGTACCCAACATAAATACCTTGGGTTTGGATAAAGGTGAAGATGATTGGATATGGTTTGGTTAGGAGGTAGAAGATGGATACATGCATGAGATGGAAATGTTTTCCTTCCCCTTATCTTTCGATTGAGAATATGATCATGTGACCTAATGGATAGTATGGATAGAGGGAAGAGTTGGGGTAGGAGAGTGGTTTGGTTCCTCATCACTTTTATGTGAGAGAAATAGAGTAGAAATTTGTTGGGTAATGGTTGTTATTTGTTGGATTTGTAATGGGTTAATGGGAGTTTCATCTATTAATAGATAATCCTCATCATAGAGCTAATGGATTATGGTTTGGATAAATTTGTAATTCTCCATGTCATGCCCTAGTTTCCTATGATAAAAACCCACTTGGTAGTCATTATACCAAATAGGTTTTGGATTGAGAGGGTTGAATGGTATGATAGGAGGTAAGGTCAAGCAAGAAGCTTACACTAACCTTTCGAAAATAATTGAGTAAGACTAAACTAAAGTTGGTGAGGGTTTAGAGGTTTTGGATTTGGTTGGTGAGATAGAAGTCCTTTTGGAAACAAGTTTTGTAATAGGAGGCTTTGGAAGGGTAGTATTATTAGTGGATGGTTTTGGTTTTATTAAGGTGGAAGTTTATAAGTTAGAGGTAAGAGGTTTTAGGGTAGGTAGTTTGGTTATTGATGGCTCAATAAAGATAGGTGTGTGTCAAATCAAGTGTGATGGTATAACCAATAGTGATGGTTAAGTTTTGGGTGAGATAGTCAGCTTCCTAAGAAAAGTGGAGGGATGAGGCTTAAAAATAGAGGGTAAGGTTGAGGGAGGTAAAATTTTGGCTCTCTAGACTTTTGGTGACTTTACTTCTTTGATTTATTTGGTTTTGTGCTTGGTTGTTGGGTTTGGTGAGGTAAGTTCCACTTTCAAAGATGGGTGATTAAGACTTTATGTAAGGAAGGTGCCAAGATTTTTGGTTGGTTTGGTGGTTTTGGTTAGAGAGGATGATCTAGTTATTTTAGACTTGGTTGCTTTGGATGGTTGAGAAATGGTTGGGTTCATAGAGGTATTGATTGGATAGGTTAATATGGTAGGGGGATAGATCATATAAGTGGTGGGTTGGTCTGTTAAATTGGGGGTTAAAGGTTCTTATTTAGTTATGTAAAGGAGCCCCAATTTCTACCAAAAGGTGGCTTGATCCATTTTAAGGTTAGAGAAAAATTCCAATTTATGTACTAGTCTAGAGAAAGGTTTGTAGACTAGTTTTATTCCCTATATAGTGGACTTAAAAGATAAGCCCATAGGTTGATATAAAGGGATGGTAACCTCATCCTTTTCCTCAATCAAAGGATGTAATGTTTGGATAGGTGGTTCCTCTATGGGAGGTGCAGACATGGTGGCTTCTTCTTTGGGGATGATCTCTAAGGGATAGTAAATTACTTGAAAATTGAAGGAGAAGGTAAAATGGGTGCTTGTTCTATTATGTTAGCTGATTACTCTACTACCTCAATAAGTGGAGGAGGAGAAATGGGTCCTTCCTTAGTGGTGCTATCCAATAGAAGAGAAGATAACTCTACTACCTCAATAAATGGAGAGGGTGAAAGGGGTGCTTCCTCAGTTTGGGTCTCCAATAGAGGAGATGGTAACTCTACTACCTCAATAAGTGGAGAGGGTGAAGAATAAATAGATTGGGTAGATGGTTGTTTATTAATGAGTGTGTCAATAACCATCTTAATAGTATAGGCATAATTAGAACACTTAACCTTATTGATCTCATTTTTGATATGTGCATGATTAGAATAAGGTTGTCTGAAAATGTCAAGGGCTTGGTTCATAGGTTTATTGGGGTTGTCCAATGCGAATTACCCCTTATCAATGATGGATTGGACAATGCCTTTGAAAGTGTTACACCTAATAATGTCATACCCAACTACCCGATGTAAATTACATAGGTCATTATTAGTGTACCAACTAGGTTATGATGAAAAGAATAAAATTATTGAGGCTTGATAGGAGGAAGTTGTATGATGTTATCCTTCAACAACTTCTCTAGGATCAAAGTGTAAGATTCCTTGAGTGGAGTAAATTGCTTATGATTTTTTTATTTCTAGTTTCTCATATTTTGATTAGAAGAATTTGATTGTTTAATAGATGGTGGAGTGGTTTTAAGGACAACCACATTCATAGTTCACTTATATTTGGCATTGGTATTTGTTTGGTTACTTAGCTTAGAGGAAGAGGCCTAATTGATTTTGTAGCTAGACTTCTTATTTTTTAACTTTAGATTTCCTTCATCAATGGCTCTATTTTATATTTTACACACCATGGTGAAATATTTTCCAAAGGTTTTGAAAACTTTAGACATGTAATGTAGAAGATATGTGCTCAACACATGCTTGAGAAAAAAGTCTTATCAGTTTGGGTTGGGGTAAGGAGAAGGAAATCTAACTATTTAGGCTCCTTTAATGAGTTAAAAAATCAGAAATAGATTCATCATCATATTTCTAGATAGAGTAGAGGTTGGTGATGGAAACCTTCTTGTAAATATTTATCAAAAAGTGATCCAAGAAAGTTTAGGACAATTAGGTGAAGGAGAATAAAGAGTATTTAGTTATGGGACTATACTATTCTAAGACTAGACCAGACAAGGACATAAGAAAAGTAAGAATTAGGAGGTCATCATTGTAGGCAATCAAATAACTTGCATGCCTAAATGCCATGAGGTGTTGCTAGGGATCATACTTACTCTAAAACTTAGAGAACTTGGGAGGTTACCACTGAGAAGGATATGGTCTGATAGAGATAAATAGGTGAATGGGTTCATTACATATTTGATCATATGATAAGATGTTGTGATCCCTAAAGATATATGACTCTAGAGTGGTCATCTTATCCATTAGAATTTTCATTACAACCATTTTAGTTTATGCACATACAAGGATATAAGGTGCATATTGTTGTGGTGTTTGGGTGACATACTGATAACTGGTAGGAGGTTGAGGGACTAACACATTGATACGTGAACACCAGTGGTTGGGTAAAATTTATGTAGGGGTATTTAAATGTAGGTGGTTGGGTTATAGGTAAAGGCACATGCCCTTGGTGTAATGGGCACATGTTGGGAAGAAGTGGTGGTTGGGTTGGTAATAAAATGAAAGTGTTATGACCTTTGTCCTGATTGGTGGTAAGATATAAGGTATAGACACCATAAGATTTTGAAGTGGGGTAGTGGTTAGCAGATTGGGGGTAGCTAAAGGAAGGTTGGAAATGTTAGTGGTAAACACTCCAATGGTGAGGGGAATAGAAGTGGCTAGTGGTTAGGTTATTTCTAAGGTAAAAGAGTTGTTGGTAGGGGTGGAAGGTATAAGGGTGTTTATAGGTTGGGTAGGTTGGTTTTCCATAGTTGTATCAAAGGGATTATTAGTGGATGAGGAAGCTTGGGTAGCCAATGGTTGGGTGGTGACTATAGAAATAGAATTGTTTCTCATATGGTGGTAAGTCATGCCATAAGGTGGGTCCATGGATGGCATCAAGGTAGGGGTACAATGAGGTATGGTGCTAAGATAATGCTAAAGGGCCACATGATTGTCATCTAGGAAGGTGGAAAATATTGCATCTCCTTGGAGAACTTCTTGAGGGAAATGAGGAATTCCATAAGGATGGGGAGATTTTTATGGTTTATAAATGTACTTCATGGATAAAGATGTAGAGGAGGTTGATTGGGTTGGTGATTGGTTATGTTCTACTAGGTTCCGTCATTATTGGTGAGTTAGAATCATATAAGACAAGGGAGAGAGAAAACACAAATAATCTCACCACTAAAATAAAGAGAAGACAAGAAATGAGAAAAGAAATATATCATACACTAGAAATTATGTTAAATCCTAAATTTCATTTTAGTCTCTCTTTTGGCTTATGCCTTAAGCTTTCAAGAAATTATGTGACAAAAATTGGCTTGTAGTACGAGTACTAGAAAAGATTTGTATGGCTAGTTTTAGGTTCTTTAGGATCTCAAAAAGAATTTATATTGGAAATTAATGTGGCTTGGTATTGGGGCCTACCCCCTCACTTCACACATTGTATTGATAAGGGTATTATGTGTTTATCCAATATATAGAAATTTATAGAGTTTATACTCAACCAAAGAGCTAAGTTGGTTATTGCCTTGGTAATGACCTCCAAGTAAGATTGTTTGGAAAGGGTAAGGTGATTAATAGGTGATGAAATCTTAGTCAGGACTTGTCTCAAGTTTTTTTGATGTTTGATTGATTATGGTGGTTTGGTATAGTGTGTGCAATAAGAGTAATGCTATGATTGAATTACTTTAATTAAATTTAGACTATTAGCTAAACTTCTAAGAAATCAATGTATATAGTTGATTTTAAGCCCAAAAGAGATTTTAGTTTTGTTTATGAGAATAGAATAGAGATAAGAGTCATATAGGTGTAAACAAAAGAAACCCAAGTAGAAACTCAAGGTTCCCATTGGGCATGCCATAATGTTTTAGTGAATTTATGCTTATATTTTGATAAAAAAGAAGAAGAAACTATATATGTTTATGGTTGAATAGCTTGTTTGATTGTGTGTACATTGAATCAAATGATTATGAATAAATCCTCTTTGGCTTGGGAGGATGGCCTAGAAATAAGACAACACTACAGAAAATTGTTTAGTTAGATAGATAGATAGCTGGGTGGATTGCCTAGTGTTAGCTAGATTTTGGAAGCATGAGCTTCCTTAGGGGATATCAATCCACACAATTTAAAAAATTAAGTTTATAAAATATAAGATAAATTGCATGCATCAATAATCAAAAGATACTAAAATTGAACACAAAAAATGGTTGATAAAGAAATAGACTAAAAATGACTAATATATAAATAAAAAGTCAATACTAATGTTAAATGGATCAAGTGTGCTTCAAAAAATAGGATAGGGGTATGTGATTACGTTGGGAAACAAAAAATTGGGTTTGGTCAAGGGTAAGGGGGTGAAAATAGCTTGTTGTTATTTCCTACCACAGTGATCATCGATGGTTAATGTGACTATCAATGGTTAAGTTGATTGTCGATGGTTAAGGCAACCATCAATGATTAAGTTAACCATTGGTGGTTACTATGTGTACATTATGGGTTGATAAAATTTAGATTGATGAGATCACAAAAGGAAATTCTAGGAGGTTATCTTGTACTAGGCTCATTTCAAAATACAAATAAAGTAATTGAATATTGGAAAACAAACAATTAGCTTTAAAATGTTGGTTAGATGAATGGTTGAGGTGGTTAGATTTTTGATAGTGTCTAATGTGATTATGATAGAGTAATGGTTTTTTTATATCATCTATGGGAAAATGTAAATTTGGATTTCTATTATGAAGGATGGATCATTAGATTATTGGATGAAGTGACCTAAAAAGAAATTCTGGATGCACAAACTCTTGGAATTCTTGATGATAGTCATAGATCATTTTCACCTCCTTCCCTTTTATTATTTTAGGAAAGGAAGGAGAGGTACAACAAGATGTTAATTAGGCCTTCTAATTATAACTCATGTATGAAATGATTTGTACATGGATTTAAATAAGTTAATTTTAGAAAATCAAGGTGGAGTGGATTCCATGTTAGTGCTTGGGATGGTGGACCCTAACCATAAGCATTCAAGGACCAAGGTAAGAAGGTGGTGAAATTGGGGCTTAGTTAGTTGGTCAGACTGACCATGGTTAGGCCCCATTAGAGTTAAAAGGTTTAAATTGGTCCCAAGGGGATATTAAGGTGGTTAAGTGGTGTTTTGACATTTAGAATTACACTGTGCAAATTTCTAGTGTGTACAAGTACTAAAATAACTTGAGGATGGAGGGAAATTTTATTAGATATTGTAGGTTTCCCCATAATTTGTAGAGGATCACATTGCTAGACATAATTTATCACTTTCTTTTGAAGTGAAGGCCAATACTATCTAAGCCCACATATATTGTAAATAGTCATTTTGGCTAAATAATGACATCATCTTGTCTCATCATGGCAAACTATCAATATATATCATATATATCATCTTATCATACATGCTTTATAAGTACCAAATCATGTCCACATTTGAATAATCCACCATAAAACCATTTATAGTTAGTATTATATCCAATCAAATGTTTCCTTTGTTTAGGAGTTAAATCATAAGGAAATTTTCATGTGGCTAGATAATTGGCCATATCAATAAACCATGGAGAGTGAGATGAAACTATGATTGGTGGTTCATATATAAAATTATCCTCTATTGGCTCATCTTATCTTTAAAAATTTAATCTTGACAATAATTCAACAACTAAATTAGCTTTTTGTAGCTTATTAATGATTGTTATAACAAATTCCTACAATAGTAGTAACCATATAGTGATCCTACCTCCTACCACTTGTTTGTTCGTTTGATATATTATGGATAAATGATCTATATAAATGAATATTTTGTATCTAGAGATGTGTTGATATAATTTTTTCATAGCATAAATGATAGAAAGGAACTCATTTTTAGTACTTGTATAGCTCTTTTTATTGTGAGCTAAATTCTTACTTATGTAATATATATTATACATCTTACCTTATTAATATTTATACCTAATAACTTCTCCCATAGAATTTTTATATGAATATGTGTTTATGTAAAATGGATGTTCCCAATTGGGACCTCTAAATATTGGATGATAAATTTATTTTTCTTTTATTTTATCAAAATCCTATTGCCATTTGTCAATCCATAAAAAATCACTATCGTTGGTGAGAAAGGAAAACATAGGTGCATCAATCTTACTAAAATTCTCAATAAAAACACTTGTAACATCATGTTTTACCTTAAAAACTCTTACTATCTATTGGATTTTTTTATGTGAAGGTAACTTTGAAATGACTTAAATGTTTATAAGATCAATCTGTATACCTTGGTATAAGATATGATGACCTAAGATAATTATTTGATCTACCATCAGCAAACTCTTCTCATGACTTAAGGACAAAAGATATCATTCACATTTGGTCAAAAATTTATCTAAATTTGTTAATGATTCATCAAAATAACACCATGTACTATAAAAAAATCCATGTATACCTCAACACACTCATTAGTAAGATCAAAAAATATAACAAAAACTATTCTCTAAAAGGTTGTTGGCGCATTGAATAAGCCAAAAGGTAAAAATTTGTATGAAAATGTCCCCCACGTAAATGTGAAATTGGTTTTATGTTAATCTTTAGGAGATATTATTATTTTATTATACCTCTTGAATCCATCGAAGAAGAAAAAATACTACACTTTATCTAGATTGTCTAAGACTTGGTTTATGAAGGGCAAGGAAAAAATGTCTTTCATAATTGCTTTGTTAAGTTCCCTATAATATATACATATTATCCATTTGACATTTTTTAGGTATTATTACTAGTGATGAAACCCATTTACTATCTGGTATTACATATATGAATCTTACCTACAATAGTTTTTTTGTTTCAATTTTCACCATATCTCTTAGTGTTGGATTTTCCTTCTTTGGGGTAATCTAATTGGTTTAATGTTTTTAGTATATATATGATGGGTGAATACACTTGGATTTATTCCATTCATGTCATTATATTCCAAATAAAAATATTTAGTTTGATTCTTTACTACATAGAATACCTTGATCTCATGTTCATCATTTAACCAACTATTTATGTTTAGAATTTTTCTTGGTTGTGTTTCAATTTATTTTGTCCCTAGAAAGATTGAATTAAATTGTATAAATTAACTCATAAGATATTTCAAGCGACAAAGGATGAGGTTTAAATATGTGGAAGATGGCTATGCCTTTAAATAAGGACTTTCCTTCTGAAATCAACTTGTTAATGGATAATAAAAAGCTAGAATGAAATACTCTTGGCTATTTTGTGAAAAACTAATAACACTCTAATAGAGGTGTGTGATAATATATTTCATCATGAGTGTCATCAAGGAGTATTTTATAAACTTATATATATGTTTTAAAAATTTATATCTCTAGTATGGTGATCTATGGAGCCAGACTAGGCATCTTTGAAGCTAGACCATCTTCTTCCATATAACATGTTAACTCTTCTTTTAGATCTTTTGCTTAGTTTTTAATTACCATCATTACCAAATAATGAGTAATATTTCCATTTTGATCTGGTTTATCTACCCATAAGTGATTTGAGGAATCTTGAGATTTTTTTAGGTGGATATAAGGATATTTTATTTTCTTTCAATCCATTATAGATTGTCATATCTTCAGACCTACAATCATTTAATGATGCCACTATGGCTAGCCACAACATTCTGAAGATCAATGATAACTCAATTTATGACCCTTTATTTTGAGTATCATAAATCTATAGAGTATTCCAAAGATTATACCATGATTGAGACGTATTAAATAACCCCCTCTAACTTGGGAATGTATTGGTTAGCCATCTATAATACTATAGTAGTTGGTGTAAACACATGAATCTAGAATAGGTTAATTATCTTTAGTATGTAAAAAAAACATTAAAAAATACAAAATATAAATTATTAAACATGGTTATTATATTGGTAAATATCTAACCAAGACAAATAAATAGAAACAATTAAAAATATACTACCTTCCTCATGGACATCATTAGATAGGCAACACACATACATGATTATGCCCAAATGTATATCTTAAATTATTCTTCAATGTAGGGTTATGAAATCCCTCAACATCTCTCCAAGAAATATATCATATGTTTTTTTAACCAATTAGAATAAAATGGGGGGAAGTTTATTCAATATTTCTATAGATTTTTTTTGCACAAAAAAGCTAATGAAAGGTCTATGGTGACCCTTCTATTTATAGGTTATCTAGTTTAGTTGTGGCCATTGGATTGAAATAAAGATGTGTGGCCTAGAATTAAGTAAATTTTGGAATCTTAATGCCATAAATATTTTGGAAAGAGGTTACATTAAAGAGGCATGTCTTTCCATAATATATATATATATATATATATATATATATATATATATATATATATATATATATTTGTATTCATTAATTATTAGTACTTGACAACTTTCATGATAAGATCATCATTCATGATGTCATAATTTGGCCACTTGCCATAATTAGAGGAATAATTAAATTTAATGAATTAAGGAAAATAAAATAATTCCAAAAGACTATGGAATTTCTTATTAGAAAATATTAGGTTAATTAATTGATTTTAATTAACTTAATTAAATATGAGGATACCTTTGAAATTTTGTAAAACCATTCAACCTAATTAATCCAAAAAATATCTTACATAATCACAATTTGACTCGAGATGAATGCAGTGAATTTGATGATTGCATATGGTGTATTTCTCCAATCAGAGATACTCCAATACATTTTAAAATATGCATGTTAAGTGCATGGAATAATCTAGGTGTTTTAGTGATTTATGTGTCATTGCTAGAAATTATTCTAATTACAATTTTGACATGAGAGTGGTGAGAAATGAGTGTCTATATTTTTCCCCTATTTGGAAAGGCATTGTGACACAAGCAAATAAAAATCTTTTTAAATAATAATAAATTCATTAATAAGAAGTTAAAAATAGATTAATAAATAATTAGTGACACATGATGCCCCTCTCAAGAGCATGCAATAATTAAGGACATGGATGGGCTCTCAAAAAATAGAGGAATAAGTAACAAGAGTGAGAAATTAACCCATGGATAAAATTAACCCACTTGAGCTAATGTTTTGATGATTTGATATCCAATGGTTAATAATAATATAATGTAATGAGTCACAAGGTAGGGGTAAATGGGAAGGATGTACTAAATGATAATGACACAATTTGACATAACCCAAATATGGTGAAATATGTGAGCTTAGGGAATGGTCTATCCCAAAACAAATTGCATGCTTTACTATATACAAGCTTGGAATTAGAATAAAGACTAAATGATGGAATAATTGACTAATAATTTTCACCAATATGATAAATTTGGTAATTGATTTAACTAAAGTGTTTTACCTATAGGGCATATTTTCATTTTGAGAAATTGATGGATTGGAAAGCATAACACAATGATGTAACCTATTACACAAATTATAAATGAGCATGCATAAATGAAAGCGCATTAGTATAGTGACTTTTCAAAAAATAAATAATTTATAAAAAACTAGGCACATGAGAATGCTCAAAGGTAATCAAACAGAGGATTTTAAGAAAACAATAATGATTGTACCAACCCCTTAGTGTTAACTATAATTATCTTATTTTTTAAAAACACAATAACAAAATTAAATCAACACTAAGGATCCTTAACTAAATGCATCATTTAAGGCAAACTATGTTATTAACCAATAGGTTAAGTGTTTGATTTCATTTAGCTAATGATCATGATAACATATGTTGATTTACTTTTAAAAAAATCAACATTATAAGGTATAAAATAATCCAATATAATAGTTCAACCAATACTGATTAAGTAGTACAAGTACAACTATAAAACCAACTATTGATGATATATAATTAAATCAGATAGTATAAATATACAATATTATATAACTGAGTATCAAATTATATTTATACAATGTTCCATAGAACATAAGAGTCTCAAAAAACTCATTAATATCCAAAAATAATCTTGATTAAAGCTTCTATCAATTGACTAATGGAAGAGGAAGAAGAGTATCATCTGAGTGGTTTTCCACACCAAACATGGACCATTGATCCCTCACACAATCTTTGAATAAGGGAATGACCCTCCTTTCATAAATGGGTAGATAGTGATAGTGTGGAAATCAAGAAAGTTAACTATAAATCCATGTGATATAATATAACTATCACATGCATCATATCATAAATAAATATGCTCTACCATGATATCATGAAATACATGCAAATTAAATCAAACATGTGAAATGACAATGTTCAAATCATAAACATTACTTTGGCCAAATTTTTAATATAATTTTATAAGTCTCAAGATTAGTCAATTTTACACACACAACTCATTTGAATAACTTCATTCTACCTATTAGTTTTACTAAATAAGTTGAAAGTTCCATCTCTATACTTGATTAGAGTCATTAATACTAGAGTTATTCATATTTATACTATATTTAAATCAATAGATTCAAATACTAGATTATTATAAAAAATGCCATAATAATACAAGTACATCACTATTTACTAAACACTTCATCTCATTCTTCTAACTAATATAACTAGATAAATGTCTTTAATTACAGCCTTATAGATAACCTAGCTAATTTATTTAATATAAGAACAATAGGATTAATCATCTAAATCTTCATTTAAAATTAATGATCCTTCACTATAATAGCTAAATTTTAATCTTGGATCACAATATTTATAAATTTCTAATCATTGTTATTACATAATTCTTGCTTCTCATATAGATCAAAATAGACTAATAAAATATTAAAAGATCATTATAATCTATTTTATGAAAATGAATAGTCTTTTCTTTATTCAGAAATTCCCAACCAAATTGTCATTTATATATATTCATGCAATAACAAGAGAATATACGTAAAAAAATAAAGTATGCCAAACTATAGTTTAATTCTAGGTAATTCTCATTTAAAACCATTATTATCATAATATAAGAATATATTTATAAACCATACACAATAGAGATATATACTCCATATATGACTTAAATATCAATTCAAGAGTATGCAAACCTAGCTGAATATCAAATGGTAATAAGCCTTAGTTCTAATATTTATAAATCCACACACACACACACACACACATGTATGTATATATAAATAGTATAGTATATGGAATATTCCATTGATCTAATTATTTATATATATACATATCTATTATAATTTCATAATTTAGGACTAATCATCAATTTAAGAAACTCCTTCAAACTATATAATTTAACCATGACCAAATATTTAAAAACCATATGGTTAAATAATATCCCCATCCACACAACTAGTTGAAAACAATTTAAATAATCAGTCATAAATAAATGGTTCAATTCAATTTTCTCATCACAAGTACACACCCAAATATCTCATTACGACCAAATAATAATTACATGCTGAACTAATTATACTAGTCGATCCTCTAACTATATAAAATAATCTCAAATTTTATTTATTCAAAGCACGTTTATTCTAATCAACATAGACACTGCTATATTTACAATTATTAAAACCATTAAGACCTTATTCATACATCAATTGCACAGTCCATGCCTCTTCTCAAACACCCATACTTTAATAATCTATAGGTTAAGTAATAAAAAACATTAACAAATAGATTTGGTTTAACTTCCCTAATAACCAAAATAGAAACAAAATAGTCAAAGATTGAATGAATACAAGAATAGATACATTGTCTAATTACTCCTACCCAAATTTTTACATTTCCATTGAATCAACATAAATCAAACCCTTGTTAAATATATTTATTAAACCAGTCAAAATGAAGTTTACACCATCAAATATATATAATCAACTATCAAATTTTCATAGTCATTTAACATGATAGGATTAGGGTGAATTAGAACACAACCTTATAATAATCTAAAAAAAATTAATTAAAACCCTACAAGTGGTTCACTCATAGTGAAAATAATCACACACCATACAAACCCTAAAAATCAAGATGAGGGTCCATTTATACTTGGCCATGTGGATGGGCCAAGTCCATCCATAGGGTCATCTATAAATGATTCTCCTATTTTGTTTAATTTTCATTATTATAAAAACACTAATTTTATACAAGAAATTTATGAACCCTACCTAAAACACAATTTTATTCTTTTAAAATACATAATCCTTACTATCAAACCTTAAACAAACATAACAAGTGAAATTTACAAGCACAATTTCCTTTAAGTCAACCCTTTTTAATTTCAATCAAAATGATGAAGGGTTTGAATCAAAATAGAGTGAAACAATTCTATAGCTTATTGTGACTAGCATATAATGGTTTTTTTTTAAAATGCTAACCTTAGTTATCCCTTATTCCCAAATGTGACTTTCACACAACCACTCATAATGAAATGGGGGTTTGTATGTATTTGGCCCTATGGATTGGCCGTACCCATCCCTAGGGCCATGCATATGAATCTTCCCTATATTGTTTTTAACATTTTATATATAGTAACTAAATAACCCATTTTATAAAACAAACGACTTATAAATCCCTTTCAAGTCACATTTAGAAAAATGATAACCAGAAAATAATTAAATACAAACCCTATCTCAAAAATGTAGTTCTAGGTCAAACAAAATCCATGAAATCTTCTCTGCCCAACTCTCCTCAAACCATCCTATGCTAAATTATTCTTGACAATATTCTCTCTTAGTTATATTTTCCACCATCCTCTACTAAATAATCCTTAGCTTTCATTTATCTCCATAAATATCTAACTTGTGTGCCAAAATTCTGGCATGATCACTTACCCAAAATCCCTAATCATCGAGTTAACTAGTTAAAACCATAATGAACAAGAGATGTAGCTAAAAAAATTCAATGTGATTCCCATAATGACTCAAAGAGTATATAATAAGAAACTCAAAGAAACCCTATATACTTGAATATACTAAATGAAATAATTTCATTAACGTTAAAATCTACATGATGGTCTTTGACCACAATAATCATGCCAAATAAACTAACCATGCAAACCAATATTATTAAAAAGGATTTTAACCAACCATATTAATCATGCCTATAACTAAATATTGAAACTATGCCTTTGACCATTCAACATGCAATATACCTATGGCTAAAACAAGTATACATTGATTTAAATTTCAAAACCTTCACTAACTCAAATTTAGTAGAAGGTAAACCATTGCTTCAATAACACAATCAACCCCTTTTTTGAACTATGATTTAATTTTAACCAAAAATGAACTACAATTAGTCTAAAAACCTCATATGTATGTTATTTGCTTTATAAAAAACATATTAATTATTTTTCATATAATATTATTATGGTGTTCAAAATAGATATTACCAATAATAATTGCAAACATGATATTCAAACACTACCGAATGAAGAAAACACATCATTAATTTAATGCATGCTGATAGTAATAATATATAACAACTAAAACATAACAATCAGACATCTATTCTATGTGAGGTGTGTTGGGTTCCTATATCATTCTCTTATTCCCCACTAATCTCCATCTACTCCATCCTCTTTAACAATGCCCTCCCTCAGTCATAATTAGGAGGGTGGATTCCATCTTGCATCCACCTTAGTACAAATGAATATTTGTTAGACCATATCATGAAAAAACTATAATAAACTATTGTAATAAAATAAGCTACATAATCATGATAAAAATGTATCATAATAGAATACAAATATCTAACTACCACTTAACTATAATGATTCAAAATAATAAACAATATCCATAATCAACATACTACTAATCTAACCACTTAACACATTAACTAAACCAAATCACTAACCACATAATCTAGTAATAATCAAATCAATAATTCTAGAGGAAAATTGAGATTTAACATCCTTCCCCCCTAAAGTTGATCATCATCTAGATGACACTTATTTCAACAAAATTTCTAAAAGAAAATAGTGTTTAGTACAAATAAGCATAATATCCAATAAAATACTAAGAAAAAAAATGTGGATATAGCTTATGAAACTCTTCATAATCTTCCTAAGTAACAATATATTAAGAATATTGGTCCCACTAGACCTTGCACCATGACACTTATCTATTACATAAACTAAGTTTGTGATTGTGAATTATTCTAACTAGTTCTACTGTGATTGCCCTAAGATCTAAAACTATAAAACATTCCAATCCAACACATGAAAAGGTTCAAAAACATACTTTTTAAGATAGGACACATGGAAAACATTATGTATGAGTGTTAAATCTAGTGGCAAACCAAGAATGTACACCACATGATTGACAACTTTCAAGACTCAAAGGGTCCCACATATCTAAGAGATAATTTGACTAATTTTCCATATTTAATTGAGCTTTTCTATGGTTTAACCTACAAAAATACTTTATCTCCAACTAAAAACTACATTTATATTCTTTCTATATTAGTGTATCTATTCTATATATCATTGTCTTTAAATAATATTTATCTTATTAACTTAACCTATTCTTCCATTTTAAGAAGAATATTTGGACCAAAGACTACCCTATCTTCTAACCTGTCCCAACTGATTGGTATTCTACACCTTATTCCATATAATGCCTCAAATACAACCATTTTATGTTTTGATTGGTATGGGTTTTTATAAGAAAACTCAACTAATGGAAGATATTCTTCCCACATGTACTTCAAGTCCATGTAATATATCCTTATAAGGTCATCTAAACCTTGATTCACCCTCTCTGTTTGTTCATCTATTTTTAGATAGTATGTTTTACTAAAGTTTAACAGGGTACCCAAAGCTAAATTAAGAGTTAATCAAAATATAGAAGTCATTTTTGGGTCCTTATATGAAATAATATTTTCTAAAAACCCATTTAATCTATACACTTATTTCGTGAATCTCTTCTCAATCATAGGTGTATCATCATAAATGTTACCATAAATTAATTGAGATACCTTTGTGATTTAATTAAATACCACCAAAATCATGTCATGTCTATTTTTAGACATCGACAACCCTTAGACAAAGTCCATACTAATGACCTGCCGCTTTGATTCTGGTATCGTATGTGGGTATAAAAACCCTATAGGATAAACATGCTTAGCCTTAACTTACTGACATTATAAACATAATGAAACAAAAACATCTGCATATTTCTTAATTCCTTTCTATAAATATAATGGCCTCAAATTTTTTGAGAGCTTAGTCATATCTAGATGTCTTGAATAAGGAACATTAGGTAGTCCCTTGAGTAATACACTCCTAAAATTATCCTTATTCGGTACATAAATCCTTCCTTTGTATTTCAATAAACCATAATCTTAGAAACCAAACCTTTCATACTTAGGATCCTAATCATTTTGAGCCAATGCTAACTTTATTGATTCAAAAAATTCATCTCCTAGAGAGAATTTCACCACTTTATCATGAGAGGTACTCCTAATAGTAGCCAAATATACTATATAGCTTTAGTGATTAAGGGCATCCACAACCCTATTTTCCTTACCTTTAATGTATTTTATGTCAAAATCATAATTTGACAATAACTCTAACCATCATCTCTTACATGCATTCTGTTGTTCCCATAAATATGTCACTCATTTTTGGAACAACATATGAGCTATCTTGGTCCTGCAGGGCCAAAATTATCTCTTCCCTTCTCAAAAATTATTCTGAGTCTTCAAAATTTTCCATTCTTAAAGCTCTTCAAAAAAATCTATGGACTTCATAGGAAAGAAGTGCCAAACGACTGATGACATCCCTATGGACGTCAAACTCAAGTTTCTCCTAAAGCTTCTCTCAAAATCTAGTGGATACTGCCAAGTGTCATTTGCCGAGTCCCATTATGCCTTATTTTTAAAAAACCTCAGAAGTCACCTCGGGTCCCTAATGAAGCTCATTGGAAGCTACCCTATGTCAACATCTGCGGTTCCTTCTTTTTGTTTCACTATTTTGAGTAAAGACCATGGTGGGCCCCAAACAAATGACTAGAATGAAGCATAACACTCCAAGTGTTTGCATCTGTGTGACTGCTAAAAATATGTGGACCATGCCACATGTCCCATTGTGACTCAACAAAATGTGACAAGTGTCGGCATTCATTTCTCAAAGTTTCTTATAAGCTACAAGGCTTCTTTAGATAAAGCTTCTCTCAGAGTCCCATGGAGGGTGACAAGTGTCAATAGTGGAGGGTTTCAATTTGATGCAGTGGAAGACACCACGTGTCCTTGGCAAGAATTGATAGAAGTTGACAAGTGTCATCATTTGTGTGATTGTTAAAGTGAGTCTCGACTATTTCCATAAGTGTTTCTAGAGTTCGACAAAAGCCTCCTCGTGTCTTCTCCCACCAGAATCTCAAACGTTTCTAAGAGCTCATCTGAATTAGATGGATGCTTCCACGTATCCTTGACTATTTTTGTGGAAGATACCATGTGCCACTTGTTGAAAAGTAGTGGAAGGCACCACGTGTCAAAGATAGAGCACTTTCAAATGTAGGGACACGAAGCCAAGGAAAGGTTTCCTTCAGACAAATTATTTGAAGGAATTTCTTTAGACATTTTGTCTAAAGGAAATAAAGGGACAATGGTCCTCCAAAAGAATTAAAGCCTGAAGGCCACCCAGATGATCCCAAAGGGTAGGTACCCTTGCGAGAGAACACTCAACACTCAGAAATGGACCTTCTTTCGAGACCCTGAAGGGAAATTTCCCATCAAGAAAGGACAAGCCTCAAAGTGTAGTAGAAGCTACCAAGTGTTGTATGCCAAGACACAGTCCCTATCAAGTTTCAAAGTAGTGGAACTCACCACGTGTCCCATCCCAATGTAGCAAAAACTACCAAGTGTCTGCATTTGCACTTCCAATCTCTAAAAAAGTTACAAAGCTTATTCTAATAAGCTTATTTCAAAGTCTATGGATGTCACCACGTGTCCTCACTTGCATCATAGCAAAAAGCAGCCATAACAAGTGAGAAAGACACAAAGGGAGTTGCTAAGGAGAATGATAGGCCCACAAACATCAAATTTAGGATGGCTGACCAGTCGTTAACCTTAAAAATATGAAAGACCCATAGACATCAAAATTGTTACGATGAAGTGTCTGTTGAGCTTTGTAGACTTAAAATGTAGAATTGAATGTATTCAAAGACCCTAAGGCTAGAGCCAAATGTTTTATAGTTTTAGATCTTAGGGCAATCACAGTAGGATTATTTAACCCTCTCTACCCTTTCACCAACTTAACTAAGACTTCCCAAGACTCAACTTTGCCTTTACACAACTCTGCTCTCTTTAACACAATCCTTGTAGCCCTTTTCCAATCATAAATGCATGGTATAGGCCAGGTACAATCACTTATGGAAATAAAGTCTTCAATATTTTTCAATTTGACTAAATATACCTATTTAAAAATTTTGGAGCTCGAAATCTTCTCCCAAAGCCACTTTCTAGCTACTAGGTTTTTTCTATTATCCCTTCTTAGGCTTAATGCACTGTCACCCCTCCAAATCTATATTTTTCTATTCGTACACCTTTTTAAAGCACTATATTTAGCTATGGAAGATAAATTTTAGTAAGATAATTTTTTTTTGGTAGTTTTAATGGTTAAAATGTAAGATATCAAGCAAAATCTAAATTAGGGTTTTTGCACACCCTATCTCAATTGAGAGGCTTCAAAATACTCTTTCATGTGTTATATTGAGTTTCAAGAATTAAAAATGGTTTTTATAAGTTTTATTTTCCATTTTACATGTCACAAAATCCTTGGAAACCAATATTTAATCCATTTTCTTAACTTTTTATGCTAATATGTACTTGACTGAGCAAGAAAACAACATTCTACAGGCCTATAATGGGTTTTGAACCTCCTATCACATTATTTATTTAAAATAAAATTCAAAAAAAATTAAATGGATGTAATTATACTTACCAAATGTGCTAGATATTTTTTAGATCAATTATTTCTTCTAGTATTTTCAAATGATTCAATGCTCTATCCAACATGAGAACCATCATACAAGAACATGGGTTTCTATACCAGTCTTTCAAACACCATCAATCTTATTATCAATAATTCAATAATACTTTACAAAAAAACTATAAATATAATATTAAGTTTTTTAAAACATAATATAAATCAAATAAATGGCTAATATTTCCCAAGCATTAATACATAGTTTACACACTAAAAACGTGACTCCCAAACTAGGTCTCTTTACAAGCACATATGAACATCAAGTGTTTTAGTCACTATTATTTTGAAAAAAACCTCAAAACACATTAAATAACCCTTATAAAATCATTCAAAATAACTATAAAGTTTATTTTTTTATCAACTTTGAAGATATAGTCTGCACTTATAAAATGCACAAACATGACTATGTTATCCCCTTGAAGAACATGGACCTCTTATTTTGTATTCCTTCAAGTCATTCCACAAATAAACATGAATTATCTTTCAATATAAATTATAAATAAACTAAAATATCATCCCTTCATCAATAAACATAAACATGCAATTATCTACAATAACAAATGACCATCATCAAGGTCTACACATATTCATTTCAACAAAACAAGGGTTTCTCATAAACAAATTCCCCCTTCTATCTGCATAAAAACTTGTTTAATGATTTTTAATTTATATATTCAAATGGATTAAATTTTAATACTAAAAAATAACTCTTTTTAACCTATAAACATGCATAACTACTTCTTTCCACCTTTTGCTATGTAGAGGTTACTTGAAACATGATATTACATTTTGAATTTACATAATATGACACTTCCAAGACTATGGCATTGAACTTATGTCATGTATGAGCCTAATAAAATATCCAAAACCTTTATACTCACTTTATACATCATTACATTTTCATGAATGCATAAAATAGTCCTTATACAAGGCTTACAAATTCAAATTTGCTTAAAGAAGATTTTGGCAGGAAATCTTCAAATTCAAAATCTATGAGCCTATAAACTATCAAGACTTCAAAAATGGACCTATAATGGCCTATAGAAAATATATGACACATAATACACTTTAAAAATTAAAAAATGAAATCATTTTGGGGTCTTCAAGGGATGCCCTTGTATCATACTACCAAGTTGATAAAGCTTTGCCTTAAGTTCTTGATGTTTCACTTGGCATATATTACTGCCTGAATGCAATAGATCTCCTCCCTAAAGGTTTTTTCCTTCAATTTCATATCATAGAGTTGAAAATTCTCTTGGGCCCCAAATTTAAGCCTCTTTTAGTTCATCTCCTTAATCAACATACCTGCACACAATACCAAATTGTTAAAAGAAACATGTCTTCTACCATCTTCTTGTTGCCATGATAGTATTTTACACTGTCTCTCCTCTTTAAAATGATTCTCCTACTTCTCAACTCCATGATAAAATATCATTGAAAATATGAATTATTATTCTTTCATCAAAACTCTTTGCTTTGTCCTCTTTAACTCACAAACAACATCTTGATTTTTTCTTATCTCATGCTTAAGTAGACTCATACTTTGTTTTTTTTCAATGCCTTCATGAATTATTTATAATTAATACACTTCCAAAGGCTATATACTCACTATAAATATCCTACCTTATTTATTTCCCTCATACAATTTCTACATATGGCACAAATCTTTATCATTCTCTTCTTATTCTATACTCCTTTGCAAATATTTAGGTTTATTTACCTCATCTATCATTCCTATTTTGACTGCCTACTCCATACCTAAATTTTCATCATAAATCATCATATTAGAAACAAAAATTAAATTTTTAACCTTTTACATTTCAATATCCTTCTTCTTCACTTGATTGGTATTAATCCAAAGCCATTTCCTTTTCAACTCAACTACAATATCAATCATTATGTTACTATCCTCTTTTTCATGGACTTGGCTACCATGCTTGCTTTGACTTTATCCTTTCTTAATCACTCCCATTGGTGCTATAATTTCTTCCTTCATTTGATAACTACTTTATTTTGACTTAAATTATTGTGTTATCTTTCTCATGTCCATATTTTTGCACTCACAACTCTTCACATCAACCATCTCAACATAACTCACCTTCTTTTCTTCCTTTGATTCTTTTACCAAACCCAAACTCTCCATTAATTGACTCCAATGTTGCATTATCATCATCATCATCATCATCATCATCATCATCATCATCATCATCATCATCATCATCATTCTCTCATCCTTTCTATCTTATTCAAATTTCAATGGCATAAGTGTATGTCTTTCCATCTTGCTTAATGATATATGTGTTATCTTGACCATAATGTATGTCATTCATATAAAATTTCCATGGTCTCCCAAATAATAAATGACACACATCTATTGGAAAAATGTCACATAAAACTTGATATTTAAACCTCCCTATTTGAAACTCAACCCAACTTTATTCACTTTCTATTATTTCATGTCCCTTCTACACCCATACAACTCTATATGATTATGTATGTGGCATACTCCTCAATCTCAAATTATGTAACATTTTTAAAGAAACTACATTGTTATTACTACCACCATCAATTACCAAATTACATACCTTAACATGGGCCTTACATCTACTCTTGCATAGGATTCTCTTTTGAATTGGTTCTTTAGCTTTCTTCTACTGCAATAAAAATATCCTTAGGAGTAATTACTCATTCCTCTTTTATTTTCTATCCTTATTCTCTTCTCTTACTCTTTATTGTTGCATACTTATATTCATATTCCTTGAACATTTTTTTGCCCTGTGTCCTCTTTGGCAATTCTAACATTGCCCTTGAATACTCTATCTTGGTCCTTGTCTCATTGAACCTTCATCTCTTCTCCTTCTATGACCTAAAAATGGTGTGATCTCTATTGCATGGAATTGTCCCATACCTTCTTGAACTACTACATGCACTTGTGGTCTCCCTTGAACCACCTCTTCAATTCCTTTTTCTTCCATCTTTGCTTGTATAGGTACCAAATAACCTTGCTACCTACCATCTCTTTCTTCTATTTTTTCTCTCTCCTTGAGAACATCTTTAATGGTCTCCATCCTCATCATTAATGGAACAATCAACTGTGTTACTTGGTCCTCATACTCTTGACCAACTCATCATCCCTACTAGATGTCTCTATGGAATACTACACTTGGTTACCTATCTTGTATTTCAATTTAAAACACATATTTTTAATCTCATTCACAATCTAAAAAAAGTTTTCTAGCTCAACACATACCAAATGATCTCACTCTACACCTTATTTCAAAATCCTCTTCCTTAAGCAATGTTTACTAACTCACTTCTCTATGCAAGGTTATAAGTTTCCCTTGTAAATATATGGTTTAAATGGTATTGAATATGATCATTAAGGTTTATTTAACCCTCTCTACCCTTTCATCAACTTAAATAAGACTTCTCAAGAATTAATTCTACCTTTACATAAATCTACTCTCTTTAACACAATCCTTGTAGACATTTTCCAATCATAAATGCATGATATGGTCTAGGTACAATCACTTATAGAAATACAAATCTTGAATCTTATTCACCCTATCTAAATACACCTATGTAAAATTTTTATAGCTCTAACTCCTCTCTCAAAACCACTTTTTAGCTGCTAGGTCATTTCTATTATCCCTTCTTAGGCCTAAATCACACTCACCCCTCCAAATCCATATGTTCCTATCTGTACACCTTTTGAAAACACTATATTTAGTTAGGGTAGATCAAGTTTACTATAATTAATTTTTTTTTGGTATTTTGAATAGTTAAGAAACAAGAAATCAAGCAAACCCTAGTTTAGGGGTTTTATGCACCCTTTCTTAGCCCAGATGCTTCAAAATACTCTTTCATGTGCTATATTGAGTTTCAATACTTCAAAATGGTTTTTTTAAGTTTTATTTACCATTTTTTATGTCATCCAATCCTTGGACACCAAGATTTAATCCACTGTGTCCACTTAATATGCTAATATGCACTTGACTAAGTAAGAAAACAAGATTCTACAGGTCTGTAATGGGGTTTAAACCTCATATCACATTATTTATTTAAAAAATACTTCAAACAAAATTTAATAGATGAAATTTTACTTACCAAATGTGCTAGAGCACTTGTAGATCAATTATTTCTTCTGGGCTTTTCAAATGATTTAATGGTCAATCTAACATGAGAACCTTCATATAGGAACCTTTGATCCTGTTGCCACCTACAGATCTCCTTTGACCTTTCACACACACACACACACCTACAAATCAATGATCTTACTTACACATGTAGATCTCCAAATGTGGCCTTGCACACCTTTCGACCAAGATCCTACATACATGAAGAACCCTTCTGATTCTCCAAACTAATACCCACACTTAGCACTATTGTGGAACTAAGAGGAGCTACCCTTGCTCTCTTCACACACAGAAGGAGCTAACCAAGCTCAACTCTAAACTAGCACAAATTAAAATACAACCCATGAGTCTATTATATAGATCTCATGCAAACAATAATTAGACATCCAATTACAATAATTAGATCCGTAGTTCAAGACTAAAATTGTCCTCTTATCATGCAAACAACTGGTTCGTTAACTAACAATCCGTGAGCAGGCAATTCTAAAACTGCACAGGCGACCGACATTAGTCCCTATCTGCCTGGAGGTGACCGACGTCAGCCGATCCTTGACCGATGTTGGTTGCTCTTCTCACTATATATGACCGACATCAGCTGATCAGACTGACATTAGTTGCTCTGCAACTCAACAACCTCCTCGATGTCTACATCAATGAAGCTTTTAGCTCCACAACCTAACAATCTCCCACTTGGAGATAAATAGCTGCAGTGTACCTGTACTTGTACACTATATAATTTGTTTCCTGGCTTGTATCCGTCTTCAAGCTCAATCCTAAAGACCAACCACCACACATCTTGTGATGCAACACCTATCATCCAAGTAACCTACCACATCTAAAGTACTTGACCCTACATAACATGAATCCCTGCTACTGGTCCCTCTCAGATACCTGAGAACCCACTGAACCGCTTTCTAGTGCTTCCTTCCCAGATTGACTACAAACTTTTTGACAACACCCACTACTTGGGAAAACTCAAGGAGTACACATGTACTCAACCTCATCATGTGATTGGGGACCCTATTCTGTGAACTATCCATCCATAGGTGTGCTGCCCTGTTCTACAACTTGCACTACCTTCACATAATCATCCTATGACAACATCAACTTGTGATCTTCCCTATCTCTAGGATTACTCATGCCAAAGAATTTCACTGCTCCCAAATCCTTCATGGCACACCACTAAACTAACCTTACCTTTAGCTTATAAAAACCCTATATGTCTGAACCTTCAGCTAACATATCACCCAAATATAGTAATAGGATAATGTTGCGACCATCATCCACCTGTAAGACAAACACAATGGTTACATTGACATTGACTAAAGCCCTACTTTGTCATCCACCTATCAAAACCTATACCACTATCCTGTAGCTTCCTCAAGACCATATGACCTAGCCTTCCATCTCACGTGTCCATTCTCTCTATTCTTTAACTATGGTATCCATTCATCTTTCAGTGCTTTCATATTAGCTGGTAACCCTACCAAATCTCTAGTTTGGTTTTGCATCCTGTTCATGCCATGCTCCCACTGTTTCCTAGATCCTTCATGCTCTACAGTGAGAAATGAGTATAAAGAAGAGGAACAATGAATTTGAGGCTTACTTACACTTTTAGTCCTCCATATGGGTGTTTAAGACTCCTTGACAGCTTGTTTTCTGCACAAAATCTGTTATAGTGACCGACCTCAGTCACCACATAGTCTGCATCTGACTGGTGACGGTTCCATGTGAGTATCCAAGTCATCGATGCCGGTTATCCTATCGATGTCAGTCTCTACCTGCCTGACACCATTGACTCCTCTGGTCTGCACATGACCGATGTCAGTACCTGTCTATTCGATGTCAGTTCCCCTTGATTGATGTCGGTACCTGTGTTCACCTATGAGTGATGACTTCTTACCCACGAGCTTACTTTGAATCAAAACCTTGTCCAAACTGCCCTACTTAGAGGTATCCAACCCCATCCATTGATCTTTATCCATCATCTCCTCTAAGAATACCAAGGCTTTCCAGTTCTTAAGTTTATCAAATACATCTGACTTCTTTTTCCTGCAATAAACACAATCCTTTCTTGTAGCATCCCACTGCTCACAGAAATCTTGGTCTATGCTCTCTGAAGCTAAACTCTTACCATTTGACTTAAGAACATCCATTCCATTCTCACTTATGTGACCAAGCCTATAAAGCCACACCTGTGCAATATAAGTGGAATTAGTAATACAAGCAAGTAGATAAAGAGTACCTTCTTTTTTACCACATGCTAATTCAAGTGCATCCTTGGTAACATTCCAAGAATCCACTGTGAGAGTTACTGTGCATCTCTCATCACCCAAATTTTCTAAAGAAATTAGCTACATCTCCAAGACTAGGACCTGCATGACCTCCTTCAACACCTATGTGTTGGCCGTCTGCAATTTCAGCTGCACTTCCCCTTTGCCAATACTTTGACAAGGCTCACCAACCCCTCTAATTGGGGCTGCATGGAAAGAGGCAACATAATCTATAAACCAAGATTCTACTTTATCCAAGGAACATCCTAGAGCATCCTATGCAACAACACCTACAACATCTGCTTCTTCAGTTCCTTCATGCTGATCTGCTACCAACCAACAATCTTTCTTTTCCTGCTCTTTCTTTCCATAACACCGTAATTAACCATTCATGCCTTTGAATTCCTCCATTCTTAGCTTACTTTCTTTTTCCATTGCTATACTCCCACTCAATCAAAAACCCTTGAGAGTGACCTGTAATCAAACACAAAACTTGCTCCCTCCAACCTTAGCTCTGATACCACTTGTCAGGCATCTAAGAACAACAAACATGATCTGATACCAACTGTTAGGAATCCTGAAAGCACAATTGATTACCAAGCAACTAAATATGTGGAATTAACCAGAAGCAATAAGTAACTAGAATAAAAAATAACATAGAATATGAGAGACAATACCCAATTATATTAATACTCTTCTAGAAGGAAATACAACAAAGAAGATGCCACAGTCTTCTTCCTTACACACCTCTAGGGCTCCCACACCTCTGTCAGGATCTTGCTCCACTAAAAGAGCACAATATGATTACCAAACCAAGCAACTTAATATGTGGAAATTAACCAGATTCACCAAGTAACTAGAATTCAGAACAACACATGATATGAGAGACAATACACAACTTGTATTAATACATTATAGAAAAGAATACAATAAAGAAGATGCCACTTCTTCTCCACCACCTCTTCAGAGGCTCGCCACACCTCAAGTGAACAATAATTCTCTCCTCAAAGCTCTCCCTCTCAGGTCCCAACACCCAACTCAAATACAGAGTTGGTGTTCACCTCTCGTGCTCCACACACACCACAAGTGCTCCACGCACTCCACAAGTACTCCACGTACTCCACAAGTACTCAAGGTACTTTAAGTAGATCTCCCATGAACCTGCAACAACCTAAAATTCAACAGAACATACTTATGGAAGGAACTCCCTTGCCTTCCTCTTTGCTCTATCTGAGTACAGACCTGTACTCCAAGTAGATCCTGCCTGATTCTGATCCTTGTTGTGTTGTTGTCCTATCTGATCTTGCACACTTGCAAATCAACCTGGTTATACACACATGTGAACCTTGACCTTGCACACACATACACCTGCAGATCAACGATCTTACTTACCATGTAGATCTCCTATATAGGCCATACACCTGTGACCAAGATCCTACACACCTGAAGAATCCTGCTGACTCTCCAAAACTAGCACCCACCTTGGTACTGCTGTGGAACTAGGAGGAACACCCTTGCTCACCTCACACACAGAAGGAGCTAACTTTGCTCAACTCAAACTAGAACACTTTTCCAATACAACCATGAGTCTATTATATAGATCTCATCCAAACAATGATTAGACATCTAATTACAATAATTAGATCCACAGCTCTCAGTCTAAAAATAGCACTCATCATGCAAACACTTGGTTCATTAGCTAACTGCCCATAATAAGCTCGTAGTCAAACCACACAGGTGACCGACGTCGGTCCCTGTCTGCCTAGGGGTCGTCGACGCCGGCTGACCAATGACCGACGTCAGTTGCTTCTCTTCACTTTCCTGCCGACGTCAACTAATCAGACTGACACCGATTGCTCTGACGCTCAGCAACCTTCAGCAACCCCTCCAATGGCCTTCTCCGTGTCTGCATCAGTGAAGCTTTTAGCTCCACACCCTAACAATCTCCCACTTGGCGATAAATAGATACACTGTACCTGTACCTATACTCCATCTAATCTATTTCCTGGTTTGTATCCCTCTTCAAGCTCAATCCTGAAGACAACCCACCACACATCCCATGGTGAACCTCCTGTCATTTGAGTACCCTGCCACATCCAAACCTACAAATCCATGTAGTGAAGTCTTGACCCTGCATGTATACCTGCTGCTAGTCCCTCTCAAATACCTGAGAACTCACTTCCCCGAATTGGCTCCTAACTCTCTGATAGCTCCCACTGCATGGGAATACTCAGGTCTATACTAGACCTCATGTGATTTCGAACACTGTACCGGTCTAGTCCTCAATGTGCTCCGGCTCTGCATCCTGAACCTCGCCAACACCTGATTCACATTAGCTCTCACTGGAGACAAAATCAACCTGTGATCTCCATGTCTCCCATGTCAAAGAATTTCGTTGCTCCAAACTCCTCATGACATGCCACTGAATTAACCTTACCCTTAGCTCAGCAAAACCCTGTATGTACAATCCTGCTAGCAAAACATACCATCCACATATAGTAATAGAATGATGTTGCAATCATCATCCTTTGGTAAGACAAACCATAGTAGTTACCCTGACATTGACTGAAGCCATGCTCTGTCCTCCACTTGTCAAAACCTGTACCACTGTCCTGCAGCTCCTCAAGACCATATACCCAGTCTTCCATCTCACATATCCGTTCACTCTATTCTTCAACTAAGGTATCCATTCGTCTCTATGCTTTCATCCAGCTGGCAACCCTACCAAAAACACTTGTTTGGTTCACCTCCAAGGAATCACATCCTCATCCATGCCAAGCTCACATCTGTTTCTTGGATCCTTCCTGCTCTACAATCAACAACATGTATAAAGAAGAGGAAAAATGAATTTGAGGGCCTACTTACATCTTCAATCCTCTATATGGGTGTTTGAGACTCCTTGACAGCATGCTATCCACCCAAAATCTGTTACAGTGACTGACCTCGATCACTCCACAGTCTGCATCTAACTGACGTCGGTTCCATGTGTCTGTCCCTGACTACCGACCCTGCAGATATCGGTGTCCCTACTACCGACGTCGGTCCTCCTGACTGACATCGGTCTTACCTACTGTCGATGTCGGTCCTCCAGACCGACGTCAGTCTTACCCTGCTCGACATCGCTAGCTTCAGTCTGCACATGATTGACATCGGCATCTATCTGTTTGATGCCAGTTCCTCCTGACCGATGCCGGTACCTGTGTTCGCCTGTGAGTGATGACTTTTTATCCGCGAGCTCCTTTGAATCAAAACCCATGTCCAAACTGCTCTGCTCAGAAGTATCCAACACCATCCACTAGTTTCTATCTGCCATCTCCTCCAAGTACACCAAGGCTTTCCAGTTCTTAAGCCTGTCAAATATATCTGTCTTCCACTTAAGAACATGCATCTCCTTCCTGCTCATGTGACCAAGCCTACGAAGCCACGTCTCCACAACAAAAGAAGAATCAGTAATATAAACAAGTAGATAAAGAGTACCTATTTTCTTACCACCAGCTAATTCAAGTGCATCCACTGTGAGAGTTCTTGTGCATCTCTCATCACCCAATCTTTCTGAAGAAATTAGCCATATATCCAAACCTGGGACCTGCATGACCTTCATCAACACCTGTGTGTTGGCCGCCTACAATTTCAGCTTCACTTCCCCCTTGCCAATTCTTTGGCAAGGCTCACCAGCTCCTCTACCTGGGGCTGCATGGAAAGAGGCAACTGAATCTTTTATCCAAGATTCAACTTTATCCAAGAAACCTCCCAGAGCATCCTGTGCAACAACAGCTTCTACATCTACTTCTTCAATTTCTTCATGCTGATCTGCTACCAACCAACAATAATCTTTTACTTGCTCTTTCTTTCCATAGGACCTTAAGAGACCATCTATGATTTTCAACTCTTCCATTCTTAGCTTACTTTCATCTGCCATTGCTCTACTCCCACTCAATCAGAAACCCCTGAGAGTGACCTGTAATCAAAACACACTACCCAGATCTAAACCAATCTGTTAGTATCCCAACCAAAAGCTCTGATACCACTTGTCAGTGGTATCAAGCTGTGAGCCAACAACCTTGCTCTGATACCACTTGTCAGGATCTTGCTCCACCAAAAGAGCACAATATGATTACCAAACCAAGCAACTTAATATGCAAAAATTAACCAGATTCAACAAGTAACTAGAATTCAGAATAACACATGATATGAGAGACAATACACAACTTGTATTAATACTTTACAGAAAAGAATACAATAAAGAAGATGCCACTTTTTCTCCACCACCTCTTCAGAGGCTCGCCACACCTCAAGTGAATAGTAATTCTCTCCTCAAAGCTCTCCCTCTCAGGTCCCAACACCCAACTCAAATACAGAGTTGGTGTTCACCTCCCGTGCTCCACGCACACCACAAGTGCTCCACACACTCCACAAGTACTCCACATACTCCACAAGTACTCAAGGTACTTCAAGTAGATCTCCCATGAACTTGCAACAACCTGCAATTCAACAGACCATACTTATGGAAGGAACTCCCTTGCCTTCCTCTTTGCTCTATTCGAGTACACACCTATACTCCAAGTAGATCCTACCTGATTCTGTGCCCTGTTGTGTTGCTGTCCTATCTGATCTTGCACACCTATAAATCAACCCAGTTCTGCACACCTGTGAACCTTGACCTTGCAGACACATACTCCTGCAGATCAATGATCTTACTTACCATGTAGATCTCCTATATAGGCCATACTCCTGTGACCAAGATCTTACACACTTGAAGAATCCTGCTGACTCTCCAAAACCAGCACCCACCTTGGTAATGCTGTGGAACTAGGAGGAACACCCTTGCTCACCTCACACACAGAAGGAGCTAACTTTGCTCAACTCAAACTAGAACACTTTTCCAATACAACCATGAGTCTATTATATAGATCTCATCCAAACAATGATTAGACATCTAATTACAATAATTAGATCCACAGCTCTCAGTCTAAAAATAACACTCATCATGCAAACACTTGGTTCGTTAGCTAACTACTCATAATAAGCTCGCAGTCAAACCACACAGGCGATCGACGTCAGTCCCTGTCCACTTGGGGTCACCGATGCCGGCCGACCAATGACTGATGTCAGTTGCTTCTCTTCACTGTCCTACTGACGTTGGCTGATCAGACCGATGCTGGTTGCTCTGACGCTCAGCAACCTTCAGCAACCCCTCCAATGGCCTTCTCCATGTCTACATCAGTGAAGCTTTTAGCTCCACACCCTAACAATCTCCCACTTGGAGATAAATAGCTACACTATACTTATACCTGTAATCCATCTAATCTATTTCCTGGTTTGTATCCCTCTTCAAGATCAATCCTGAAGACAACCCACCACACATCCCGTGGTAAACCTCCTGTCATCCGAGTACCCTGCCACATCCGAACCTAAAAATCCATGTAGTGAAGTCCTAACCCTGCATGTATACCTGCTACTGGTCCCTCTCAAATACCTAAGAACTCACTTCCCCGAATTGGCTCCTAACTCTCTGATAGCTCCCACTGCATGGGAATACTTAGGTCTATACCAGACCTCATGTGATTTCAGACACTGTACCAGTCTAGCCCTCAGTGTGCTCCAGCTCTGCATCCTAAACCTCTCCAACACCTGATTCACATCAGCTCTCTCTGGAGACAAAATCAACCTGTGATCTCCATGTCTCCCATGTCAAAGAATTTTGCTGCTCCAAACTCCTCATGACATGCCACTAAACTAATCTTACCCTTAGCTCAGCAAAACCCTATATGTACAATCTTGCTAGCAAAACATACCATCCACATACAAAAATAGAATGATGTTGCAATCATCATCCCCCTGGTAAGACAAACCATAGTAGTTATCCTGACATTGACTGAAGCCATGCTCTGTCTTGCACCTGTCAAAACCTGTACCACTGTCTTGCAGCTCCTCAAGACCATATACCCGGTCTTCCGTCTCACGTATCCGTTCACTCTATTCTTCAACTAAGGTATCCATTTATCTCTGTGATTTCATCCAGCTGGCAACCCTACCAAAAACACCTATTTGGTTCACCTCCAAGGAATCACATCCTCATCCATGCCAAGCTCACACCTATTTCCTGGATCCTTCCTGCTCTACAATCAACAACATGTATAAAGAAGTGGAACAATGAATTTGAGGGCCTACTTACGTCTTCAGTCCTCTGTATGGGTTTTTGAGACTCCTTGACAGCGTGCTGTCCACCCAAAATCTGTTACAGTGACCGACCTCGGTCACTCCACAGTCTACATCCAACTGACGTCGGTTCCATGCATTTGTCTCTGACTATCGACCCTGCAAATATCGGTGTCCCTACTGCCGACGTCGATCCTCTTGACCGACATCGGTCTTACCTACTACCGACGTCAGTCCTCCAGACTGACGTCGGTCTTACCCTGCCTGACATCGCCGGCTTCGGTCTGCACATGACTGACATCGGCATCTATCTGTTTGACGTTGATTCCTCCTGACCGACACCGATACCTGTGTTCGCCTGTGAGTGATGAATTTTTACCCGTGAGCTCCTTTGAATCAAAACCCATGTCCAAACTGCTCTACTCAGAAGTATCCAGCACCATCCACTGGTTTCTATCCACCATCTCCTCCAAGTACAGCAAGGCTTTCTAGTTCTTAAGCCTGTCAAATATATCTGTCTTCTGCTTAAGAACATGCATCTCCTTCCTGCTCATGTGACCAAGCCTACGAAGCCACGTCTCCGCAAAAAAAGAAGAATTAGTAATATAAACAAGTAGATAAAGAGTACTTGTTTTCTTACCACCAGCTAATTCAAGTGCATCTACTGTGAGAGTTCTTGTGCATCTCTCATCACCCAATCTTTCTGAAGAAATTAGCCATATCTCCAAACCTGGGACCTGCATGACCTTCATCAACACCTGTGTGTTGGCCACCTGCAATTTTAGCTTCACTTCCCCTTTGCCAATTCTTTGGCAAGGCTCACCAGCTCCTCTACCTAGGGTTACATGGAAAGAGGCAACCGAATCTTTTATACAAGATTCAACTTTATCCAAGAAACCTCCTAGAGCATCCTGTGCAACAACACCTGCTACATCTGCTTCTTCAGTTTCTTCATGCTGATCTGCTACCAACCAACAATAATCTTTTACCTGCTCTTTCTTTCCATAGGACCTTAAGAGACCATCTGTGCTTTTCAACTCTTCCATTCTTAGCTTACTTTCATCTGCCATTGCTCTACTCCCACTCAATCAGAAACCCCTGAGAGTGACCTGTAATCAAAACACACTACCCAGATCTAAACCAGTCTGTTAGTATCCCAACCAAAAGCTCTGATACCACTTGTCAGTGGTATCAAGCTGTGAGCCAACAACCTTGCTCTGATACCACTTGTCAAGATCTTGCTCCACTAAAAGAGCACAATATGATTACCAAACCAAGCAACTTAATATGTGGAAATTAACCAGATTCACCAAGTAACTAGAATTCAGAATAACACATGATATGAGAGACAATACACAACTTGTATTAATACTTTATAGAAAAGAATACAATAAAGAAGATGCCACTTCTTCTCCACCACCTCTTCAGAGGCTCACCACACCTCAAGTGAACAGTAATTCTCTCCTCAAAGCTCTCCCTCTCAGGTCCCAACACCCAACTCAAATACAGAGTTGGTGTTCACCTCCCGTGCTCCACGCACACCACAAGTGCTCCACGCACTCCACAAGTACTCCACGTACTCCACAATTACTCAAGGTACTTCAAGTAGATCTCCTATGAACTTGCAACAACCTGCAATTCAACAGACCATACTTATGGAAGGAACTCCCTTGCCTTCCTCTTTGGTCTATCCGAGTACACACCTGTACTCCAAGTAGATCCTGCCTGATTTTGCTCCCTATTGTGTTGGTGTCCTATCTGATCTTGCACACTTGCAAATCAACCCGATTCTGCACACCTGTGAACCTTGACCTTGCACACACATACACCTACAGATCAATGATCTTACTTACCATGTAGATCTCCTATATAGGCCATACACCTGTGACCAAGATCCTACACACCTGAAGAATCCTGCTGACTCTCCAAAACCAGCACCCACCTTGGTACTGCTGTGGAACTAGGAGGAACACCCTTGCTCACCTCACACACAAAAGGAGCTAACTTTGCTCAACTCAAACTAGAACACTTTTCCAATACAACCATGAGTCTATTATATAGATCTCATCCAAACAATGATTAGACATCTAATTACAATAATTAGATCCGTAGCTCTTAGTCTAAAAATAGCACTCATAATGCAAACACTTGGTTCATTAGCTAACTACCCATAATAAGCTCACAGTCAAACCACACAGGCGACCGACGTCGGTCCCTGTCCACCTGGGGGTCACCGACGCCGGTCGACCAATGACCGACGTCGGTTGCTTCTCTTCACTATCCTGCCGACGTCGGCTGATCAGACCGACGCCAGTTGCTCTAACGCTCAGCAACCTTCAGCAACCCCTCCAATGGCCTTCTTTATGTCTGCATCAGTGAAGCTTTTAGCTCCACACCCTAACAACCTCTAGGGCATAAACAGTAAATCTCTTCAAGAGCTCACTCTCTCTTTTATGGTCCCAACACACAACTCAAACATAGAGTTGGTGTTCACCTCCAACCAGTCAGTATCCACTACTTCCAATACACAAGTACTCCATGTACTTCAAGTAGATCTCCCATGAACTTGTAATAACCTGTAACTCAAATGATCTTACTTTTGGAAGGATCTACCTTGCCTTCCTCTATGCTCTATGAACGAGTACACACCGTACTCCAAGTAGATCTCTCCTGATCCTTCTACATGTTGTGTTGCTATCACCTTTGATTGTACTGCCACCTGTAGATCTCCTTTCACCTTGCACACACACACACACACACTTGAAAATCAATGATCTTAATTACACATGTAGATCTCCAAATGTGGCCTTGCACACCTGTTGACCAAGATCCTACATACATGAATAAACTTTTTGATTCTCTAAACTAGTACGCACACTTGGCACTATTGTGGAACTAAGAGGAGCTACCCTTGCTCTCTTCACACACAGAAGGAGCTAACCAAGCTCAACTCTGAACTAGCACAAATTACAATACAACCCATGAGTCTATTATATAGATCTCATGCAAAAAAGAATTAGACATCCAATAACAATAATTAGATCCATAGCTCAAGACTAAAATTAGCCTCTTATCATGCAAACAATTGGTTCATTAATTAACTGTCTATGAACTAGTAGTTTTGGAACTACACAAGCGACTAACATCGGTCCTTGTCTACTTAGAGGTGACCGATGTCGATCGATCCCTGACCAACGTTGGTTGCTCTTCTCACTGTATATGACCGATGTTAATTGCTCTGTAACTCAGCAACCTCTTAGCAACCTCCTCCATGTTTGCATCAGTGAAGCTTTTAGCTCCATAACCTAACATAGAGATGACATACTATATGATATTTTATATCATTTTAATTTTGTCCTATAATTATATGTAATAAGATGTACATTTTGAGAGAGAGAGACATGTATATTGGTGTATACATTCTGATGTTAGACTCATTATTTATATATATTATCCTTGTTTATTTCTATTGGTTCATGGTTTGTTTTGATGTTTATGGGATGATTTGATGGTTATATTGATTATTGATGATGCTCTATTGATTATGCTTATGTTATGGACATTGGATATTGATGTAGAATCACCTAGCTAGGAATGTGATGGATTTTATTTATGGTTATGATTTATGACATGCTGAATTTTAATGAGTATATGCTTCATTATTTAGATTTAGACATGTAGTGAAAATGGTTTCTTACTTTATTTTTCATGGATGCTTTGACTTTGATATGATAATGGATATGCTTATGATGTATGTTTTTGATTATGACATATGTTGATGCATGGTTTTTATGATTATTGTTATTGTTACTTAAATTAAAACACATAAAGTGAGTTGATTAACAACACTAGGTATGAGAACAAAAGAATATAATCAAAAGACAAACATCTTAGAGAGTATATAAACTATTCATGATAGGATAGGAAGAGGAAATGATGCTTCTTCTTTGACAAGGACTAAAAACAAAACTAAAGTTGGATTAACTTAAGGAACTTAAGCCTTTTAAATGCTTCACATTAGCATTTGTTAGTTGGTTAAAAAGGTGTCTTAATCACATAATGTTAAGTGATCTTAGAATCCCTTGATTATAGTGTATAAAGGAGAGATGGATGAAAGATGGAACCTTCTTATGATACTAGAACACCTCTGCCATAGGTGTCTAAAGAGTTAGTATAAACAAGCCTTTGTCATACAAAGTGTAGACTGATCAATGTGGGAAGTCTACTCATGAGACCCGATTATGGCTTTCAAGATTATTTTGCTTATGAGAGATGATTGTGGATTTAAAAATTATTGTGATTATATTATTGACTAAAAATGGGTCTTTTGCTTTCTTTTGTTGTTGCTTAGGGGTTGGGGAAGCTGATCGATGTGAGAAGATTCCAATAAATTGCTTGTTTTGAAAATTCTTTACTCATCCATCCTTTAAGGGAGTGTTCTAAGTTTTTATACTTTGTTCAATACTTTTGATTCATATCATTCAAGGGAGAAGTCTACCTTACTTATAGTAATTTCAAATAGATTTTCAACAATTTTACTTCAAGGAAGTATTCTATGAATGCTAAGAATGACCCATGAATGTTATTGGTTTGGATTTTTCTTTATTGTTTTGCTTGATTTTTCTTAACATATATGTGATTATATAGGCTTAAGGGTTCACCTTTATGAAGGCAAAAATAAAAACACAAGAATGTTGATTGGGTGTAAAAAGGTTTAGGTGACAATGATCATGGGGATCCATCCTATAAAAAGGGGTAGAAAGTACCATGAGAATCATGCCATGGGTAGATCCATGGTACCCATTGTTTAAGATTAGGCTATAACTATGATGGATAATCACATGATTAAATTTTAATTATTTTCCCCTAAAAATAGGGATATGAATGTGGTTTGTAAGCAAGGGATGAGCTTAAGTCATACATAAGGTGAATTTGATCCTTTTAATAAAAGAAAAGATACATATGCAAAACATTGAGGGATTTATGTTTTGGATTACCTTCAAAAGAGGACAACTAATATGCTCCTAATCCATACTTATGGGTTATGATATAAGGTCCAAGCCAGTTGAAATCAAACATGCCCACTTTATTTTCTCCATATTGGTAACATGTTGGTTTTCCTTTAGGATGAGGTCTTTAATGTTAAATTCTCACACTTTAAGGTGTTTATTATAGGCATGTTTAATGCACTCTTGATAGACATGAAGATGGGTGAAGGCAGCTAAATGACACTCATCAAGTAGCTCAAGTTGGGATAAATGATGCTAATGATAATCATCCTTAGTAATTAGATCTTGTAGAGATATGTGAATAAATGGGATTTAGACTTTGAGAGGTAAGATGGACTCAGCCTCAACTCCAACCACAAGATATAATGGGGTATCACCCATAGGATTTTGGATGGTAGTGTGATATGCCCATAAGGTGATGGGGATGTGAAAACTCCAATCCCAATTAGATGTATTGACCATTTTAGTGAGCATGTTGTTAAGAGTTTTGTTAGAGGCTTTTGCTTATCCATTCACTTGAGGGTGATAGAGTGAGTAAAAACTTAACTTAATATTGAATGCATCATAAATACCCTAGACTAGATTGTTTTTAAAATATTTACCATTTTTAGTGATACTATTATGAGGAACATTGAAGTGGTAGATGATGTGATGGTCGATAAAGTCAACAATCTTTTATGCTTTGGTTGAGACTAGAGGAATAACCTCTACCCATTTGGTAAAATACTCAGTCACAGTGATGATAAAATGGTGTCACTATGAAGAATGGTGATTAATTTCACCAATAAGGTCTAGACCCCATTATGAGAAGGGTAAAAAATTAGTAGAAATGTAAAGACTATGGCTAGGTGTGTGATGCAGATTGACATGTTTTTGACACTTAACACAATTTTTCACATAATCACAATAGTTTTTGTTAAGGTTAGGCTAGGAAAAACTAATGCAAAGGATACATTTGGCTACAGTGAAGCCACTAAAGTATCCCCCATAGATATCATCATGCATTTCATTGATAGCGTGAAAGGCTTTGTGACTATGTAGGCAAAGAAAAAAGAGACCATCAAAGCCATGTTTTAAAATAATTCCCCCCATATTGGTATAACATGAGGTACTCTAGATAAATGATCTTTGAGCATTGTAGGAAAGACCAAAAGGAATGATGGTAAGGTTAAGGTAGCCAAAGGTCTATGGATACCACTATTCAAGTTGGATTTGTTCCACATTAAAAATGGTGGGAGAGTTTGGTTTGACATAAGAGGGTTGGGTGAGTCTATGGAGAATGATAGATAGGTTAGAGTTAGAGGGTATAGATGGGATCTGAGAGGTGAGTAAATCCATGGTGTTGGAAAAATTGTTCATAGATCATGAGGTTGAATCGATGAGATAATATTCAAATGATGTCAAGAGTTCATAAACTAGTTGCTTGTACTATTATAAAACATCATTCTCATACTGGTAGGATCTATTGACTTGATTGACCACAAGTTGGGAGTCACCAAAGATGTTGATCATTTTAACTCTCAAGGCTAATGTAGTTTGAAGGCATATGACTAGGGCTTCATACTTAGCCATATTGATGGTATATTCAAAGTCAAGCTTGAAGGATAAAAGAAGAGGTTCATCATCAAATAGAATAAAGACAATTCCTACTTCCCCACCATATTGACACTTTGATCCATCAAAGAATATGGTGACTTGATAGGTGATGTCTACTTGAGAGAGGGTCATTATGGACTCATCAGGGAACTCAAGAGGAGGAGGTTGGTTGTCTACTAATGGTGCTTCAGCCAATTAGTCGGTAATGAATTGACATTTAATTAAATTTTGATAAAGAAACTCAAGGTCAAACTTTGATAAAAACATGATCCACTTGGCCATACATTGGTTTTGGTATGGCTTGGAGTGCATATACTTGGGTGGGTTAGTATTAGTGATGGCATAGGCTTTATGGTTAAGAAGGTAGTGACAAAGTTTGGTTGCCATGAAAACTAAGGATAAGAAAAGTTTCCCAGTATGGGTATACCAAGTCTCATACTCTACAAGCATGTAATTAATATAGTAGATGGCTTGCTCTTTGTGTTCCTCATCCTAATGAGCAAGCATTGCCCATAGGGAATGATCAGTGGTGGAGATATAAAGATAGATAGGTTTGTTATCCTTGGGAGGGGAGAGGATAGGTGGAGATAGGAGGTATTATTTGATCAAATCAAAATCCATTTGATAATCTCCATTCCACTTGAAAGATACATCCTTCTTCAGAAGGTGGTGGAAATGTTGGCATCAGTCTAAGAGCTAAGAGATAAAGTAATTAATGGATTAGAGCTTCTCCTACAAAATATAGAGTTGCTTAATGTGGGTAATAAGAGGCATGTTGAGGATTAATTCTATTTTTTTAGGATATAATTTGATTCCCTAAAGGGAAATAATAAATCTAAGGAGCTTACCTAATAAGACTCTAAAAATACACTTCTTGGGGTTGAGGCAAATATGGTAATGGATGAGGTGCTTAAAGATAATCTTGAGAATGGCTAGATGGTCCTTAGTATATTTAGATTTCCCAAAGAGGTTATCCACATAGTCCTTGATAATTTTGTGGATAAGGTTGTGGAAGATGTAGGTCATGGCATGTTGGTAAGTTGCATCAGCATTCTTTAGTATGGAAGTCATGACCCTATAGCAAAAGGTTCCCCATGGGGTGATAAAGGAAATTTTGTGTTGATATTCATGGGTAGTTAAGATCTAATTTTAACTCAAGAATTTGTTCATGAGAGATAACATCTTGTGGCTAGATTTAAGATCAACTAGTTGGTCAATGTTTGGTAGAGGAAAGTCATCTTTTGGCTAGGCAAGGTTGAGGTCATGAAACTCTACATAAATGCATAGTCATCTAATTGATTTGGCGATAAAAACAACATTTGAGACCCATTGGGGATAATCAATGGGTTGAATGAAATTGATAGATTGGAGACATTAGAACTATTCTTTGATGAGAAGGACTATGCAAGGGTGTATTTGTCAAAGTTTTTATTTGATGAGTTTCATATCATGATTGGTGATTATGTTATAGGTGGTGATGATGGGGTCAATTCTTGGCATATCACTATAAGACTAAGAAAATTATATACTTTGATCTTGAAATAAGGAGGGGAAGTCCTAAATTTCCTTAAAATTTAATGATTAGACAATTTTTATAATGTCAGGGATTATATAGAGTACCCAAGTTGATATCTATGTTGGATTCATTTAATATGGTCAAAGTCTTAGGAGGAAGGGATTTGTGGATGGAATAGTATAGGACACTAAGGTAGGTGAAAATGGCATCATCAACCTATCACTAAATAATTTTAATGGTAGGAGAGTCATCTCCTATCATCTTAGGATGGGCTAAAAGGATGGTTACGATTGGCTCCTCTTTTTGATAAGTCAAGGGTCTAAGGCTGATCATGTTGACAAAAAAAATGTTAGGGGGGATGATGTCATCATCCTCATGTAAAGGTGGAGGAGAATTTAGTGAGGGAGGGATGTCTTCCTTAATGATGGTGACTTTAGGTCGTTTGGTTTTCCTCTTAGTGGGTAGAATGAAACTGAGGCCATGTCTCTCATGAGGCTTTTTGGTCTTAATGTAAATCAACTCATGTTGGCCATGCTCATATTTTCCAAGACCAATTCCCTTCCAAGTACACCTATGGAGGTATGTCTTAGCAAAACTCAATTTTTATAGATAAGAGAAGATGAATATCAATGGTTGAGGTGAAGAAGAGGTGGTGGAAGCATCTAATGATTTGTCGAGTCCCCCATAGATGAAATGGGTTTGAAAATGTGAAGGTCCAAAGGGAATAATGGATTTAATATTAGGGTCATACCCAAGTTGGTGGTTAAGTTTCCCATACTCTTGGGGAGTAGGTAAAATATCAAGGGTGAGGAGGTGATATTCCCCTAGTGAAAGATGTTGGAATGTTGATTTCAAGTTATCTGAGCTGGGGATCTGATTAGAGGGGATGGATGAGCTAGTTGATGCCTCATTGGTAGAAGAAGATATGGGTTCATTATTCATGGTTGAGGTATTATATTTGGCTAATGAGGGTGTGTTAGATGGAGGTAGAAGGATTTCATAGGTTGATAATTCATGTTTCATGATGAAAAGGGACTTAGGTTAGCTTGTATAATGAAAACCTAGCCCTTATGATCAAATTTAATGAAATGATGAAGAGTAGAAGATACACAACCCATGGAGAAAATCCAAGGTCATCCTAATAAGAAATTATATAGAAAATCACCTTCCACTAGATATAAGATCTCAAGTAGCATGCAAGGTCCTACATGGATATGAAGGAAAATAGTTCCCAAAGTAGTGGCCATGATATCATTTAATGATCAAATCACCACTAAGGTTTTTGACATAATGTCCTCGAGTAATTTGAGTTGGTTGTATGCATGGGAAGAGATAATGTTGATACTAGCTCCCCTATTAATCATAACCCATTTGATGTAGGTTTGGTTGATGAAGGAAATGATAAAAAAGGGGGATCTAGGTCATCAAGGTGGATGGAAGGTATTTATAAATCCTTGAAGGTGATAAGGTTGGAAAGCTAAAGAGTGATAACAAAGGTTGCTAGAGGTTGAGGGTCTTCAGGTTAGACCTCTATTTATTGTAGTGCCTCTATCATTATTTGGTGATGATGAGGTGAGGTAGAGATCAATTCATATAGTCTCATCTTCACTAGGGTTTGGTGAAGTTATTTGAGAACTACTCTCTCAATTGATTCAGAGGGGTTAGATTGCGAGGTACCCAACATAAATACCTTGGGTTTGGATAAAGGTGAAGATGATTGGATATGGTTTGGTTAGGAGGTAGAAGATGGATACATGCATGAGATGGAAATGTTTTCCTTCCCCTTATCTTTCGATTGAGAATATGATCATGTGACCTAATGGATAGTATGGATAGAGGGAAGAGTTGGGGTAGGAGAGTGGTTTGGTTCCTCATCACTTTTATGTGAGAGAAATAGAGTAGAAATTTGTTGGGTAATGGTTGTTATTTGTTGGATTTGTAATGGGTTAATGGGAGTTTCATCTATTAATAGATAATCCTCATCATAGAGCTAATGGATTATGGTTTGGATAAATTTGTAATTCTCCATGTCATGCCCTAGTTTCCTATGATAAAAACCCACTTGGTAGTCATTATACCAAATAGGTTTTGGATTGAGAGGGTTGAATGGTATGATAGGAGGTAAGGTCAAGCAAGAAGCTTACACTAACCTTTCGAAAATAATTGAGTAAGACTAAACTAAAGTTGGTGAGGGTTTAGAGGTTTTGGATTTGGTTGGTGAGATAGAAGTCCTTTTGGAAACAAGTTTTGTAATAGGAGGCTTTGGAAGGGTAGTATTATTAGTGGATGGTTTTGGTTTTATTAAGGTGGAAGTTTATAAGTTAGAGGTAAGAGGTTTTAGGGTAGGTAGTTTGGTTATTGATGGCTCAATAAAGATAGGTGTGTGTCAAATCAAGTGTGATGGTATAACCAATAGTGATGGTTAAGTTTTGGGTGAGATAGTCAGCTTCCTAAGAAAAGTGGAGGGATGAGGCTTAAAAATAGAGGGTAAGGTTGAGGGAGGTAAAATTTTGGCTCTCTAGACTTTTGGTGACTTTACTTCTTTGATTTATTTGGTTTTGTGCTTGGTTGTTGGGTTTGGTGAGGTAAGTTCCACTTTCAAAGATGGGTGATTAAGACTTTATGTAAGGAAGGTGCCAAGATTTTTGGTTGGTTTGGTGGTTTTGGTTAGAGAGGATGATCTAGTTATTTTAGACTTGGTTGCTTTGGATGGTTGAGAAATGGTTGGGTTCATAGAGGTATTGATTGGATAGGTTAATATGGTAGGGGGATAGATCATATAAGTGGTGGGTTGGTCTGTTAAATTGGGGGTTAAAGGTTCTTATTTAGTTATGTAAAGGAGCCCCAATTTCTACCAAAAGGTGGCTTGATCCATTTTAAGGTTAGAGACAAATTCCAATTTATGTACTAGTCTAGAGAAAGGTTTGTAGACTAGTTTTATTCCCTATATAGTGGACTTAAAAGATAAGCCCATAGGTTGATATAAAGGGATGGTAACCTCATCCTTTTCCTCAATCAAAGGATGTAATGTTTGGATAGGTGGTTCCTCTATGGGAGGTGCAGACATGGTGGCTTCTTCTTTGGGGATGATCTCTAAGGGATAGTAAATTACTTGAAAATTGAAGGAGAAGGTAAAATGGGTGCTTGTTCTATTATGTTAGCTGATTACTCTACTACCTCAATAAGTGGAGGAGGAGAAATGGGTCCTTCCTTAGTTTGGCTATCCAATAGTAGAGAAGATAACTCTACTACCTCAATAAATGGAGAGGGTGAAAGGGGTGCTTCCTCAGTTTGGGTCTCCAATAGAGGAGATGGTAACTCTACTACCTCAATAAGTGGAGAGGGTGAAGAATAAATAGATTGGGTAGATGGTTGTTTATTAATGAGTGTGTCAATAACCATCTTAATAGTATAGGCATAATTAGAACACTTAACCTTATTGATCTCATTTTTGATATGTGCATGATTAGAATAAGGTTGTCTGAAAATGTCAAGGGCTTGGTTCATAGGTTTATTGGGGTTGTCCAATGCGAATTACCCCTTATCAATGATGGATTGGACAATGCCTTTGAAAGTGTTACACCTAATAATGTCATACCCAACTACCCGATGTAAATTACATAGGTCATTATTAGTGTACCAACTAGGTTATGATGAAAAGAATAAAATTATTGAGGCTTGATAGGAGGAAGTTGTATGATGTTATCCTTCAACAACTTCTCTAGGATCAAAGTGTAAGATTCCTTGAGTGGAGTAAATTGCTTATGATTTTTTTATTTCTAGTTTCTCATATTTTGATTAGAAGAATTTGATTGTTTAATAGATGGTGGAGTGGTTTTAAGGACAACCACATTCATAGTTCACTTATATTTGGCATTGGTATTTGTTTGGTTACTTAGCTTAGAGGAAGAGGCCTAATTGATTTTGTAGCTAGACTTCTTATTTTTTAACTTTAGATTTCCTTCATCAATGGCTCTATTTTATATTTTACACACCATGGTGAAATATTTTCCAAAGGTTTTGAAAACTTTAGACATGTAATGTAGAAGATATGTGCTCAACACATGCTTGAGAAAAAAGTCTTATCAGTTTGGGTTGGGGTAAGGAGAAGGAAATCTAACTATTTAGGCTCCTTTAATGAGTTAAAAAATCAGCAATAGATTCATCATCATATTTCTAGATAGAGTAGAGGTTGGTGATGGAAACCTTCTTGTAAATATTTATCAAAAAGTGATCCAAGAAAGTTTAGGACAATTAGGTGAAGGAGAATAAAGAGTATTTAGTTATGGGACTATACTATTCTAAGACTAGACCAGACAAGGACATAAGAAAAGTAAGAATTAGGAGGTCATCATTGTAGGCAATCAAATAACTTGCATGCCTAAATGCCATGAGGTGTTGCTAGGGATCATACTTACTCTAAAACTTAGAGAACTTGGGAGGTTACCACTGAGAAGGATATGGTCTGATAGAGATAAATAGGTGAATGGGTTCATTACATATTTGATCATATGATAAGATGTTGTGATCCCTAAAGATATATGACTCTAGAGTGGTCATCTTATCCATTAGAATTTTCATTACAACCATTTTAGTTTATGCACATACAAGGATATAAGGTGCATATTGTTGTGGTGTTTGGGTGACATACTGATAACTGGTAGGAGGTTGAGGGACTAACACATTGATACGTGAACACCAGTGGTTGGGTAAAATTTATGTAGGGGTATTTAAATGTAGGTGGTTGGGTTATAGGTAAAGGCACATGCCCTTGGTGTAATGGGCACATGTTGGGAAGAAGTGGTGGTTGGGTTGGTAATAAAATGAAAGTGTTATGACCTTTGTCCTGATTGGTGGTAAGATATAAGGTATAGACACCATAAGATTTTGAAGTGGGGTAGTGGTTAGTAGATTGGGGGTAGCTAAAGGAAGGTTGGAAATGTTAGTGGTAAACACTCCAATGGTGAGGGGAATAGAAGTGGCTAGTGGTTAGGTTATTTCTAAGGTAAAAGAGTTGTTGGTAGGGGTGGAAGGTATAAGGGTGTTTATAGGTTGGGTAGGTTGGTTTTCCATAGTTGTATCAAAGGGATTATTAGTGGATGAGGAAGCTTGGGTAGCCAATGGTTGGGTGGTGACTATAGAAATAGAATTGTTTCTCATATGGTGGTAAGTCATGCCATAAGGTGGGTCCATGGATGGCATCAAGGTAGGGGTACAATGAGGTATGGTGCTAAGATAATGCTAAAGGGCCACATGATTGTCATCTAGGAAGGTGGAAAATATTGCATCTCCTTGGAGAACTTCTTGAGGGAAATGAGGAATTCCATAAGGATGGGGAGATTTTTATGGTTTATAAATGTACTTCATGGATAAAGATGTAGAGGAGGTTGATTGGGTTGGTGATTGGTTATGTTCTACTAGGTTCCTTCATTATTGGTGAGTTAGAATCATATAAGACAAGGGAGAGAGAAAACACAAATAATCTCACCACTAAAATAAAGAGAAGACAAGAAATGAGAAAAGAAATATATCATACACTAGAAATTATGTTAAATCCTAAATTTCATTTTAGTCTCTCTTTTGGCTTATGCCTTAAGCTTTCAAGAAATTATGTGACAAAAATTGGCTTGTAGTACGAGTACTAGAAAAGATTTGTATGGCTAGTTTTAGGTTCTTTAGGATCTCAAAAAGAATTTATATTGGAAATTAATGTGGCTTGGTATTGGGGCCTACCCCCTCACTTCACACATTGTATTGATAAGGGTATTATGTGTTTATCCAATATATAGAAATTTATAGAGTTTATACTCAACCAAAGAGCTAAGTTGGTTATTGCCTTGGTAATGACCTCCAAGTAAGATTGTTTGGAAAGGGTAAGGTGATTAATAGGTGATGAAATCTTAGTCAGGACTTGTCTCAAGTTTTTTTGATGTTTGATTGATTATGGTGGTTTGGTATAGTGTGTGCAATAAGAGTAATGCTATGATTGAATTACTTTAATTAAATTTAGACTATTAGCTAAACTTCTAAGAAATCAATGTATATAGTTGATTTTAAGCCCAAAAGAGATTTTAGTTTTGTTTATGAGAATAGAATAGAGATAAGAGTCATATAGGTGTAAACAAAAGAAACCCAAGTAGAAACTCAAGGTTCCCATTGGGCATGCCATAATGTTTTAGTGAATTTATGCTTATATTTTGATAAAAAAGAAGAAGAAACTATATATGTTTATGGTTGAATAGCTTGTTTGATTGTGTGTACATTGAATCAAATGATTATGAATAAATCCTCTTTGGCTTGGGAGGATGGCCTAGAAATAAGACAACACTACAGAAAATTGTTTAGTTAGATAGATAGATAGCTGGGTGGATTGCCTAGTGTTAGCTAGATTTTGGAAGCATGAGCTTCCTTAGGGGATATCAATCCACACAATTTAAAAAATTAAGTTTATAAAATATAAGATAAATTGCATGCATCAATAATCAAAAGATACTAAAATTGAACACAAAAAATGGTTGATAAAGAAATAGACTAAAAATGACTAATATATAAATAAAAAGTCAATACTAATGTTAAATGGATCAAGTGTGCTTCAAAAAATAGGATAGGGGTATGTGATTACGTTGGGAAACAAAAAATTGGGTTTGGTCAAGGGTAAGGGGGTGAAAATAGCTTGTTGTTATTTCCTACCACAGTGATCATCGATGGTTAATGTGACTATCAATGGTTAAGTTGATTGTCGATGGTTAAGGCAACCATCAATGATTAAGTTAACCATTGGTGGTTACTATGTGTACATTATGGGTTGATAAAATTTAGATTGATGAGATCACAAAAGGAAATTCTAGGAGGTTATCTTGTACTAGGCTCATTTCAAAATACAAATAAAGTAATTGAATATTGGAAAACAAACAATTAGCTTTAAAATGTTGGTTAGATGAATGGTTGAGGTGGTTAGATTTTTGATAGTGTCTAATGTGATTATGATAGAGTAATGGTTTTTTTATATCATCTATGGGAAAATGTAAATTTGGATTTCTATTATGAAGGATGGATCATTAGATTATTGGATGAAGTGACCTAAAAAGAAATTCTGGATGCACAAACTCTTGGAATTCTTGATGATAGTCATAGATCATTTTCACCTCCTTCCCTTTTATTATTTTAGGAAAGGAAGGAGAGGTACAACAAGATGTTAATTAGGCCTTCTAATTATAACTCATGTATGAAATGATTTGTACATGGATTTAAATAAGTTAATTTTAGAAAATCAAGGTGGAGTGGATTCCATGTTAGTGCTTGGGATGGTGGACCCTAACCATAAGCATTCAAGGTCCAAGGTAAGAAGGTGGTGAAATTGGGGCTTAGTTAGTTGGTCAGACTGACCATGGTTAGGCCCCATTAGAGTTAAAAGGTTTAAATTGGTCCCAAGGGGATATTAAGGTGGTTAAGTGGTGTTTTGACATTTAGAATTACACTGTGCAAATTTCTAGTGTGTACAAGTACTAAAATAACTTGAGGATGGAGGGAAATTTTATTAGATATTGTAGGTTTCCCCATAATTTGTAGAGGATCACATTGCTAGACATAATTTATCACTTTCTTTTGAAGTGAAGGCCAATACTATCTAAGCCCACATATATTGTAAATAGTCATTTTGGCTAAATAATGACATCATCTTGTCTCATCATGGCAAACTATCAATATATATCATATATATCATCTTATCATACATGCTTTATAAGTACCAAATCATGTCCACATTTGAATAATCCACCATAAAACCATTTATAGTTAGTATTATATCCAATCAAATGTTTCCTTTGTTTAGGAGTTAAATCATAAGGAAATTTTCATGTGGCTAGATAATTGGCCATATCAATAAACCATGGAGAGTGAGATGAAACTATGATTGGTGGTTCATATATAAAATTATCCTCTATTGGCTCATCTTATCTTTAAAAATTTAATCTTGACAATAATTCAACAACTAAATTAGCTTTTTGTAGCTTATTAATGATTGTTATAACAAATTCCTACAATAGTAGTAACCATATAGTGATCCTACCTCCTACCACTTGTTTGTTCATTTGATATATTATGGATAAATGATCTATATAAATGAATATTTTGTATCTAGAGATGTGTTGATAGAATTTTTTCATAGCATAAATGATAGAAAGGAACTCATTTTTAGTACTTGTATAGCTCTTTTTATTGTGAGCTAAATTCTTACTTATGTAATATATATTATACATCTTACCTTATTAATATTTATACCTAATAACTTCTCCCATAGAATTTTTATATGAATATGTGTTTATGTAAAATGGATGTTCCCAATTGGGACCTCTAAATATTGGATGATAAATTTATTTTTCTTTTATTTTATCAAAATCCTATTGCCATTTGTCAATCCATAAAAAATCACTATCGTTGGTGAGAAAGGAAAACATAGGTGCATCAATCTTACTAAAATTCTCAATAAAAACACTTGTAACATCATGTTTTACCTTAAAAACTCTTACTATCTATTGGATTTTTTTATGTGAAGGTAACTTTGAAATGACTTAAATGTTTATAAGATCAATCTGTATACCTTGGTATAAGATATGATGACCTAAGATAATTATTTGATCTACCATCAGCAAACTCTTCTCATGACTTAAGGACAAAAGATATCATTCACATTTGGTCAAAAATTTATCTAAATTTGTTAATGATTCATCAAAATAACACCATGTACTATAAAAAAATCCATGTATACCTCAACACACTCATTAGTAAGATCAAAAAATATAACAAAAACTATTCTCTAAAAGGTTGTTGGCGCATTGAATAAGCCAAAAGGTAAAAATTTGTATGAAAATGTCCCCCACGTAAATGTGAAATTGGTTTTATGTTAATCTTTAGGAGATATTATTATTTTATTATACCTCTTGAATCCATCGAAGAAGAAAAAATACTACACTTTATCTAGATTGTCTAAGACTTGGTTTATGAAGGGCAAGGAAAAAATGTCTTTCATAATTGCTTTGTTAAGTTCCCTATAATATATACATATTATCCATTTGACATTTTTTAGGTATTATTACTAGTGATGAAACCCATTTACTATCTGGTATTACATATATGAATCTTACCTACAATAGTTTTTTTGTTTCAATTTTCACCATATCTCTTAGTGTTGGATTTTCCTTCTTTGGGGTAATCTAATTGGTTTAATGTTTTTAGTATATATATGATGGGTGAATACACTTGGATTTATTCCATTCATGTCATTATATTCCAAATAAAAATATTTAGTTTGATTCTTTACTACATAGAATACCTTGATCTCATGTTCATCATTTAACCAACTATTTATGTTTAGAATTTTTCTTGGTTGTGTTTCAATTTATTTTGTCCCTAGAAAGATTGAATTAAATTGTATAAATTAACTCATAAGATATTTCAAGCGACAAAGGATGAGGTTTAAATATGTGGAAGATGGCTATGCCTTTAAATAAGGACTTTCCTTCTGAAATCAACTTGTTAATGGATAATAAAAAGCTAGAATGAAATACTCTTGGCTATTTTGTGAAAAACTAATAACACTCTAATAGAGGTGTGTGATAATATATTTCATCATGAGTGTCATCAAGGAGTATTTTATAAACTTATATATATGTTTTAAAAATTTATATCTCTAGTATGGTGATCTATGGAGCCAGACTAGGCATCTTTGAAGCTAGACCATCTTCTTCCATATAACATGTTAACTCTTCTTTTAGATCTTTTGCTTAGTTTTTAATTACCATCATTACCAAATAATGAGTAATATTTCCATTTTGATCTGGTTTATCTACCCATAAGTGATTTGAGGAATCTTGAGATTTTTTTAGGTGGATATAAGGATATTTTATTTTCTTTCAATCCATTATAGATTGTCATATCTTCAGACCTACAATCATTTAATGATGCCACTATGGCTAGCCACAACATTCTGAAGATCAATGATAACTCAATTTATGACCCTTTATTTTGAGTATCATAAATCTATAGAGTATTCCAAAGATTATACCATGATTGAGACGTATTAAATAACCCCCTCTAACTTGGGAATGTATTGGTTAGCCATCTATAATACTATAGTAGTTGGTGTAAACACATGAATCTAGAATAGGTTAATTATCTTTAGTATGTAAAAAAAACATTAAAAAATACAAAATATAAATTATTAAACATGGTTATTATATTGGTAAATATCTAACCAAGACAAATAAATAGAAACAATTAAAAATATACTACCTTCCTCATGGACATCATTAGATAGGCAACACACATACATGATTATGCCCAAATGTATATCTTAAATTATTCTTCAATGTAGGGTTATGAAATCCCTCAACATCTCTCCAAGAAATATATCATATGTTTTTTTAACCAATTAGAATAAAATGGGGGGAAGTTTATTCAATATTTCTATAGATTTTTTTTGCACAAAAAAGCTAATGAAAGGTCTATGGTGACCCTTCTATTTATAGGTTATCTAGTTTAGTTGTGGCCATTGGATTGAAATAAAGATGTGTGGCCTAGAATTAAGTAAATTTTGGAATCTTAATGCCATAAATATTTTGGAAAGAGGTTACATTAAAGAGGCATGTCTTTCCATAATATATATATATATATATATATATATATATATATATTTGTATTCATTAATTATTAGTACTTGACAACTTTCATGATAAGATCATCATTCATGATGTCATAATTTGGCCACTTGCCATAATTAGAGGAATAATTAAATTTAATGAATTAAGGAAAATAAAATAATTCCAAAAGACTATGGAATTTCTTATTAGAAAATATTAGGTTAATTAATTGATTTTAATTAACTTAATTAAATATGAGGATACCTTTGAAATTTTGTAAAACCATTCAACCTAATTAATCCAAAAAATATCTTACATAATCACAATTTGACTCGAGATGAATGCAGTGAATTTGATGATTGCATATGGTGTATTTCTCCAATCAGAGATACTCCAATACATTTTAAAATATGCATGTTAAGTGCATGGAATAATCTAGGTGTTTTAGTGATTTATGTGTCATTGCTAGAAATTATTCTAATTACAATTTTGACATGAGAGTGGTGAGAAATGAGTGTCTATATTTTTCCCCTATTTGGAAAGGCATTGTGACACAAGCAAATAAAAATCTTTTTAAATAATAATAAATTCATTAATAAGAAGTTAAAAATAGATTAATAAATAATTAGTGACACATGATGCCCCTCTCAAGAGCATGCAATAATTAAGGACATGGATGGGCTCTCAAAAAATAGAGGAATAAGTAACAAGAGTGAGAAATTAACCCATGGATAAAATTAACCCACTTGAGCTAATGTTTTGATGATTTGATATCCAATGGTTAATAATAATATAATGTAATGAGTCACAAGGTAGGGGTAAATGGGAAGGATGTACTAAATGATAATGACACAATTTGACATAACCCAAATATGGTGAAATATGTGAGCTTAGGGAATGGTCTATCCCAAAACAAATTGCATGCTTTACTATATACAAGCTTGGAATTAGAATAAAGACTAAATGATGGAATAATTGACTAATAATTTTCACCAATATGATAAATTTGGTAATTGATTTAACTAAAGTGTTTTACCTATAGGGCATATTTTCATTTTGAGAAATTGATGGATTGGAAAGCATAACACAATGATGTAACCTATTACACAAATTATAAATGAGCATGCATAAATGAAAGCGCATTAGTATAGTGACTTTTCAAAAAATAAATAATTTATAAAAAACTAGGCACATGAGAATGCTCAAAGGTAATCAAACAGAGGATTTTAAGAAAACAATAATGATTGTACCAACCCCTTAGTGTTAACTATAATTATCTTATTTTTTAAAAACACAATAACAAAATTAAATCAACACTAAGGATCCTTAACTAAATGCATCATTTAAGGCAAACTATGTTATTAACCAATAGGTTAAGTGTTTGATTTCATTTAGCTAATGATCATGATAACATATGTTGATTTACTTTTAAAAAAATCAACATTATAAGGTATAAAATAATCCAATATAATAGTTCAACCAATACTGATTAAGTAGTACAAGTACAACTATAAAACCAACTATTGATGATATATAATTAAATCAGATAGTATAAATATACAATATTATATAACTGAGTATCAAATTATATTTATACAATGTTCCATAGAACATAAGAGTCTCAAAAAACTCATTAATATCCAAAAATAATCTTGATTAAAGCTTCTATCAATTGACTAATGGAAGAGGAAGAAGAGTATCATCTGAGTGGTTTTCCACACCAAACATGGACCATTGATCCCTCACACAATCTTTGAATAAGGGAATGACCCTCCTTTCATAAATGGGTAGATAGTGATAGTGTGGAAATCAAGAAAGTTAACTATAAATCCATGTGATATAATATAACTATCACATGCATCATATCATAAATAAATATGCTCTACCATGATATCATGAAATACATGCAAATTAAATCAAACATGTGAAATGACAATGTTCAAATCATAAACATTACTTTGGCCAAATTTTTAATATAATTTTATAAGTCTCAAGATTAGTCAATTTTACACACACAACTCATTTGAATAACTTCATTCTACCTATTAGTTTTACTAAATAAGTTGAAAGTTCCATCTCTATACTTGATTAGAGTCATTAATACTAGAGTTATTCATATTTATACTATATTTAAATCAATAGATTCAAATACTAGATTATTATAAAAAATGCCATAATAATACAAGTACATCACTATTTACTAAACACTTCATCTCATTCTTCTAACTAATATAACTAGATAAATGTCTTTAATTACAGCCTTATAGATAACCTAGCTAATTTATTTAATATAAGAACAATAGGATTAATCATCTAAATCTTCATTTAAAATTAATGATCCTTCACTATAATAGCTAAATTTTAATCTTGGATCACAATATTTATAAATTTCTAATCATTGTTATTACATAATTCTTGCTTCTCATATAGATCAAAATAGACTAATAAAATATTAAAAGATCATTATAATCTATTTTATGAAAATGAATAGTCTTTTCTTTATTCAGAAATTCCCAACCAAATTGTCATTTATATATATTCATGCAATAACAAGAGAATATACGTAAAAAAATAAAGTATGCCAAACTATAGTTTAATTCTAGGTAATTCTCATTTAAAACCATTATTATCATAATATAAGAATATATTTATAAACCATACACAATAGAGATATATACTCCATATATGACTTAAATATCAATTCAAGAGTATGCAAACCTAGCTGAATATCAAATGGTAATAAGCCTTAGTTCTAATATTTATAAATCCACACACACACACACACACATGTATGTATATATAAATAGTATAGTATATGGAATATTCCATTGATCTAATTATTTATATATATACATATCTATTATAATTTCATAATTTAGGACTAATCATCAATTTAAGAAACTCCTTCAAACTATATAATTTAACCATGACCAAATATTTAAAAACCATATGGTTAAATAATATCCCCATCCACACAACTAGTTGAAAACAATTTAAATAATCAGTCATAAATAAATGGTTCAATTCAATTTTCTCATCACAAGTACACACCCAAATATCTCATTACGACCAAATAATAATTACATGCTGAACTAATTATACTAGTCGATCCTCTAACTATATAAAATAATCTCAAATTTTATTTATTCAAAGCACGTTTATTCTAATCAACATAGACACTGCTATATTTACAATTATTAAAACCATTAAGACCTTATTCATACATCAATTGCACAGTCCATGCCTCTTCTCAAACACCCATACTTTAATAATCTATAGGTTAAGTAATAAAAAACATTAACAAATAGATTTGGTTTAACTTCCCTAATAACCAAAATAGAAACAAAATAGTCAAAGATTGAATGAATACAAGAATAGATACATTGTCTAATTACTCCTACCCAAATTTTTACATTTCCATTGAATCAACATAAATCAAACCCTTGTTAAATATATTTATTAAACCAGTCAAAATGAAGTTTACACCATCAAATATATATAATCAACTATCAAATTTTCATAGTCATTTAACATGATAGGATTAGGGTGAATTAGAACACAACCTTATAATAATCTAAAAAAAATTAATTAAAACCCTACAAGTGGTTCACTCATAGTGAAAATAATCACACACCATACAAACCCTAAAAATCAAGATGAGGGTCCATTTATACTTGGCCATGTGGATGGGCCAAGTCCATCCATACGGTCATCTATAAATGATTCTCCTATTTTGTTTAATTTTCATTATTATAAAAACACTAATTTTATACAAGAAATTTATGAACCCTACCTAAAACACAATTTTATTCTTTTAAAATACATAATCCTTACTATCAAACCTTAAACAAACATAACAAGTGAAATTTACAAGCACAATTTCCTTTAAGTCAACCCTTTTTAATTTCAATCAAAATGATGAAGGGTTTGAATCAAAATAGAGTGAAACAATTCTATAGCTTATTGTGACTAGCATATAATGGTTTTTTTTTAAAATGCTAACCTTAGTTATCCCTTATTCCCAAATGTGACTTTCACACAACCACTCATAATGAAATGGGGGTTTGTATGTATTTGGCCCTATGGATTGGCCGTACCCATCCCTAGGGCCATGCATATGAATCTTCCCTATATTGTTTTTAACATTTTATATATAGTAACTAAATAACCCATTTTATAAAACAAACGACTTATAAATCCCTTTCAAGTCACATTTAGAAAAATGATAACCAGAAAATAATTAAATACAAACCCTATCTCAAAAATGTAGTTCTAGGTCAAACAAAATCCATGAAATCTTCTCTGCCCAACTCTCCTCAAACCATCCTATGCTAAATTATTCTTGACAATATTCTCTCTTAGTTATATTTTCCACCATCCTCTACTAAATAATCCTTAGCTTTCATTTATCTCCATAAATATCTAACTTGTGTGCCAAAATTCTGGCATGATCACTTACCCAAAATCCCTAATCATCGAGTTAACTAGTTAAAACCATAATGAACAAGAGATGTAGCTAAAAAAATTCAATGTGATTCCCATAATGACTCAAAGAGTATATAATAAGAAACTCAAAGAAACCCTATATACTTGAATATACTAAATGAAATAATTTCATTAACGTTAAAATCTACATGATGGTCTTTGACCACAATAATCATGCCAAATAAACTAACCATGCAAACCAATATTATTAAAAAGGATTTTAACCAACCATATTAATCATGCCTATAACTAAATATTGAAACTATGCCTTTGACCATTCAACATGCAATATACCTATGGCTAAAACAAGTATACATTGATTTAAATTTCAAAACCTTCACTAACTCAAATTTAGTAGAAGGTAAACCATTGCTTCAATAACACAATCAACCCCTTTTTTGAACTATGATTTAATTTTAACCAAAAATGAACTACAATTAGTCTAAAAACCTCATATGTATGTTATTTGCTTTATAAAAAACATATTAATTATTTTTCATATAATATTATTATGGTGTTCAAAATAGATATTACCAATAATAATTGCAAACATGATATTCAAACACTACCGAATGAAGAAAACACATCATTAATTTAATGCATGCTGATAGTAATAATATATAGCAACTAAAACATAACAATCAGACATCTATTCTATGTGAGGTGTGTTGGGTTCCTATATCATTCTCTTATTCCCCACTAATCTCCATCTACTCCATCCTCTTTAACAATGCCCTCCCTCAGTCATAATTAGGAGGGTGGATTCCATCTTGCATCCACCTTAGTACAAATGAATATTTGTTAGACCATATCATGAAAAAACTATAATAAACTATTGTAATAAAATAAGCTACATAATCATGATAAAAATGTATCATAATAGAATACAAATATCTAACTACCACTTAACTATAATGATTCAAAATAATAAACAATATCCATAATCAACATACTACTAATCTAACCACTTAACACATTAACTAAACCAAATCACTAACCACATAATCTAGTAATAATCAAATCAATAATTCTAGAGGAAAATTGAGATTTAACATCCTTCCCCCCTAAAGTTGATCATCATCTAGATGACACTTATTTCAACAAAATTTCTAAAAGAAAATAGTGTTTAGTACAAATAAGCATAATATCCAATAAAATACTAAGAAAAAAAATGTGGATATAGCTTATGAAACTCTTCATAATCTTCCTAAGTAACAATATATTAAGAATATTGGTCCCACTAGACCTTGCACCATGACACTTATCTATTACATAAACTAAGTTTGTGATTGTGAATTATTCTAACTAGTTCTACTGTGATTGCCCTAAGATCTAAAACTATAAAACATTCCAATCCAACACATGAAAAGGTTCAAAAACATACTTTTTAAGATAGGACACATGGAAAACATTATGTATGAGTGTTAAATCTAGTGGCAAACCAAGAATGTACACCACATGATTGACAACTTTCAAGACTCAAAGGGTCCCACATATCTAAGAGATAATTTGACTAATTTTCCATATTTAATTGAGCTTTTCTATGGTTTAACCTACAAAAATACTTTATCTCCAACTAAAAACTACATTTATATTCTTTCTATATTAGTGTATCTATTCTATATATCATTGTCTTTAAATAATATTTATCTTATTAACTTAACCTATTCTTCCATTTTAAGAAGAATATTTGGACCAAAGACTACCCTATCTTCTAACCTGTCCCAACTGATTGGTATTCTACACCTTATTCCATATAATGCCTCAAATACAACCATTTTATGTTTTGATTGGTATGGGTTTTTATAAGAAAACTCAACTAATGGAAGATATTCTTCCCACATGTACTTCAAGTCCATGTAATATATCCTTATAAGGTCATCTAAACCTTGATTCACCCTCTCTGTTTGTTCATCTATTTTTAGATAGTATGTTTTACTAAAGTTTAACAGGGTACCCAAAGCTAAATTAAGAGTTAATCAAAATATAGAAGTCATTTTTGGGTCCTTATATGAAATAATATTTTCTAAAAACCCATTTAATCTATACACTTATTTCGTGAATCTCTTCTCAATCATAGGTGTATCATCATAAATGTTACCATAAATTAATTGAGATACCTTTGTGATTTAATTAAATACCACCAAAATCATGTCATGTCTATTTTTAGACATCGACAACCCTTAGACAAAGTCCATACTAATGACCTGCCGCTTTGATTCTGGTATCGTATGTGGGTATAAAAACCCTATAGGATAAACATGCTTAGCCTTAACTTACTGACATTATAAACATAATGAAACAAAAACATCTGCATATTTCTTAATTCCTTTCTATAAATATAATGGCCTCAAATTTTTTGAGAGCTTAGTCATATCTAGATGTCTTGAATAAGGAACATTAGGTAGTCCCTTGAGTAATACACTCCTAAAATTATCCTTATTCGGTACATAAATCCTTCCTTTGTATTTCAATAAACCATAATCTTAGAAACCAAATCTTTCATACTTAGGATCCTAATCATTTTGAGCCAATGCTAACTTTATTGATTCAAAAAATTCATCTCCTAGAGAGAATTTCACCACTTTATCATGAGAGGTACTCCTAATAGTAGCCAAATATACTATATAGCTTTAGTGATTAAGGGCATCCACAACCCTATTTTCCTTACCTTTAATGTATTTTATGTCAAAATCATAATTTGACAATAACTCTAACCATCATCTCTTACATGCATTCTGTTGTTCCCATAAATATGTCACTCATTTTTGGAACAACATATGAGCTATCTTGGTCCTGCAGGGCCAAAATTATCTCTTCCCTTCTCAAAAATTATTCTGAGTCTTCAAAATTTTCCATTCTTAAAGCTCTTCAAAAAAATCTATGGACTTCATAGGAAAGAAGTGCCAAACGACTGATGACATCCCTATGGACGTCAAACTCAAGTTTCTCCTAAAGCTTCTCTCAAAATCTAGTGGATACTGCCAAGTGTCATTTGCCGAGTCCCATTATGCCTTATTTTTAAAAAACCTCAGAAGTCACCTCGGGTCCCTAATGAAGCTCATTGGAAGCTACCCTATGTCAACATCTGCGGTTCCTTCTTTTTGTTTCACTATTTTGAGTAAAGACCATGGTGGGCCCCAAACAAATGACTAGAATGAAGCATAACACTCCAAGTGTTTGCATCTGTGTGACTGCTAAAAATATGTGGACCATGCCACATGTCCCATTGTGACTCAACAAAATGTGACAAGTGTCGGCATTCATTTCTCAAAGTTTCTTATAAGCTACAAGGCTTCTTTAGATAAAGCTTCTCTCAGAGTCCCATGGAGGGTGACAAGTGTCAATAGTGGAGGGTTTCAATTTGATGCAGTGGAAGACACCACGTGTCCTTGGCAAGAATTGATAGAAGTTGACAAGTGTCATCATTTGTGTGATTGTTAAAGTGAGTCTCGACTATTTCCATAAGTGTTTCTAGAGTTCGACAAAAGCCTCCTCGTGTCTTCTCCCACCAGAATCTCAAACGTTTCTAAGAGCTCATCTGAATTAGATGGATGCTTCCACGTATCCTTGACTATTTTTGTGGAAGATACCATGTGCCACTTGTTGAAAAGTAGTGGAAGGCACCACGTGTCAAAGATAGAGCACTTTCAAATGTAGGGACACGAAGCCAAGGAAAGGTTTCCTTCAGACAAATTATTTGAAGGAATTTCTTTAGACATTTTGTCTAAAGGAAATAAAGGGACAATGGTCCTCCAAAAGAATTAAAGCCTGAAGGCCACCCAGATGATCCCAAAGGGTAGGTACCCTTGCGAGAGAACACTCAACACTCAGAAATGGACCTTCTTTCGAGACCCTGAAGGGAAATTTCCCATCAAGAAAGGACAAGCCTCAAAGTGTAGTAGAAGCTACCAAGTGTTGTATGCCAAGACACAGTCCCTATCAAGTTTCAAAGTAGTGGAACTCACCACGTGTCCCATCCCAATGTAGCAAAAACTACCAAGTGTCTGCATTTGCACTTCCAATCTCTAAAAAAGTTACAAAGCTTATTCTAATAAGCTTATTTCAAAGTCTATGGATGTCACCACGTGTCCTCACTTGCATCATAGCAAAAAGCAGCCATAACAAGTGAGAAAGACACAAAGGGAGTTGCTAAGGAGAATGATAGGCCCACAAACATCAAATTTAGGATGGCTGACCAGTCGTTAACCTTAAAAATATGAAAGACCCATAGACATCAAAATTGTTACGATGAAGTGTCTGTTGAGCTTTGTAGACTTAAAATGTAGAATTGAATGTATTCAAAGACCCTAAGGCTAGAGCCAAATGGGAGAAGATACAAAGAGGGAAATATCTGTAGTAGTTAAATTTGGTAGGTAAACAGTTCATATAGTAGATTTCTTGATCCCTTAAACATTAAAGACACAACCTGCTTATCTCCATAGGAGTAAAGGCAAAGTGGATAGCTACACAGATAGTAAGTGATAAAATGAGTGACTCAACCTCAAGAGAAGACACTAGAGATGAATCAACATGCCATAGCTAAGGCAGCCACCCTGTTCCATCATGCCCCCTGACAGAACTAAAAATGCATTCAAGACATTAAGTGCAGCATGGGCCGCTCCATGGAACAAAGTGCCAAGCCTTTCTTGGCTACTATATATTGTAGTCTCTTATGTCATTTTAAGGGAGATCTTCCCCTTACAAGACTCAAAACTTTGCCCAAATTGAAAGGCATTATTGAGACTTTGAGCTCAAATTATAATTCATATTATTTTATCTGAATGAGAAAACAAGTTATTTGTAAACTTTGTGCTATTATAGCTTGTGTTATCTTAGGAGATTGTTTATATGTCTATTTCCTAGGATCTTTCTTGTCCATTTGATTTAACAAGCAAAACTAGTGGAGGTGATCAGGAAGGTATCCTAAAGGCCAACTATGAGATGACATTGTGCCCTCATAAGTACCTTCAGTGTGTTTGCATTTTCCTTTCCTGTGTAAAGAGCCTTGGGACAATGTGGTGCCCCCATTGTTCTTCATTTTTCTCTCTCAAGTTTCTAGTCACTTAGCACCCTCGTTACCAGTTACTTGCTACCTAAAAGATTCCTGTTTCTTGCTAAAGAATATTTTTGAAAGAAGAGAAGTGCCTTCTGTCATTGCACCAAGATTTCTACTATTTAGAAAAGAATCTGGCTCTTGGCTGAAAGTTGCTTATAAAAGAAGAGAAGTACCTTCCCCATCACCTAGGATTTCTTCCTTGTTTATCAACATCATCTATGAAAGAAGAGAGATGGATGGTTTATCCCACCCCTGTGTCTTACTTTTTGCATATATATATATATATATATATATATATATATATATATATATATATATATATATATAGTATATAAGCTCCTACGTATCTATAGGGAACCTCCCCTTGATGAGAGGAGAGATTTGTCTCTAGTTGATGTAGTAAAGCTACACACCTAGCCAACCAATCTTCCTACTATGGTTGATCAGACCTATTTTGAATGCCAGTTAGCTGGTCGACAAAATATTCACCCAACAATTTTTTGGCGACTCCGTTGGGGATGAACATGCAGTCCAAAGCCTCAAGTTTTAGTTTGAAGTATTTCCTTCCCTTATCCATTATAGATTCTGGTGACTCCCATCTGGGTCTTACCCATTATCCATTTATAGCCTTACCATTTTCATCCATCTCCATTATTTTATCTGGTTTGCAAGACTAGAGCTGCTGGGAAAGAGTGTGCAATTTGAAGCCTCAAGCCTCAAGCTGAAGCATGGCTAGTCCTTTTCCATTTTTGTTTTGCAATTTGGCCACTCCATCCAAATTTGTTATCCCTATTTTTCATAATTAAATCATGGCAGTTCGAGGCCCCTAGGGTAACTCTTTTGGTCCACTTAACTTGACTCCACCTCTGCATGAACTCCCACATAGTTCAAGAAAGAATTTCCCCAAATTCTTTGGTGATGTGATAGTTCACCCTGATGAACACATTGTAGCCTTCAACATATCCTATGGTGTGATAGGGGTGGAATTTGAAGATGTGGTAGTTAGGCTTTTTGTGGAGACCCTATAAGGTGCTACTGTAGACTGGTTCTATCATCTGCAAGCTAGATTAATAATTGACTAGGATACACTCAAAGCCAAGTTTGAATCCATGTTTAAGCCTATAAAAGATGCACATGTGTTACTAGCCTATCTCACTCAGATGAAGAAATAGCCCCATGAACCTATGAGGGACTTCATTGCTAGGTTCAACACCCTGAGGCACAAGATTCCCATGGTCACCTAGCCAACACCTTAGAACCTCAAATGCTTCTTCATCAACTCATAACTACCTGAAGTGAGTTTTATACTGAGATGAGATGGCCACTTAGACCTTGCTGCTACTTAAGACTTGGCTACTAAGGTATAAGATGACCTTATCTTAGTGTGAAAGATAAGGAGAGATCCTAATAGAGGCAAACCTTCTTCATCTTCTGGATACTCACCTACAGCCACCACTGACCCAATGGTCCAAAAGCTAGCAAATGAATTTCTAGCCTTGAAAAGGAAAATGGAACAAGGTATGTCTTTTGCTCCTCTATATAGAGATGCACCAAGGAGGCCATTCCCCAATCAACCATATCAAGGCCATGCTACCAAAAGTTAAGGGCAACCAAATCATCTTCCTCCCCCCTAGAGGAACCTTGCCCTTGAAGCACCTCCAACCAACTCAGCAGTTGGATATTTGGAAACAAAACATGTTTCCTATTTCCAACCTAAGTTTGATCAAGAAAATGGCGTTGATCTCTTCAAGGAGGATCAAGAAGAATCAACTAGCGACTCCCACATCAGTTTCCTAAATTACCAGGATGAACCTAGGAGTGAAGGTGAAGCAGTCGAAGGATCAAACATAGTATTCACCTAGTTTGAGAATCAATCAGTCCAATAGGTTGATAAATAAAAGATAGAGGAGTGACCCCAACTAGTGATTTCAATTGTTGAGTACAGAACCCCTCTCCCTTTCCAGATGAAGGACCTAGTGATTGCTAAAGAAGTAAGTACATCAAACATCTCTATACCTTCTACTTCAAATTCATAGACCAGTCCTCCCTTTTCGAAAAACCAAAAGGGTGAACTCTCATCCTCTCTTCCAAGTCCATCTTAGTCATTTGACATAGTTGATCATGTCAAGAAATCTAAAATTCAAATGACTGAGTTTGAATCCCTGCAAGCCAATCCTAAGCAATTAGACATTGATGGAGAACCATGTGCAGACCTGTTTGAGGAAAAAATTATGGTCACCCAAACATCGGCCCCTTTATCTCAAATTTTGTTTGAGCCTTTAGGCAGGGGTAATTACTTCTTAACCATAGAGGATGCTCATGTCTCAGTTGATGAAAGTCCCGTAGCTGGTAATCTAGGATTTGATCTAAATAGGGCATCAAAATAATTAGCAGGGCACAGTATAAATCAAGAAGGATATTCCATCTCTAATGAAGAGATATATGATGAAAGATTAGCTCCTGATGATGCTTGGATCCTACAATCTAATGGTAGCAATTCTTCCACAATTAGATGCAGATCTCTATTGCTCAGATTGAAAATTGCTCAAGATGAAGAGGTCAAACTCCTTCACACCAAAGGAGATGCTAAGTTGATGGTTTGTCAGGGGTTTGAGGCTGAAAATCAAAGTGTGTGTTAGACTAAACCAATAGAACAACAAGTTGTGGTGGTGGACCATACTATTGTATTCCAAAGTCAGCAAAAGGAACTCTTCATAGGAAGAGCAAAGAGCTATGGTTTTTAGAGGGAAGACCACGTCCCATCATGGGTCAAGAAGAAGAAAAGGCCAAGAGGAAGATGCAAAAAATTAGTTTCCCTGTGGAGAGCTCCATTTGCCCACCACCATTTCTAGGGGCAAAATGGTTTCCTACTAGTTTATCAAGATGACATCCCCTTTTCTTTGTCCCATAATGAGCAGTGTCTAAAGTACTTCAATTCTTGAAGTATCAAATAATTTCACCTGTACATATGTATATTTGTATAGTTTCTGTTTCTATTTTGTTTTGTTCATTTATTTCTTTTGGAGCCTTTATTTTTTAGTAGCATGACTTCGTAGCCCAATGGCACACTTCAAGGCACTAGAGATTCTATTTTCTACTCCCCTCAGTTGTTTCAAGTTTCTAATTGAAGGAAGTTCCCCAACTAGAGCTAGCTGTTGTTCCCAAAAAAGATGTCACTCATTTTTGGAACAACATATGAGCTATCTTGGTCCTATAGAGCCATAATTATCTCTTCCCTTCTCAAAAATTATTTTGAGTCTTCAAAATTTTCCATTCTTTAAGATCTTCAGTAAAATCTATGGACTCCATAGGAAAGAAGCACCAAGTGATCGATGATGTCCCCATAGATGTCAAATTCAAGTTTCTCCTAAAGCTTCTCTTAGAATCTAGTGGATGCTACCGAGTGTCGTTTGCTGAGCCCTATTATGCTTTGTTTCTAAAAAACCTTGGAAGTCACCTTGGGTCCCTGATGAAGCTCGTTGAAAGCTACCACGTGTCAACATCTACAGTTCCTTCTTTCTATTTCACTATTTTGAGTAAAGACCATGGTGGGCCTTGGGTAAATGACTAAAATGAAGTGAAATGCTCCAAATTTTTGCATCTATGCAATTGCTATAAATATGTGGACCTTTCCATGTGTCCCATTGTGACTCAGTGGAATGTGATAAGTGTCGATGTTTGCTTCTCAAAGTTTCTTATAAGCTATAAGGCTTCTTTTGATAAAGCTTCTCTTAGAGTCCCATGGAGGGAAACAAGTGTCAATGGTGGAGGGTTTCAATTCAATGCAGTGGAAGACACCACGAGTCCTTGGAAAGAATTAGTGGAAGCTAATAAGTGTCATCATCCATGTGATTTCTAAAGTGAGTCCTAACTATTTTTGTAAGTGTTTCTAGAGTTTGATGGAAGCCTCCACATGTCTTCTCCCACTAGAATCTCAAAGGTTTCTAAGAGCTCCTCTAAATTAGATGGATGCTTCCATGTATCCTCAACTATTCTGATAGAAGATGCCATGTGCCAGTTGTTAAAAATTAGTGGAAGGCACCACGTGTCAAAGACAGAGCACTTTTAAATGCAGGGACACAGAGCCAAGGAAATTTTTCCTTTAGACAAATCATTCGAAGGAATTTATTTGAAAATTTTATCTAAAGAAAATAAAGGGACAATGGTCCTCCAAAATAATTAAGTCCTAAAGGCCATCGAGATGATCTCGAAGGGTAGGTACCCTTGCGGGGGAACACTCGACACTCAAAAATGGACCTTCTTTTGGGACCGTGAAGGGAAAGTTCCCTTTAAGAAAGGACAAGACTCAAAGTGCAGTGGAAGTTGTCAAGTGTCATATGCTGAGACACAGTCCCTATCAAGTTTCAAAGCAGTGGAACTTGCCATGTGTCCCATCCCAGTGCAGCAGAAGCTACCAAGTGTCTACATCCACGCTTCCAATCTCTAACAAAGTTATAAAGCTTATTCCAATAAGCTCATTTCAAAATTTGTGGATGTTTCCATGTGTCCTCACCTATGTCATAGTAGAAAGTGGCCATAGCAAGTGAGAAAGACACAAAGGGAGTTGCTAAGGAGAATGACAGGCCCACAAACGTTAAATTTAGGATGGTTGACTAGCTGTTAACCTTCAAAATATGAAAGACCCATGGATGTCAAAATTGTTATGATAAAGTGTCTATTGAGCTTTGTAGATTTAAAACATGGACCTGAATGTATTCAAAGACCCTAAGGTCAGAGCTAAATGGGAGAAGAGACAAAGAGGGAAATATCTTCAGTAGTTAAATCTGGTAGGTAGACAGTATGTAGAGTAGATTTATTGAGACCTTAAACACTAAAGACATGACCTATTTGTCTCCCTGGGAGTTAAGGCAAAGTGGAAAGATGCATGGATAGTAGGTGATAGAATGAGTGACTCAGGCTCAGGAGAAGACACTAGAGATGAATCAACATGCCACAGCTAAGGCATCCACCCTGTTCCATCATGCCCACTTGACAAAACTAAAAATGCATTCAAGACATTGAATGCAGCATGTGCCACTCCATGGAACAAAGTGCCAAGCCTTTCTTGGCTACTATATATTGTAGTCTCTTATGTCATTTTAAGGGAGATCTTCCCCTTACTAGAAGAAAAACTCTACCCAAATTGAAAGGCATTACTGAGACTTTGAGCTCAGATTGTAATTCATATTATTTTATCTAAATGAGAAAACAAGTTGCAAAATTTTTGCTATTATAGCTTGTGATATCTTAGGAGATTGTTCGTATGTCTATTTCTTAAGAGCTTTCTTGTCCATTTGATTTAATAAGCAAAACTAGTGGAGGTGATCAGGAAGGTGTCCTAAAGGCCAACCGTGAGATGAAGTTGTGCCCTCATAAGTACCTTTAGTGTGTTTGCATTTTCCTTTCCTATGTAAAGAGCCTTGGGATGACGTGGTGCCCCCATTTTTATTCATGTTTCTCTCTCAGGTTGGTGGTCACTCAACACCCCTGTTATCGGTTAATTGCTATTTGAAAGATACGTGTTGCTTGTTGAAGAACATTTTTGAAAGAAGAGAAGTACCTTATGTCATTGCACCAATATTTCTACTATTTAGGAAAGAATCTAGATCTTGGCTAAAAGTTGCTTCTAAAATAAGAGAAGTACCTTCCCTATCACCCAAGATTTCTTCCTTGTTTATCAGCATCATCTCTGAAAGAAGAGAGATGGATGGTTTATCCCACCCCTGTGTCTTACTTTCTACATATATATATATATATATATATATATATATATATATATATATAGTATATAAGCTCCTACATATCTATAAGGAACCTAACCTTGATGAGAGGAGAGATTTGTCTCTAGTTGATGTAGTAAATTTGCACACTTTGCTGACCAATCTTCTTGCTATGGTTGATAAGATATATTTTGAACGCCAGTTAGCTGGTTGACAAAATATTCACCCAACACATTCAAGTTAGGTTGGGTGAATATATAATTTATCTTGAATGGTTTTACCAATAGATAATGCCTTCAAACTTATAAGGCATGAAATATTGTAGCCAATTTGAGATCATATGGGGCATAATCTATGTAATATTGATTCAACTTTATAGACTAACAAGCTACAACAAAACCTTCTTGCAGGATAACTCCTCCAAGACCATCTCCAAATAAATCAATTATTACTAAGAATTTACCATTTGGATCAAGAACTCTCAACACTAGTGTTGAGGTAAGTCTTATTTTTATCTCTTAAAAATCCACCTCACACTTCACTAACCACATGAACTTCTACTTTTTTCATTGAAGAGAGGTAATAGGATTTGTTATCTTAGAAAATTTTAGAACAAACTTACTTTAATATCCAACTAAACCCATAAAAATCCTAACTTCATGGAAAGTTTTAGGTGTTGGAGACTCCATAATGGATTTAATATTCAAAGGATCCATATATATTAATTCTATATATATAATGTTCCTAAGGTACTATACCTTTTTCTTAAATAAAGCACACTTTGATAGCTTCCTAAAAAGTTTATGCTTTTGCAATTATTGTTGAACAATCTTCAAATTCTTTAGATGTTTCTCATCAAATTGTGAATAGATGAGGATATCATCTAAAAATAACAAGACAAAATGATCTGGATAATCGCTAAACACACTATTCATGAGATTCATAAATGTTATAGGTGAATTCATTAATCCAAAAGGAAGAATCATAAAGTTAGAATTTTCGTATCGAGTTTTGAATGATGTTTTGATAATGTCTTCCTCTTGAATCCTTAGCTAATGATATCCTACTTAAAGATCATTTTTTGATCAAACTAATGATCCATGCATTTGATAAATAAAATCATATTATGATGTAAAGGTTACCTATTTTTTATCATTTCCTTATTCAACATCTTGTAATCAATATATAGGTAGAGGGTTCCATCTTTCTTCTTAATGAACACAACTAGTGCATCACATGGTGACATATTTGGTTGGACTAACCCTTTGGACAATATCTCATGAAATTTATCCTTAAAATCCACTAATTCTGTTTTCATCATTTTGTAGGGGGATTTATACCATGGTTCAAACCCTAGAATAATGTCAATTAAGAAATCAAATTCTTTCTTATGGTTAAACCCAAAAATTATTCAGGAACAACATATCATAAATCCTAGAGAAAAGGATAATCTTAGATAGAAGGTTCCTTTAATTCCTCCATCTCATTTATCATTATGATAAATTATTGACACCCTTTTCTCTGATCTTTCTTCCATGAAATTGTTGAAATATGTCTAAGCTTAATCTCCATCTTTATTCCCTAAATTTGGGTTTGATTACCTAAATTATGAAAACATTCAACTCTTTTGAGTAAATAATATACCTTGGATTTATGTTGAGCTAACCATTTTACTCCTAGGATCATGTCATATGATTCTAATAGAGCTACAAATAGATCAAATATCTTAGTGAATTTATGAATATTATCTCATCTTTGACCAAACATTTATCAACCTTGACCTTAGATTTGTTATTGTATTAAATCGAACATGCATATTATATAACTCTAATTTTTTTAAACAACTTGTTAAGCATATTAAGAGAAATAAAACATTTAGTAGCTCCTATGTCAATCAAAATAAAAATTGGTTGCCCAAATAAAGCACATAACAAATCAATAGGAGAAGACTAAAACATAACTTGATGATTATCAACAACTACATGAATTCTCTACTAGAAATATCCTTGTTAAAAAGTAGAACTATTATTCTTACCATCTGATTTTCCCCAAGTGCATTCCTTAGCATAATGATTACCTCCACAAATGAAGCATCAACCAGGTGGTCCTTTCCTATCTAATTTTTGATTTCCATTGAAACCATTTCCCAATTCCTATTTCATAAATCACTACTAAACTTGGCATTTTAATGTTTGAATTAATTTTTAGAGTTTCCACTCATTTTCCAATTCTTCTTTTTGAATGACGTTTTAGGACCTCTAAAATTTTTCTTTAATTTTAAAAATTTTCTTTAATTTCTCTATTCCCTAAGAAAGTGACTTTAACTTTTGATCCTACTTTATTAAATTTTGAATACTTGATCCATAGTATATGGCCCATGCACATCCATTTTGCATCCAATTTGGGGTTTTAATCCCATAATGAATTTCTTGATGCAAAACCTTTCATCTACCTGATACTAAGAAATTTACTTTAAGATTTTGGTGAATTACTCCTATTATTCATTCATTGTAAGGTCTCCTTTCTTTAGATTTAAAAAATTTGTCATCTTTTGGTCATAATAGAGTTGGAATAACTATCATGATATAAACAAGGTCATGAATTATTCCCACATCATGATGGTAGAGTCAAGGTTCATCTATAATTTTCTATTTTCCCACCATGTAGTTACTTCACTAGCCAATTGGTAATCTTCTAAAATTAATTTTGTATCTTCAAAATAATTCTAAATATCAAAATAATTTTCCATCTCATTTAGCAATGATTTAACTCCATCTCCTAGAATGGTTCCGTTGAACTTGGGTAGATTAACTTTATTCATGTCATATGCAAGCTCATAAGCTACACATGTTCTCACATCTTTAGGTACCTCCTCTTATCTAGGTTTTTGAGAAACTTCTTGTTTAGTAGGATGTTATTTAGGTTCATTTTGATTGTTTTCTCAACATGGAAATGAAATTATTATTCAAGGGTATCTATTTGGTCCCTAGTCTCATTCATAGCTATGAGAATCTAGTCAAGCTTTACAACTTGTTTAATGACAAACTAATTCAAGTCAATTGGAGGGTTAAAATTATTAGGATTTGAAGTAACCTCACAACCTAGCCTTTGATGAAACATTATTATTTCTAAATATATAAGAATAATAATACATTAATGGAATCATTAAGTCCAATATTTTAAACCTCGGCTCTAATACTACAATGTAAAAACCCCTTAAGGTTAACTACAATGAGGTTATTTTTTTAAAAACATAATAACAAAATTAACTTAGCACTAAGAATCCTTAACTAAATGTATCATTTAAGGAAAACTATGTTATTAACCAATATGTTAAGTGTTTGATTCATTTAGTTAATTATCATGATAACATATGCTAATTTGCTTTCAAAATTCCAACATTATAAGGTATAAAATAATCCAATATAATAATTTAGTCACTATTTATTATATAGTACAAGTATAGATATATACAACCAACTATTTTTGTTATATAATTAACATCAAATAGTACAAGTATATAATATTAAAAAAATGAGTATCATATTACATTTATATAATGTTTTATATAACATATGAGTCTCAAAGAACTCATTAATATCTAAAAATAATCTTGAGTAAAGCCTCTATCAATTGACTATTGGAAGGAGAGGGAGACTATAATTTGAGTGCTTTTCCACACCAACCATGGAAAATTGATCGCCCACACAATCTCCCAATAAGGTAATGGCCCTCTCTTCATGGATGGGTAGATAATGATAGCATAAAATTTGAGAAAGTCAACTAGAAAGTTGTGTCTATAAGATAACTATCACATGTAGCATATCATAAATAAATATGTTCTATCATGATATCATGAAATACATAAAAAATAAATAAAAAAGGTGAAATGACAATGTTAAAACCATAAAAATTACTTTGGCCAAACATTTAATATAATTTTATAGATCTCAAGATTTGTCAATTTCACACACAACTCATTTCAATTTCTTCATTCTACTTATTAATGGCACTAAGAAAGTAGAAAAGTCCATCTCCCTACATGCTTAGAGTCATTAATACCATAATTATTCATATTTATACTATATCTAAGTTATCATATTCAAATGCTATATTTCTATTAAAAATTCCATAATAATACAAGAAATTCACTATTTAATAAACACTTCATCTCATGTTTCTAACTAATATAACTAGCTAACTATCTTTATATACATCCTTATAGATAACCCAACTGATTTATTTAATATAAGCATAATAGTATTAATAATTTAAATATTCATTTAAAATTAATGATCCTTCATTATACTAGTTAAATTTTTAGCTCAAATCATAATATTTATAAAGTTATAATCATTGTTCTCACATAATTATTTCCTTCCATATAGCTCAAAAAAAACTAATAAAATATAACAAGATCTTTATAATCTATTTTATGAAAATTAATAGTCTTTTATTTATTCAAAAATTTCTAGCCAAAATTATATTTATGTATATTCATGCAATGACAAGAGAATAGAGGTAAATGAATAAATTATGCAAAACTATAGTTTGATTCTAGGTAGTTATAATTTTATAACCAATATTATCGTGATACATGAATATGTGCATAAACCATATGAATTAGAGATATATATTACATATATGTCTTAAGTCTCAATTCAAGAGTATGCAAACCTTGATAAATATCAACTTGTAATAAGCCTCAATTCTAATAGTTATAAATGTGTGCGCACGCGCATGCACGCACGCACGCGCGTGCACGCACACACGCACGCACACACACACACACACACACACACACACACACACACACACACACACACACACACACACACACACACACACACACACACACACACACACACACACACACACACACACACACACACACACACACACACACACACACACACACACACACGCGCGCGCGCGCGCGCACGCACGCGTGTATAAATAGTACAATCTACAAAATATTCCATTGACCCCTTTATACACACACACATACATATATATTATAATTTCATAATTTATGACTAATCATTGATTTAATAAATTCCTTCAAACTACAAATTTAACCATGACCAAATATTTAAAAAAACATATAATCAAACAATATCCCATCCAAACAACTAGCTGAAAACAACTTAAATACTCAATCATAAATAAATGGTTCTATTCAATTTTCCCATCACAAGTAAAAACCCAAATATATCATTATAACCAAATAATAGTTACAACATAAACTATCTATACTAGTCGATCTTTTAAATATATAAAACAATATAAATTTTTATTTATTCAAATCATGTTTATTCCATTCAACGTAGATATTGTTATATTTATAATTATTAAAAACATTAAGATGTTATGCCTAAATAAATTATATAGTCCAAATGTCTTCTTAAACACCCATACTTCAATAATAAATAGGTTAATTAATAAAGGACATCAATGAATAGATCTAGTTTAACTTCCCCAATAACCAAAATTGAAACAATATAGTTGAAGCTCAAATGAATACAAGAATAGAGACATAGTCTAATTAATCCTACCCAAATTTTTATATTTCCATTAAATCAACTTAAATTAAATTATTTTTCAATATATATATTAAAATAGTCAAAACAAAATGTACACAATCAAATTTATATACTTAACTATCAAATTTGCATAGCCATTTAACATGGTAGGTTTAGGGTTCATTCAAACATATCCTTATAATAGTTTAAAACAAATGTCATTAAAACCCTACAAGTGGTTCACTCATAGTGAATATAATCACACACCATAAATACCTTGAAATGTAAGATGAGGGTCCATTTATACATGGCATTACAGATGGGACAAGTCCTTCCACAAGGTTATCTATAAATGATCCTCCTATTTTTTTAATTTTCATAATTGTAAAAACACTAATATATACAAGCAGTTTATGAACCCTACCTAAAAAATTATTTTATTCTTTCCAAATACTTGGGTAAAAGTATAATACTTTGTCCCACTAGCTAGCTAGAAAAAAATTAGAAAATGAATCCAAAAAAATACTTAATGATTTTTAGAAAAAAATGGAAAAATGTATATGCACTACATATTTGTATGTATAGTCTAAAACATATTTTTTGATTAATTTCAATGACCCAAACTCAATATATTTATAGGATAATATGAAAGTGTATGTGTCCTCTTTATGCCAAAAAGTGGTATAAACTATTATGCTCTGACCCACTTGATCCTTACTGTTAAACCCTAAATTAGAACAAGTGAAATTTCTAAGCACAATTTAATTTAAGTCAACCCTTTTTATTTTCCATAAAAATGATGAAGGGTTTGAATCAAAATAGATTCAAACAATTCTATATCTATCTATGACTAGCATCTAATTTTATTCAAAAATAAATAAAATGCTAACCCTAGTTATCCCTTATTCCCAAATGTGACTTTCACATAACCATTCATAATGAAATGGGGGTTTGTATGTATGTGACCTCTGGATGGGTCATACCCATCCTAGGGCCATGTACATGCATCTTACCTATATATTTTATAGCATTTTCTATACATAAATTGAATAACCCATTTTAGAAAATAAATGGCTTATAAATCCCTTTAGAGTCACATTTATAAAAATGATAACCAAAAAATAATTTAATACAAAAATTACCTTGAAAATGTAGTTCTATGTGAAGAAAAATCCAAGAAATCTTCACTTTCTTCAATCCTTCCTCTATGAAATAATCCTCATCTTTCATTTACCTCCATAAATTTCCAACTTGCATTCCAAAATTTTGGCATGATCACTTGCCCAAAATACTCAACAGTCAAGTTAACCATTTGAAAAACCATAATGACCAATCCATGCAGAGAAACCAAGTCAATGTGATTCCCATAATGACTTGAAGAGTCTAGAACAAGAAACTCAAAAAAATCTTATATTCCCAAATATACCAAATGAAATAATTTCATTAACGTTAAAATCTAAATGATGGTAATTGACCACAATAATCATGCCAAAAAAATTATATATACAAACCAATATTATTCAAAATGATCTTGACCAACCATAGTAATCATGCCTATAACCAAATATTCAAACTATGCCTTCCACCATTCAACATGCAATATACCTATGGATAAAACAATTATACATTGATTTAAATTTCAAAACCTTCACTAAATCAAATATGGTATAAGATAAAAAATTATCTCACCAACACAATCAAACCCTTTTTTTATCTATGATTTTCCTTTAATTAAACATGAACTACGGTTAGTTTGAAACCCTCATGCATATGATATTTTATTTATAAACAAGATATTAATTACTTTACATATTATGTTATTATGGTGTTTAAACTAGATATTACTAGTAATAAGTGAAAACATGATAGTCAAGCACTACCAAATGAAGAAAACACATCTGTAATTTAATGCATGTTGATATTAATAATCTCTAATAACTAAAACATAATAATCATACATCTATTCTACATGATGTGTATTGGGTTCTCATCTCATTCTCTCATTCCCCACTCATCTACATCTATTCCATTCTCTCTGATGATACCCTCCCTTGACCATAATCAAGATGGTGGACTCCATCCTCCATCCAACTTAGTAAAAATAAATAGTTAGACCATATTATGAAACAACCATAGTAAATTTTTCTAATAGAATGAACTACATAATCATGGTACATAACAAAATACAAACAACTAACTACTAGTTAATTATCATGATTTTAAGTAATAAACATTGTACATAATTAGCATACTACTAATCTAACCACTTAACACATTAAGTAAACCAAATCACTAACCATAGAATCCAATAATAAACATATCAATAAGTCTAGAGGAAAATCAAGATGTATCATTTTAACCATAATGATATAATGGATTGGAAAAATATGTATGTTAATAATAATAATAAAAAAGATGGCTGATTTGACCTAAAAAATTTTTTGGCACTGATTTCTACCTACATAGTACATAGGGACTTTAGGATAATGTAGTTCTCCTAAGAAGTGGGAGAAAATGGAATGAGTAAAATAGGTAAAAATAGATAAGCAATAGTGATAAAAATGGTGAAACAATGTGTATGACTCTTTTTGTTACATGTTCATTCATAGATGAACATCTTGATGAGCATATGTATAACCATAGTGTTTAATTGTTTACACTTGATCAAGGAAAATGGGATGATGCAATGTGGTCGAGGATGATCAAAATGATTTGATTAAATAATGTATGATCCTGTAATTGGAGATATTGTTGATGTATCATGAAATTATGTATAAACCTTAAGTATAGTAGTTTTAATGTATCACATGACATTATGCATCATTATATAAAACACCATGATGGCCTGGCATCAATGTGCATAAATAATAAATCCTGATCCAATAGACAAGTGATAAAACTATGATGATAATGCTAATGTATATTAGTGTATGGACCCTAGTACAAGTGAATGAAAAGGATCACCATGATGATGACCTTGTTATCACAATGGATTGAGTCAAGGAAACAATAATAAAAGGAAAAAAATAAGGCAATAAGCAAGTAAGAAAACAAAAACTTGAAAATAAAAGAAACTTAAAGCATCTTATAGTTTAACCAAGTCAAAATCCATATCTAAAGGCTCAATTATAATTTATGATGTAATTGTACTCCTAAGTGAGGATACATGCATGGGAAATACATATCCAAGGTGGATAAAATAATTGGAGTCAATAATGGATCTTCCCCTATAGGGTGGATTTTGGAAGGACACATCCCAAAATGTTTATAGGACCTGATTAGATTTAATGATTATTACCTAGAGTTATAAAAAGATAAATGTTTTTGAATTTTGTGGTTTTATATCTCTCATGGAGATGTTTGTCCCTTTTTAATTTTTTTGGATTTTTGGGTTGTTTTAAATGTTTTTGGGCTGTGACATCTCAACTCAATGGAGGATTAAGAGATTCATAATTCTAAAATTAATCATACAATGGTGAGAGCATGGGAGTGGTATCATTACATGTGAAAATTAACCACATCTAAAATTAACCCACCTAAGCTAATGATTACATTCTTTGATATCCAATGGTTATGAGTAATAGAATTATATCGGCCCCAATATGGGGAGAATGGGAAGGATGCATATCACTATAAGTGACACAATTTGACTTAACACAAATAGGGAAACATATATGGGATTACGGAATGGTTTATCCAAAAATGAATTTCCTTATTTTATTTACCCAAAATAGGATGAAAGTTGTGATCTTTGAATTAGAAGAAAGATCAAACAATGGAATAATTGACTAATGATTTTCCCCAATAGGAAATATTTGATCATTGATTGACCTAAAGTGTTTACCCTAGTAAGGTAGATTTTTACTTTGACAAATTGATGGATTAGAAATCATATCTCAAGGATTTAACCTATTACACATTAAATATGAGTGGATGTAAAAGCAAATGCAATGGTATAATGACTTTTCAAGTAATAAAGAAGCCAAGAAAAAATAGGAACATGAGACTGATCAAAGGTAATGAAAGAGATGATTGTAAGAACACAATAATGATTGAATCATAATGAGATAATGGATTATAATGTGTATGTTAATAATAATGAAATAATTTTTGTTGAGATAACTTTAGAAACATTTTCTTACTAGGTTCTACCTAAATAGTACATAGGGACCTCAGGTTAATTTAGTTATCCCAAAAAATGGGATAAAATGGAATGAGGAAAGTAGGTGAAAATAGATTAATAAGAATGATAAGAATGGAAGACCAATGTGTATTACTATTTTTGTTACATGATCATTCATATGTGCATGTCCTGATGAGCATATATATAGATATAATATTATGTTTTTTACTTGATCAAGGAAAGTGGGATGATGCAATGTGGTCAAAGATGACTGAAATGATTCAATTAAGTAATGAATGATCTTGTAAGGGGAGATACTACCAGTGTGGTGAGACATTATGTATAAACCTTGATCACTTGATTTTTAATATAGTACATGAAAATATGCATCATGTTATAAAACATTATGATGGCTTGGATGAAATATGCATAGAGACTAACTCCCAATCTAATAGACAAATGAAAATAACACACCAATGATAAAAACCAAGATGAAAATGTTGATGTATGTAAATGGATGGACTCAAGTAAAATTTCATGAAAATGATCACTGTGATGATAACCTCATTAGCATAATGGACTAAGTTAAGGTAACAATAATAAAAGTAAATAAAAAAACAATAAAAAAAACACAAACTTAAAAATAAAAGAAACATAAAGCATATTATTATTTGACCAAGTAAAAATCCATGCATGAAGGCTCACTAATAATTTATAACTAAATAGTGCCCCTAAGTGAGGATACATGCAATACAAGGGCACATCTAAAGTGATTGAACAATCGAAGCCAACAATGAATTTTCCCTAGTAGAGTGGATTTGGAAAGGTCACATCCCAAAAATGTTTCTAGGACCTAATTGTATTTAATTATTGTTTATTATACTTAGGACAACAAAAATGTGTTTGAATTCATTGAATTTATATCTCTCATAGAGATGTTCGACCCTTTTTAATTTTTTTAGGATTTTTGGGATGTTTTAAATGTTTTTGGGATTTGTCATATCAAATAAATTGAGGATTAAGAGATACATATTTCTCAAATTACACATAAAATGGTAAGATATTGGGAGTGGTATCTCATAAAATAGGGAGAGTGTAGCTTAAAATGCTTATGAAATGGTTAGAGCATGGAATAAGGGTTATTTAACTAACCTTAAAAAATAAGCACTACATATATAGTCTAAATAAACCTCAATCCATTGTAATTAAACCTACAATGTAAGATAATAATGAATGAAGGACAAATAGATAATGCCAAATAATAATGAATGGAAATGAGGAAAAAGACTAGGAATGTCCAAGGACCATGTCATGTGAGAACCAAAAGTGTTTAGTCATCAAAGTTTCATATGGGTAATATACCAAAATATTTCCCAAACAAGTCTCAATATACCTTCCACTTCTATAATGAAGTCAAGACAAATAATACTAATGGTCACAATAATATGGGTTTGGATGAATATAATTGAATGGATAAAATAAATGGATTGGAATGGAATAGCCTTCAATTACAAATGAGTCTTCCCCAAAGTGTCATGGTACTTTCATATAAAAATATATTTTTACGTGATGCCAACAACTTATTTTTAATCATCATACTTGCTCAAGGTACCACAAACATGGTTTTCAATATTAGAAGAATTATTTCTCTTTTTATTTTGATTATAATTTCAATTTCAAAATTTTTATTTTTATTTATTTTTTATCATCTAAACTCAATGGAGTATTAAGATATGCATAATCTAGACTTTTTTCTATATAACCAATGCCTATTCAAAATAACTATTTTTCCAAGAACCTACTGTTGATTTGGAATACACTAGTGTTATTGTGAACTTCATTGGTCATTGATTTTGTTTCTTTCAAACCACTAAATAATGTGTATTCATAGTCTCTTTTAAAAAGAGTGTTGCCAAGAATGGTAAATAAGGATAGGCATTGGATAAATTATTTTATTTGGTAATGTAATATAATTTTTGAATGAATAATAAGATAAAAATGGAATGTATAATTTTTGGAGGATAAATGAGAATTGGGATTTTTAATCACACACATTAATGATGATTCTAGATCCAATTTTTTTTGGTTGTGGTAGGTTTGATATTGACTTAAATAATGTCTTAATCAGGCAATGATGAACTAATTTACTTGACTATTAGCACTTTGAAGATGTTTTCACCAAAAATGTTTCTCAATTGTTCTAATTTAGACGATTGAATATCACCTTACATAAGGTGCCACTAAGGGACATTGATAATTCATTTTTATTTTCCTATATAACCTTAATCAATGTTTCACTAAAGTATTCTAATTTTTTATTTGGATTATCATCCAACACCTTGAACAAGGTTTCACTAGAAGATGCTTGTTGTGGCCAACACTGGGGGACCCCTATAAAAGTGATCAACTTGAAGTTCATAGAATTTTAGTCCCTTTCTAGTTAGAATATTCTTTAAAAATCCTTAAACCTTTGTTATGTCATGTTTTATGAAGAATTTAACAATTTTTTGAATGAAAATTTGGTATATATTAAAAAACATGTAGTATTTTAAGTCTAAACATAGTCTATTTCTTGTTGCATTCTATAGAACATAAGGTTTTCACACTTCTTATTATTCTAACTATGTTATTTGAATATTTGAAATCATGTTAGTTTTCCCAAAGTGTTAGTATTCCAAAGTCCTACTCAATATTTCATAAATATTTAATGATAGATAGGTGAGATTTTAATTGATTACATAGTTTTATTTTAACTTAGTAACTTTCATGAAATCTCCTAGGAGAGCTTGATCAAATGAAGAAGTGATATGTATCTTGACTATCAAAAGTGTCATTATCCCTAACCTATAAGAGATATTAGAGCATAATATAACTCATTTGAATGAGGATGTGTCATGTGGCATGGATATCAAAGGTGTCAATCTCCTAGACATGTAAAAAATGTCAAATCTTAGGAGATCTCGATTGAATGAGGAAGTGACATGCAACCTAGATGTTAGAAGTGTTAGTATCCCATACCTATCAAATCCTGGGAGAGCCTAATAAAATGAACAAGCACCACATCACCTAACTATTAGAGGTAATAATCTCTTAGAGCTGTCAGAGATGTTAAAGCCTAGTAAAGCCTAACATATCATACCACACCAAGTGGTAATTATGTAAAAATTAGTATAAAAGTAATAATATTCTCAATATGTTTAAAAATAGTTACAATAAAATTTAGATACCAATCAAAAGATGTCATATGTCACCTCAATACTCTAGGTGACTAATTTCATCTCTCAAAAAGTTAAAGTGAAACACCTAGTTATGCTTAGGTGGTAGTCTAACCCAAATAAGACAAACCAATGATGGACACATGTCATGAAATAAATCCACATAAAATTCCATAGGGGTTAAATATTTGTGTGCCTACCATGATTCTTACATTAACTAAATGGGAAGCTGGGCCTCGATTAAAAAATTGAAAATGTCTTGTCATAGCCATCAAATGTAAATAGGGAGAATATTAATTCAAAATCATGAGTTAATGTTAGATTAAGGAATGAATAGGTGGATTGTGCCTTTAAATAAAATTTTAACTCATGTTGGGTGAGCCACCAAACACCATTAATATATGATATATTTATGGATCCCTATAAGTACCCATAAGTGAACAAGTTTAATGTTATTTGATATCAATTGCCTAGAGTTTTCCTTGATTTTAGATCATTCCTATACTCTCCATTCCCTCCTTACTCAAAATTATTTTATATAAATATTTACCCTTTTTTCCATGGCTACTTCATCCTCTAGCCCTAGGTATAATCTTAAATACAAAGATTCCACCTTCCCCATAGACTTAAACTATTTCAAGCAATTCAATGAAATATCTAAAACAATTAAAGCTGTGCCCAAGTCTCCCTCTAGTGACAATGAAGATAAGTATGAGTTCCTTAATGAACTTAAGGCATATTAAAGGTGTGGGTTGTATAATTATATGACCACACTAGACCTTTTACCTTATGCTAACCTCTTCAATAATATGCTACTTATATCCAAGAAGGTGCATGATGGTTCCCAAGACATGGTGTACTATATAAAATCCAAACATAAGATTGTAGAAATTTAAAGAGTTGTGTTTAAAGTGTATTATAATATCCCAAAGTAAATAATCACCTATGACAAGAAAATCATATATGCATAGACCAACACCTATGAAATATAAAAGGTATTATAAGACTAAGAGGCTAACCTCAATGCCAAATGGATTAATAAGGAGGACATTGATTCCTACATTGTCTACACCTTCAAGGAAGGGGTATATGTTGGGATTATATTTATTAATCACTTATTTTGGGAAAGTGATTTAGTATAAATTGATCTAATCTAGGTACCCCTACTCATAATCATCCTTAAAGGACAGGAAATATTAGACCTTATGGGTGTTATCAGTTTTTGGTTAGTGCACCATGTCATGGAGGCCCAGGATGGAAATAAAGTTTACACGATGAGTTACTTGGTGGACATAATTTATGATAATATTGTGTTTAATAATTATTATTTCCCACCATGGATTCACAAGGGTGTAGTGGTACATGTAGTGTTATAAAAACTATATGAACACCATTACTAGAATCACATCCAATAAATCTATGAGTTATTCTACTCAATGGTCTACATGGTCATAAATAAGGTGGCCATGACCTGGATCTTTGATGAAATAAGTCAATCTCTTATCCCCATCAATGATTATTAGTACCATAGGGATGACACCATCATCCAAGTGGAAGGCATTTATAATCCACCATCTACTTCACCCATCAGGTCCTAGACTGGTTGGTAAAGCATGATATAGCTTATTAATTGATTTAATACATATTCAACACTACCTCAACCATTAATATAAGTTTTTACTATCCTTCACTATCCTCATCCACCAACATGTATATAAGAGTAAACATCTATTATAGAATATGTCATCAAGAAAGGATTGTTATGCCCTAGGTAGAATAGAACATGGACAATGGGATTCTCATGGCATTGTTAGGGCCCATGTGATGAGGTATCAAGCTCAGATCAATATCACTTATATCCATGTACCTCACCTATATTATAGATCCATCTCAACCTAGATGATGACAAATAGGTGCTCAAAAAGATTGAGGTGAATAAATTTGATGGAAAAAAGGTTCAACTTGGACCATCCACCCATAGTGGCCCTGATTCACCTACACTAACTCATCCAAAAGGAGATGTTTAGGTTAATTCACCCCATATTTCAAGGAATATCATCCAATGGGTCCAAAATCCCTCTCCTCTATGAGTTTTTCCTTCTCTAGTCTCTACGTTAGCTCCCCCCACCTACATTTTAGGTTATTTAGCCATAGGTTATGGAGGCACTATGATTAAACATTAGAAACATCTATGAGTCTATCCTAAATCATGAACAAAAATAATCATCCATGGAGATCCCTTCCCTAGATTCCACCATCCCTCAATAATCTAGTAGAGAACCCCATGGTTTCCCTTTTCCTTTTAGGCATACTTAATGGTTCCTCCACTATTTCCTATTCCAACCCCTACATAATTCCCTCAAGTATTTTTATCTCCAGCCATGCACAACATAGTTGAATACTAATTTTCACCCACTTATCCCATTCCATAATTAGGTATCCTTACATATCACCTTTTTTATTTAGGAGCTACAATTTCTTAACCCTCAACAACCCCATTATTCAATTCAAAATAAGTGGCTACTACTAGACCTATGCCAATTCAAATCCTAATAACCCCAATAATGAGTGCACCTATGTGCATAATTATATTAACTCCATACCCATTAACTTCCCTTGAATTCACTTTGTAGACTCCCTAATTATCCCCTATCATCCCTGACACTACCATCCCTTATACTAATACAACACAAACTAACCCAAGAAAGAGGCCCAAGAAGAAGCATAAGTTAATTCTTGCTTCTCAATCTTTTATTTTTTCCCTTATTCCTATTGGGCCTCCCTTTTTCATTATCTTGATTTCCCAAAGATTTGGATTTAACTAGCCAATTTAATCATTCGTTTGCATACTCCTCTCCCTAGTACCATGAACTCACATGTCAATATAACCTAAAGATAATGGCACACCTAAATGTTACCGTAGGCTTCCCCATTTGTCCTTCACCCATTCACCCCCATACCTCCTCCTCCTCTACTTCTCTCTTCCTTCCTTCCATCTACTTCATCCATTCTTTCTCTTCTCATGCCTCCACCTCCTACCTCTATCTCTACCAGCCCACCTTTACCCCCTTCTACTTTGGCTATTGTCATAGGATCACAAGGACCCAAGATGATTTTACAAGGCGATCTAGAAGTTTAGTGGGAATTTAATAAAAACAAAAGAAACAAAATGAGGATCCTCACACATAAATTAATTCAAGGAGGAGACCCAATGGTCTATAATATCAATCGTGACCTCTTCTCCCTCACCAAAGTGAGAATATATAGTATGGAAGAGAAATTTCATGAAGATCCAATATCTATGATCTAGGCCACTCATGACATGTTTGATAAGATTATGGAGGACATGAAGGAATAGGTAAATGTGTTCAAGTTATAAATGAAGAGCACATTCCATATAGAACTGATTATCTATATTAAATAGGCCCTCATGTAACTCTTAAATAGCTCTAAGGGAATTAGTCAAAACATTTACTATAGTAAGGGATCACATCTAATGAGTGCATATATACTTAGAAAGCATAGCTCACATAGACAACAAGTGTAAAAATATCACTATGTTTATTAAAAAGGGCATATTCCTAGAGATAAAACTCATGCCTCTCTCACCTAAACATGTATCAAACCTATTCTTGAAGCATGAAGGCCTTAATTTAGGAGTACTTGGTAGTGGCATAGATGGTCATGGAACCTTCAAATAAGGTAAGTAATGGATGTTAACCTAATCCAATGAAGTTAACATCATGGTGTTATTCCATCTATATGTAACCTTGATAGATAGAGAATAATTTTATCTCCATCTAGGACATTTAGACTAGGTTATGAGGAGAAATGTGGCCAAGGCCAATAAGGATAGAGAAAGGGTTATTTTTGAGCTCCCAACCTGATCCATGATGAGTATCAACTAGGTGTTATAGGTGTAAGTTTTCCTTGAGTCCCCACTCCAAGTAAATCAAAGACTACTAGCCTAATTAGAGGTGATATATTGGGAGCCTCCCATGAACTTGGCTAAGATGGATAGATAATTATATTTACTAACAGATACATTGGCCACCAAAGAGGCACATCCTAAGTGTTTGGGATGTGGTTCTTCTCCATCTCATTAGTGTATCAACAAAGTGGGCCCCCACACATCTTTTGGGGATAATAGGGAATCTTCTATTTGATTTAAATATTTATAGTTGTAACAAATTTAGGAGGTCATCATGGACAACACTTTATGTATAATAACTATGTTAAAATTAAAATAGAATATTTTTGTTTATTTTAACCTAGTCTTCTGCTCATGGACTATGATCCATTGTTTCTAGTTTAGAGTTTGTTATTATGAAAGAGGAGTGATTTATGATAATTTTGTAGAGATGAATATGGTAGTTATATCATGTATTTTCTATTATAATTGCTTTTATGTTCTTTCTAGTTTCCTTGTGAAACATTTATGCTTAATGTGCTTTTAGTTATAAAGTGTTTCAAAAGTTGTATCATTACTACAAATATTTTGATTGTTTACATTTTGTGAAGGACATACAAGTAGGATATTCATATTGGTCTCCTTTAAAATCTTTCCCACTAATTTTTTAAACATTTTTTCAATCATAGAACTAGGCAAATAGTCATATAACTGTGACTTAGCATGCTTACATTTATAAACATTAACATTATCTTGATTATAAATACCTTTTTATACACTACCATGCTCTCCCTTTTTATGTTTATTTTGTAATAAAAAAACTCTCCCCTATTTTATAAATTTTCAAGGTTAGGTTCAATTAGTTAGTAATCAATTCTAGTCAATTAATAATAATTTTGGGTATTTATCAGATAGAACTTGAGCCTTCAGTGGTAGTATTTCATGTTATCTATGTAGAATATGTTAAATTTCTTAGTCCTTAGATTGAATTAGAATCAATACTAAAATTAATGATGGTATAAATTTATCACTTGAATTTCCCCTATTTTTCTCTCTGGAACACTGAAATTTAAGATTACCTTCAAGTACAAGATATTAGGGCTAAAAATAATGTTGAGTTTAGACTTTGACTATCCCCTAGTGCCTGAAACAAGGTTTCACTATGATATTTTTATTTTGACTAAATGTTGTGTGGGATACCCATAAATTATATCATTAGGATGTCATAATGGAAGAATTTCAATAATGTGTGATTATATTAATCCTAATCAATGTTTGTGGGTAGTAGAATGTTAATATAAAGGATAGGTTGATTAATTCTAAAGGCATTGGTAATATCAATGGAAGGGTAAAAGTTAAATATTCCTTATAGAGGCTACTAAGATAATTTGTGTTGATGTTGAAGGAAACTTCATCGATAACTATGGAATAATTATTGATGTTTTCAAGTGGATATATAAGGAGTGTGTAGCTCATGTCAAAAAAACTATTAATGTATGTTGATTTTGAAGTCGATTCAAACTCAAGTGGATATATTAAAATTTTATATCTAATGTTGTAATATCCATTAATGTATTATAGTTCTGAAGCTAATTCTAACTCTAGAAGATCTGAATCTAATGTTGATTATGCTTCTGATGATAAATCTGATAGTGGTTCTAGAATGGAACTCGATTATGACATTGGTTATAAAATAAAACCTGATTCTAATGTTAATGTTGATAGAAATGTTAGTTTTAAAATGGAACTTGTTTCTAATGTATATGTGGATGTTGATGTTAATAACAATGTTGGTTCCAAAGGGGAACCTATTTCTAATGTAAATATGTCTACAAAAATTGCCTATTGAATTGCAGTATCCATAAGCACCCTTTTCACTTTTCACTTAGAAATGAAGGTTGAGGCATTAAGTAATTTCCTAAAATAGGGAATGTTTATTTATTGGTGAAAAATGGGTTGTTTCTCAATAATAATGGGCTCTTCAAATATGGAATTATAAAATATGGGTCTTTTATCAAAGAGAGGTTATTCATCAAATAAAGGTAGACCATAAATGGTTTGGGTTTGGTCAAAGATAGGTGAAAATGTCAAAAATGGGTTAATTAACTATCTTTACCTTTATTTGGAAGTGGAAATATATGATTTTTTGTGGTAAGGGATCATGACATATCTTAATCAATTAGTCATCAGAATTAGATGCACTAGGTTCTTCAATAAATGATGGCCCTTAGAGGGGAAATGATTGGCTTTTTATGGCTTTAAAACTAGATTGGATATTAGATAAGTAGAAAGGAAATTGTAAAATAAAGTAGTAGTTAGAGGGGTCATTATATCAACATGGCCATCTTGTTATACTTGAGAAGCAATGATGTGGTTATGTTGGGGTGGGTCTAAAACTTTCTTTTTCAACACATGTATTTCACTAATTTTGAACAAAGGTATGCTATCAATTTGTGGGAAAGATAGGCAAGAGTTTATCTCCCTCTTATATGAGCCATAAAATGATGTAATTATTGTATTGTTTGAATACAGTGTCATCCAAATTAGTTTTAAATACCATGGATCAAGATGGAAGAAAATATGAACCCAAGGAAGGACTATGCAATGAAATTGGTATTGAATGAACCTAGCCCAAAGAGGGTAGTTTTGGTTTAGTCCAAATAGAATTGGCCTAAATAATGTGGAATTGGCATTAATTATAATATGCCCAATAAGGGTAGCCTTGGTGTTAAGATTGGAATGATCCTAAATAGGGTGAATTATACTTGATTGGATTGGACCCAAAGAGGGCAGTCTTGGTATAATAGAAATTACCCCAAACATGGTCAGATAGACTTAATATGTCTCAATGAAAGAAAGGATGGATGACATGAACTCATTATTCCTAATCAAAAAATGTAGGAGATTGAATGGAAATATAATAAGTGGTTTGAATTTGCATGTAATTGACTCATAATGGTTGGATTTGGATGAAATGGACCTAATTTGTCATTGTTACATTTTTTTGTATTTTAAGTTGACTTTGGTCAAAGATTGAATAATTTAGAAGTAGACTTCGAATGTGGTTCAAGATGAATTTGATTTTTATTGGAATGGGGTTCAAGATGAACCTAATTCAGCTTTGATTGGATAAGTATATGGTTAAAGATGAACTTAATGTGGCTTTAACTTAGTTTATTAAAAAAGTAGTTTGGTGCATGGTTCAAGATGAACTAGATTTGGATTTAATTAGATTAAAATAAGAATGGGGTTAAAAGAAACCTAATGTGAAAAATCAATTGAAACTAGATTTGGATCCAAATGGACTTGATTTTAATGATTTTTAGTTGGAAAATATAACAATACAATGAAAATAATGTAAAGTTATAATTAGTTAGCCTAATTCTAAGATGGGGTAAATATAGCTCAAAAATTAGGTATGGTAACACCTCATCTTACAATTATGTTAGGTACCATGTTCTAGACTTGACTTGTTGTTGGATTTGATTTTTAATAAAAATAGGTTTTTGACATAACAATAAAACATCTACACACATATATTACAAGTCTATTTTAAAAACCAACATAGGATTACATCACAATCTTTTATCCTTCAATATACTGAACATTGAGAGGATTTTAAAATTTAAGGATTCATTAACTAAATACAATTATGGTGATGTTTTAATCACACCATTATCTCAAAGGTTTGTATGTGTGAGAAAATATTTAAAGACTATTACCCTTTTACCCATACATCAATGAATGTTCCAATCTAAAATAAGTTCTTAATAATTTATCCAAATTAGGCTATTTGTAGGATGGTCTAACACCTTTGCGACCACTTCATTTATTGGATTTCAGTGAAGTGATACTATATTATTGGAATACTTAAGGTTTTAATTAGATTATTAAATGTTCCTCAAAGGTATCAAATCCTTCAAAGAAGAGATCTAGGTGTTGAGATTCATAGGGGGATACATCCCCTATTGAACAAACCCTATATTCCTTGATGGTGATGTCTAATGGCTTAGCATTGTGAGTTAACCCATTGCTTTCATGAAATCATTTATAGGGAGTTACAATAAGCATTAATGACATCTTCAAGAAATTTATATCCCCCATCAAATATATGGGTCTAGAAATAATGTTGGAATATAAAAACCTAGTCACCACACCCTAAGGACTTGTGAGAAGGTGATGAACTCCACCCCACACAACCGAAAGTAAAAGGGAAAGAAGTGTTTGTTTATAATTCTTAGGACCTCACAAATGGGAAAGAGAAGAGCATAAATCAAATATTATTTTTTATAAAAAATATAGAAAGAAAGTTAAAAACTTAAAAAAAAATAGGAAAGTAAGTGTTTTAAAATAAATAAATGAAATGTGAGAAAAAATGATTTAATTGTCAATAAAACCACTTATTCAATTAAAAAAAACTATAAGTAATAAGTTAGGGGTTTGTGATGTAGTCTTCCATGATCTTCTTAAAATTAAAAAAAATAACACTCTTGTAATTTCCATTTTATTAAAAATATATGCAAAATGAAGGCAAACTAATTGTGTAATCTAAAAATTCATGAGAAAACTTGTGATTTCAAAAAAACATAAAAAAGGAGTCTAAATGACCCTAAACGTGCCTTGTGAAGTTGGGTTACTGATCACATAATGATTTTACTAATGTATTAGATGATTTCACTAGTTTATTAGATGATTTATTTGATATGTATGACAATTTCACTATTTACAAAAAAACTCCAAGTAGTAAAATAATACATTTTTTTTTTACTATTCTCCATAGTGATTTCATTGTTATGTATGATGATTTCACATTTTAAAAGAAACTTAAAAAAAAATGATACATAATAGAAATAATTTGTCTATTAAACAATAATTTCATTGATCTTCAAGATGATTTCACTATTTTAAGCTACAAATTTGCCCTCATGTAGACCTATAGAAAAATAGTCAAAAAAAATTATAGAGATAATTTCACTATTTAATGGGATAATTTCACCATTCTAAACTATGAATTAATTGTTACACATACCTAAAAAAAGAGTTATAAAAATATATAGAGATGATTTCATTAATTTTTTGGGAAATGTCACTATTTTTCTACATTAATTTATTGTTTCAAAACACCTTAAAAAATTAAACATAAAATAGAGATGAATTCACAATTTTTCAGATTATTTCATTGATCTTAAGGATGTTTTAACTATTTTTATAAAATTATTCATTTGTTTGTATCAATTGAAAAAAAGTTAAACATAAAATAAAGATGAATTCACTATCTTTTAAGATGAATTTGATGTTACACAGGATGATTTCATCATTTTGCATAATGAATTGACTGTTTTGTAGTGAAAAATAACAAAGAAAAATTGGAATAAATAAAGTGAAAATGAGGTAAAAATTAATCTTAATTCTCATGTGTTCCAAATTTAAACACACAAATCCATAAGAGGTTAATTCTTGTTATTATGCAAAACAAGCATAAAAAATAGAAAATCTAATTTATTAACTGTGGTTCTTAGATTAGGAAATATCTAAGCAAGAAAAAACAACTAGATAGAAATAAAGGACTATTACCTTCCTCATGGGAATCATTAAATATCTGACACACATACATGATTATGACCTAATGTAGATCTCGATTATTATTCAATTTCATGGTGTGAAAGCCCTCAAAATCTCTCTAAGCACTATATCAAATGATTTTTGAACCAAATAAAAGAAAAGGGGGTAAATATTATTGAAGATTTTTACATATTTTATTTTTTTTAAAAATCTTATGAAAGGTATATGGTGACCCTTTTATTTATAAGTTTTACAAATTGATTATGGCCATTGGATTGAAATTAAGATGTGTAGCCTAACATTAAGTCAATTTTGGAGGCTCAATGCCATAAATATTTTAGAAAGAGTTGCATTAGATAGACATGGATTAATTTAATACATATATTTATATTCATTAATTGTTAGTGCTTGATAATTTTAATGATGACACCATCATTCTGGATTTTTTTATCATGTCAAGGTAATGTCATCATTTAGATATTTACCTAATTAGAGGAATAATTTAATTTAATAAATTAAGGAAAATGGAATAATTATAAAAGTCTATAGAATTTACTATTATAGGAAGATTAGGTTAAGTAATTAAGATTAATTAACTTAATGAAATGTGAGATGACATTTGAAAACTTGAATAACCATTTGACCTTATTAATCCAAAACATCTCTTGAATAATCACAATTTGACTCAGGATGAATTGAGTGAATCTGATGATTGTGTATAGTGTTTTCCCCAATTATTTATGCTCTAATGCATTTCATAAAATGCACATCAAGTGTGTGGAATAATTTGGGTGTTTCATTGATTTTTGCATCATTGCTAGAAATCATTCTAATTGTAATTTTGACATGAGAGTGGTGAGAATTGAGTGTCTATAGTTGGTTGTAACCTAATTAGTGAAATTGATTTTAGTGTGTATGGTGTCATGACATTTATATCATATCCTAAGTCTACTAACATATTTTTTATTTACTTATTTCCTATAGCTATGGTGATGACTGGACTTCTAGCATCACCATATTTTGGTGGGAATAACTTCCCTACTAAGAGGTCAACAAGCTTACCAACTACTTTTATTATTTTAGGATATTGTATTATTATCATAGGATTTTTGACACACAATTATTTGATGATTATATTAAACTCATAAATTTCTTTGATGGCTTACAATAGTGGTATCTCTATGCTTAACTTTCTTAGTTATTTGACTAAGTCAAATTCACTTTTATTTATTATTTCTTTAAGTCTTTCTAGAAATGGATTAGTGGAGTATAGTTTTTTGAGATTTTTATTTCTATTTAATGTCCTCTCTTTGATTTATTTTCTATTTTTAAATTTCCTTTTTTATTAAACATTTATGTGATGGTGAGTGGAGAAGGAAAAGTTGACATTTTTCCTAAATGTAACTAAACATTATTACAATCTATGACATTTACTCCCATAGTTCATCCTTGTTATGCCACATAAATTAGAGATACATATATATTATTTGGGTTGGAAATTCATATTTTAGGTAAGTGAGGTTGATTTACTTGTTCAATTTTTTTGGGTTGGCTACTAGGAACTAGCATCAACACCTATTAAGGTATATATATCTTTTGTTGATTGAAATTTTTCAAGTGTACCCATTATTGATTTATTTTTGGAATCCATAGTTGTTAGGTTTACTATGATACACATGAATATGGTGATGTCCATTATTTTGGTATAAAATTTGGTGGTCCCCATGTTTTTGTAAGTGTTGGTCTAGACCATGGCATCATCCATGGATTAGAAGGATGTCTAGGAATAAATTGAATTGGGTTTTGATTATAATATAATTTTTTACCTTATATTGTATGTAATTAAGATATTCTATTGGTTGGGTAATTTATTTCAATTTATTCTTGATGAAAACAAGGAGGATGTAATTCTTTATTTCGTGGGTGTTTGCATCATAAATACCACACATATCTATTCTATCAAGAGGTTAGTCTCAGAGGGCATGTTTCAATCTACATTTTGGATAATACATAGATAAAAATTTAATAATGAAATTATATTATTGTTTAAATACATATAATATGGTATTTAATTTAACCAAAATGTCTATTTCAATATTTGAAAATTCCTCCACAAGTTATCCCTCATCATTGCTTCCTTTCCCTATTTTAAGCTTCATAATACTAGTCGTTGTTCTTGATTAGTTTCTACATAATTAAATAATGTCATTAATATAAAAATTATATGTCTCCTTCCCCATCACATTTAATTATTATCATGCATCATCATCCAATCCTTTCAATAAGAATATTTTGTTTAATTCTTCATCTAATTCATATCACACCTTTTATGGACAAAAAGGAAAAAATCAAGATAATATTCCATGTTTTCATCTTTTTTTATTTTATATGAAAGAATAATTTTTTAATATCTAATATATTAAAATAATATTTATATTTTTCCAAGAATCCATTTTCCATTTCATCCCATGTGTAAGTGGAATCTATTTGTAATCCATAACCCACCTCATAGGTAAATCCTTGAGTGTTAAAGGAGATATTTTTAACTTTTGATTGTGAAACTTATATTCATAGGTATGACATAAAACATTGAATTAAAGCAAGAATTGGATAGGATATTTTAATAAAATTCACCTCAGAGTATGAAATATATATGGGGATATGTTTTTATTAGAGCATTTTCATATATATCTAGGACAATAGGATAGGTAAAAGTTTTCTCTGTTGGTCACGCTCTACCTATTTCAACCATATTTTATGGATTTAAATTATTACATTTTCTCTCATCTCTTACAAATCTATGTTTTAAATGGTTATATTAAGAGGCGGTGAATAGAATTAAGTGGATAGAAGGTTACTTGATTGAGATTCAATAATTTGGTTTACAATATTTTCTATGTAGATTATTTCTTTCAGAAGGATGCACCTACCTTTATGGAATGTTCCAAAAGTTTTGCTGAGGATAAAAATGATTATTCCTCAAAAGTATGAATTTATTTTCCTATAATAAATTCTAATAAATTTTTTTCTTGTGAGATACTAGTACTTGTGCTTTGTTGGGGGTTCTTAGGAATATATCTTCCCTTTAAATCTCTTTATCTATTCATAAATTTATTTGATTAATGGGAAGTATTTATTAATAAATGGCTAGTTTAATATTAATACCATAATGAAACCTATAAATTACCTAAAAATGATTATGGTTTTTGTGTCCTCTTCATTTAAATGAATGTGTCATGTCAATATGGGTAGTGTTCAATGGTATTCAGTAGTAAGTTATGTAAAATGATTATAAAAACTATTTATTTTTGGTTTTTTTAATCATTTAATTGTAAGTTATATCATACTTTATTGAATTTAAATATAATATATAGATTATGAAATAAAACACACTTGTTGAATTTAAATTACTTGGAAGGGAAACACACTTGTTGAAATTGGAATTGCATTAAAAGTAAACACATTTTTGGTCTACTTTTAGAAATATAAATTTCATGAAATATAAATACATAGCTAATATATTTAGTATAAATGGAAATTATTTGGAATGGAAATGATACACACACAATTTAGGTTTTCACCTAAGGATAATCATTCTAACTACATTGCAAGGTTGGGACAAACAAAAAACTAAATGAGAACTGCAATAGAAACCAAATAATAGGATTTAACATATAAATCCATTATTCTTATTCATTTTGAATAAATAAAAAAATAGGGCAAGTTCTAATGACTAGTTATGATCAACTACTTTGAAAACAAAAACTTAATCACTTACAACATGAGAGAAATACCAAAATGCAATACATAAAATTCACCAATTTTTAGTTCTGAAAATATTCCATCCAAAAAAAAAAAAAAATGATTTTACCATATGGATCAGATGGTATCACCCCTTCAACTTTCCTTGGCATCTTTCCATCTTTTAGGTCATTAAATAATCAATATTTTCAATAAAAGTCCAAAAACTTGTTTTTGGCTTGCAATAGATTAAATCAAGATATGATAAGGTACATAAGAAGTTAATGAGTGACATTTGTATTTTATAGGCCCTATTGGGATTATGTGAATCACTTTAATTCTATATAGGCCCTTTTTATCTCCTCCTAAGTGTCAACACAAGTTTGAAATGAGCCAAACCAAGTCAGGCTTGGCCTTTCCAAAATACATAGTGTAAATTGTTTGTTAAGCAATTGACTTTCAATTCCTATATTAAAATGTTGAATTTTTTTTAAGCATGAATCCCTATTTGGGAATATTTTATCAATTATCAAGGAATGAATACTTGATTACAAGACAAAATTAGGAATAGACATCTGATAATCACTATGAAAACATTTATCATGAGTAAGAAAATATCGAGTTTTCTTCACTAAAAATAAGTTAACATGAAAAAAAATAATTAGGCATCAATATATATCCATTAATATTTGAGAATTTATCAAATTATTTACCTATTTAAACTTTTTTTTTATCATTTATCATTTATCATTAAAAAATACTTAACTCAAAGCAAGGATAATGTTGGATTTCCTCTGTAAGAATCATATCTTCAATATGTTAAAAAACACAATTATTTGAATGAGTATTTTATTCTCTCTTATAATTGTTAATGATCTAAGGATACTCATATAGGGATGAGAATACAATAAATATTATCAATAAACATGAAGAACACTATCTTACCCATGCAATTTTCAAAAACTGATGAACAAATAAAGATAAACAAATTGATATTGCAATACAAATCAATGAATGGGTTCCAATTACCATTGATAAAGGCTTTATGAAATATTATCAGTCTAGATTACACCCTTGAGGAAGATATGTTTCAATCCTTACTCATCCATCTAATACAATGGGATCACCTCTAGGTGTGGATGGCCCAATTGATGATGTAAACCTCTAGTTTTGGGGCTATCTCCCCTAGTGCATCAATTATGGCTCAATTCCTAAACCTACTACATTTTTGATTAAAAGAGATGAGATGCATGAAATAACACCTAAGATAGGGGAGGTGATGCAACAACATATTTTATCCACTCTAGATAATGTTAGATGGTTGAGCTTGATCTTATTTTAATGCCCAATTCCCAACAGGGGGTGTGGGGGGAAACACCCCCCACTATGTTCATTGTGGGGGTCTAGGGGGTGATACCATATTTTTGAGACCCCCATAGTGTGGGTTTGGGGAAAAAACCCCTAAATTAAAATTTAGTTAAAAATTCACAATAAAATATTATAATTTTGTAGTAAATCTGGACCATTCACTATTAGGTTACATATCTAATGGTAGAGATTATGTTTGTACATTTTGACTTATATATAACCCTCATTTTGATATGAGGGTATTGTAATTATGGTGTTAAATTGTATGTGAGTGAAGAGGATATTGCAATGGTTATATTTTAGGTTTTTCCCTTCATTTGTTGGACTAAATAATAAGTACTAGTTGTTTCTATGTGGATGTAGCCCATATTAGGTAAACCAAATTAAATCTATGTCTCTATTGTGTTGTGTTTTTATTAATTTTATTTTCATATTTAATTCATTAATATTGCTTTATGTTCTATATTCCTAATAGTTGGTATCAAATCCAAAGGTTTATTTGGTAGATAAACTCATAGGAAAAGAGGGTTCCTGGTTTGAGTAGGAGCAATGGTAGAAGAAGTTAAGTTTAAGGTCAAAAATTTTAATGAAAAAAACTAAGAGCTATGGAAGACACAAATGGAGGAATATATATATTATAAGGATATTTTCCTACCATTAGATTTAATAGCAAATAAGACAACAATTATGAAGGATGAAGATTGGGAGGTTCTTGATAGAAAGGCACTAAGAATAATATGGATGTGCCTAGAAGCATCAATGGACTTCAATATTTAAAAATAAAAGATAGTAGCATATGTGTTTAAGGAATTGGATAAAGTGTATGAAAAACCTTCAGCCTCTAATAAGATATTTCTTATGAATCATTTATTTAATCTAGAAATGTCAGAAGGTGGGTCTATTGTTGATCATTTAAATGAATTTAATATGGTCACGAATCAGTTAAGATTTTTAAGAGTAAACTTTGATGATGAGGTTATGAATCTTTTGATTTTATTCTCATTACCAAAAATCTAAAATGGCCTGGTCATGGATATGATTAATTTTGTCTCTGGTTCAAACATTTTAAAGTTTGGTGATGTTATGGGTATTATTATTAGCAAGGAAATGTGATGGAAAAGCATAGGTGAGACATTAGGTAATGATTTGACTATGGAGAATAGGGGAAGAAAAAAGGATAAATAAAATGGCCCAATAAATTGTGGTAAGTCTAAAAAGGGCATATCTAAATCTAGAGGAACATTGGTGTGTTGCATTTGTGAGAAGAAAGGAAATTTGAAGAAATATTGTTGGTTTCAAAAAGGAAAACAAGGAGATGGACAACAAGATAAAAATTAGGAACCAAATGTATTAAGTGATGTGTTACAAGATGATTTAATCCTTTATTTATATAATATTAGTGATTCTTGGGTGTTAGATTTAGGGGCTTTATTTCATGCTACACCCCATAAGAAATAAATTCAAGACTATGTTCAAGGTGATTTTGGACAGGTTTATTTGGGTGATGGTGAACCCTATAATATTGTAGGAAAGGGTAAGATATAAATAAAATTATATAATGGAAACAAATGGTTGTTGAAATATGTGAGGCATGTTCCTGAGTTGAGAATAAATTTAATTTTAGTAGGGCAGTTGGGAAGTGAGGGCTTCATAGTTACATTTGTAGAAAATTTATGGAAGGTCACTAAAGGATCACTGGTAATAGCAAAAGGGGAAAAGGTAGGTACATTATAATTATCTAATGGTAATTTTGAATCTTATATTTCTTTAGATTCTCTAGAAGTGGATCCAAAATTATGACACCATAGACTTGGGTTCATGAGTGAGAATGGGATGCAAGTTTTCCACTCAAATAATTTGTTTCCATATTTGAAGGTGGATTTAGAATTTTGTGAGCATTGTGTATATAAAAAATAGAATAAAGTCAAATTTATCAGAGTTGGGAAGATAAAGAAGGATGAAAAGTTAGATCTTGTGTATACAAATGTATGGGGACCAGCTCAGGTATCATCCCTTGGTATCTCTTATTATTATGTTACTTTTATTGATGATATAATTAAAAAAGCTTGGGTTTATTTAATATAAAAAAATATGATGTTTTTGATACTTTTAAGAAATGGAAAGCTTTGGTTAAGAATGAGACAATAAATAAGTTGAAGTGTGTTATATTAGACAACGAAGGTGAATATTGTAGTAAGGAATTTGATAATTAATATTCATCCTATGGAATTCATAGAGATAAGATGGTTCCAAGAACACCATAAAAAAATGGTGTGTCAAAAAGGATGAATAGGAAAATCATGGAGAGTGCAAGGGTTATGAGATTACATTTAGGGCTGACCTTATAATTTTGGGTAGATGCTATGGATACTATTGTTTACTTAATAAACATAAGGCATTCAAGTCCTTTGGATGGTGGTATTCCAAAAGAAGCATAGACAGGTAAAAAGGTAGATTATTCATTTTTATAGACTTTTGGTTGTGAAACATTTGTCCATATTGATAAAGAAAATAAAACCAATCTTGAAGCAAAATCCAAGAAATGTACTTTTATTATATATGGAGTTAATGATTTTGGTTACTATTTATGAGATTTTGAAACTTTAAAATCATTAAGAGCAGAGATGTGATCTTTAATGAGAAGGTTGTGTATAAAGATTAGTTTTATGGAAAGAAATAAGAAAAGCCAAATACATAATATGTAGTACTTTATGAAATCATAGGAAATGAAATTCTAAAAGTGCCAAAAAATTAGAATGTGCAAAAAATACAATAAGTACCTTAAACTCTTGAGAGTGTAGTTATAAGATCTACCAGAGTAAGTAGACTCCCTAAAAAATACTCTCCTTCACTTTATTATTTATTATTGACTGATGGTGGTGAGATAAAAAGCTATGAAAAAGTAATGTAGGTAGTAAATAGAAAGAAGTGGGAGCAAGGCATGAAAGAAGAGATGGAATCCTTGGTACATTACCAAACATGGGATTTGGTTTAATTGCCTATAGTTAAAAGAACATTTAAAAATAAATGGGTTTATATATTGAAGAAATAAGATGGAGGAAAAAAGAGGTAAAAGGATAGACTTTTGTAAATGGGTTTACATGAAAGAAAGGTATTGATTTTGACAAAATATTCTCCCCAGTTGTAAAAATGACTTATATAAGACTTGTTTTAAGTTTGGTAGCAGTAGAATATTTTCACCTTGAATAGTTAGATGTGAAGACTACTTTATTTCATGGTGATTTGGAGGAGGAAATATAAATGGAGCAGCCATAGGGATATGTAGTAAAATTAAGGAGAAAATGGTGTGTAGGTTAAATAAGAGTTTGTATGGTTTAAAGCAATCTCTAAGGTAGTGGTATTTGACATGTTTATGATAGAAAAAGGTTATAGTAGATGTCATTATGACCACTATAGCTATTTTAAGAGATTAGACAATCGAAACTATATTATCTTATTATTGTATGTAGATGACATGCTTGTTGTAGGGTCTAACATGTAGGATATAAATGATCTAAAAATAAAATTATAAAATTCATTTAAAATGAATTATTTGGGTGATATAAAGTAAATCCTTGGTATGAGAATAAAAATAAATAAGAAAAATAGAAAATTGACATTGTCTCTAGAAGAGTACATAAAGAAGGTGTTAGTCAAGTTCAATATACAAGATGTAAATCCTATAAGTACAACTTTAGGAGGGCACTTAAAATTAAGCAAGGAACAATGTATTAAAATTTAAGAAGAAATCAATTCCATTTCTAAAGTTCTATATGCTTCAGCAATTAGAAGTTTAATGCATGTTATGGTGTGCATTATACCAAATATTGCTCATGTAATGGGAGTTGTCAGTAGGTTTATATATAATCTAGGAAAAGAGCACTGGAATGTAGTCAAGTGGATTCTTAGGTACTTGAGAGGGACCACTAATAGATAGTTTTACTATGAAGTTTTATATGTTACCCTTTAAGGTTATGTTGATGCAGACATGGTTGGAGATTAGATGGTAGGAGGAACACCATAGATTATGCTTTCACTGTTGGTGATACAATAGTTTGTTAGATTTCAAAATTATAAAAGATATTTTTTTTGTCAACTATAGAGGTAGAATATGTTAAAGATATAGAAGATATCAAGGAGATGATATGGATGAAATGTTTCATGAAAGAGTTGAGGCATACATAAGAATATTTGAGGTTGTACAATAATAACCAAAGTATGATTCATTTATTAAATTACTCGACATTCCACTAAAGAACCAAACATATATAACCTAAGTATGACTTCATTCATTTAGTTTTGGAGGATGGTCAACTAATTTGGAAAAGATCCATATGATTTGGATTATTATAGATATGCTAAAAAAGGTAGTCACCAAAGAGAAGCTGGAGAGTTGTTTAACTTCAATAGATCTTCAAGGATATCAAGAAATATGAGAAACATGTTAGGGTTAAAGTTCAAATAAAAGTTCAAGGAAGATTTGTAGTTGTGGAGTTGAAAAAATCAATCTCCAAGTGGGATATTATTGGATGGTGGAGCCTAATCTTATTTTAATGCCCATTTCTTGATAAGGGGGTGTGGGGGTAATGCCCCCCCCCCCCCCCCCCCCCCCCCAAAAAAAAATGGTTTCCATAGGGGTTCAGGGAGGGGGGTGACCTATTTTTGAGCCCCCTATTATGGGTTTGGGGATAACATAACTAAAATAAAGTTTAGTTAAAAATGTACTATAAAATATTATAATTTTGTAGTAAATCTAGATCGTTCACTATTAGGTTACAGATTTAATGGTAGAAATTATGTTTGTGTATTTTTACCCTATATGTAACCATAATTTTTATATGAGGGTATTGTAATTATGAATATATGATGTAAGTGAGTGAAGAGGCTATTGCAGTGTTTGTATTAAAGGTTTTACTCTTCATTTTTTGGACTAAATAATAAGGAATGGCTATTTTTGTGTGGATGTAACCCATATTGGGTGAACCATGTTAAATATATGTCTCTATTGTATTATGTTTTTATAAATTTTATTTTCATATTTAATTCATTAATATTTATTTGTGTTCTATATTCCTAAAAATTGAACCTTCAACAATACTTGTGAATCAAACAAGGACTAGTGACTAAAACATGTTCTCCAAGAGACAGATAAGCATTATTAATTCACATGAAGGTTATGGTAGATGGTTAAAACTTAATGGTGATGGATGAGAGGTTTGTTTCAAGACAATACCAATAAAATTGCACTTCAATCATAGTCATCAAAACATTGACACATCATATGACTTACATAGAAAAATCTCCTAGCAGCTAGGTGAGAATAATAACCTACAAAGAGGAATAAGATTTGACCACTTATACAAATTAACAAGCATAAAACACACTAAGTGTTGACCAAATTTGACCCTATAGGTCAAATTAGGGCCCATAAAGGTAAAAGTTTTATTTTTTATATGTTTTATGGGCTCTAATATATTGTCAAATGGTGTATTATAAGCTATTTGATGTCATTTAATGTCAGCCTAGCCTTGGTCTTAGTCATATTAGTTAATTGTCATTTTGAGTCATTTAGGTGTGATAAAAGGGGTATTTAATGACTTTTATGGAATAATTTGGAAATATGAATTTTATAAAAGGTTATTTCATGCTCCATGTGTCCTAATATGTCTTAATCAATTATTGGTAACTGAAAGGGTAGGTTCTTCAGAAGAAAAAATTGTTTTCTTGGTAAAAGAGAAGAATTTGGCATTTCTACAACTAACAAGGGAGTGTGACACATGGTATAAGGTCAAGGGATGTATCTTCAGATTAATAAATCTCAATTCCATGTTTTAAATTATCTAGAAGCTCCATTTATAATCAAAAACCATTATGCTCCTTTTTCACTCTTTTAGATAGACATAACCAATCTTTAGGTTTGTACTTATACATTCAGTGGAAGAAGTTTTAGGTTAAATGATTTTGGGAGTTTAAATAATAATCATAGAGCTTAATTTACATAATAATAGTTCTAATATTGGTTTCATGTGATTTATGAACCTTCGTCATGAAGTTGACTATGTTTTTTGCTTGTTATTTCATGTACCCTTTAGGTTTTGATCCATTTTGGGAAAGTCTGTATGAACAAGTTGGTGATGTTGAATCCAAAGTATGTGGGATATATTATTATATTATATCAATTTTTATATTCACATTTCATTTTTTTTGGATGAGTAAGTTATCTCATGTTGCAAGAAGGTGCCACCATGTGCAGTCTCAGTTTTCCTTGTTTGTAGAAAGTTTAGTTCTCAAAAGATGTCTCATAGGAATGTGATGTGGTGTTACATAGGTGTAAATTTAATATGTATCACCTTACCTTAAATATTAGTCTCATAACACCATGTTTTTATCAAATATACAGTCATGAAAACCTCATAGCCAACCCTTTACCCAATCTCAATTGCAACCATGTTGATCACATGTATAAAGCCTATTTATCATGTTTATGAAGTGGTCATGAGGATATATAAACTAATTCAAGGAATAAATAACTCAATAAAATATATTTTAAGGCTTTAAGAGGATTTAGTTTTGTTTCATGTTCATACACCACACTAACTAGCCACTAGATACCTGTTTGCTCTGTTCCATATGTCTGCAAATGGTTTTCACATTGAAAGGGATGTTTTGGAACTAGTATTAAGATTTCATTAATTCATGTAATTTAGGGATTGATAATTATTTTTAATTATACATGAGGCTTTTCATCCATAATTTTTATTTATTTCATACTCATTGCCTACATATAGCCAATGCACACCTTCATGAGCCTTTTGTTGATGTCATGTTGAAGGTGAAGAGTTGGGAGATTTGTAAATATTTAAATATTTATAAGTTGAATTTGAATAATTGGTGAGGGAATATAATTTTTTCATAAATATAGGTACCTTTTATATTTTCCAGTCTACTTTACTACATGTGTGTGAGAATGCCTATATATAAGTGTATCACAGAGCTTTGAGAATTCTTGTATGTGGATTTGAAACATGGAAGAAACCTTATTTTAGATTATAGTATGTGACTTGACCATTTTATACCTGATTGAAGTTTATAATTGACAATAGGAAAGATAAATATATTAGAGGAAAAAAATGACTGAGTTTAGGGAAACCTTCCCTAAAATGTGAGAATAGAGGTCTAAAGGCTTGTTGTGAATATCTTATAGTAAGGTCAACAAGAGTTATGGAGCATCTAGCTAAGTGAATATTATTTATTATATTATGGAGAATAAATATGAAAAGTATGCGGTCAATATGATTGATGTAAGGTCATTTTTTAGGGTCCTAAAGATGCCCTTAAAAATTCTAAAACCTTGCATTAATTTTCTATAGGTCTGAGTCCTAAAGAAACCATTTTCACCTAAAGTTAAAAATTGGAAATTTCCACCATATTGTAATGTTTATAAATGATTTAAATGAGTAATTTTAATGTAATATATTATCAAAGAGGTTCATAGGCTGTGTTTTAGACCCCCATGTATACCTACAGGTGTCCCTCTATAGAAAAATATTCACCTACAACAAGGTATGTAGACAATGAGCTGGCATTGGTGAGTTGGTAGTGTTTTATGGAATTAAAGGTGATTTAAGGTATAAAAATATGTTTTTTTACCTCAATAATTCAAGGAGAGTCTTCAAAAAACATGAAAAAGGTCCAATTAAGCTAATGCAAACCTACAATAGTCATTTTGGTAGAGTATCTCAGTCAAGAGGGAATAACTCAATCTTATGAGTTCAAGATACTTGTAAAGAGTATATGAGGTGTTGTAATTATGAAAAAATAATATTAAAACATAAATTAATATCATTATGAACTTAATAATCTCTAAAAAATATGATAAAAAGGCCTACATAGACCTCTTAAGAACCTATATGTACCTATAACTGAGTGTGCAGTCTTGGTGAAGGTAAGTGGTGAGTATGATTAGGATGTGAAAGAAGGTTTGATAATAAATTTAAAAAAATAATGATATTTTAATATAGTGTTTCCAATATCTATAAATCCATTCAATATTATCATCTACTCTCCCCACTAGCCCAAGGGTAGCAGTCTGCACAGTTGCACTAGGAGACCCATGTTACTCAATGTGAAAAGATGTGGAGTCAAAATAAGAGGAGTGTTTTTAGGTGAATTAAAATATTAATGAGAATTTATTTAATTTGGATTAAATTTTTAATAAACTTAAACATCTTGGATTTAGCATTGAGAGTCCATTCTTAGGTGGAGGTGAAAAATGCAAGAAAACAATCCTTTTGAAGGCATTTTTTGGGCAATTTGAGTTGGATAGGTGCCTAAATGGATGAATATATACTTTAAATTTGGTAAATATACTAATTATGACATAATAAAAATTTAAAAATATTCAATTTTCCTTGGGGAAAGGGATATACCTCACTATTTTGTCTCGGAGGTCAGTTACTCATGAAAAATCAAGGTTTGGCAAAACAAGCAAATGAAGCCAAGGAAGATTAAAAACTTGAGAGAAATATTTAGGAACATAAAGGAACATATTTTTAGGTATATAAAAGGTTAATATTTCAAATAAAAAATTAATTCAATGTTATACCTCTCAAATTGATCAAAACACTCTTGCACACAATCCAACTAGACAAACTCCAATTAGGCCTAGTTGGTGAATGAGAGGAAGAGATGAAAAGGAGTTTTTGGGAATTTATGTGATTAATTTTTAATATTTAATGATTTGTTAAAAATAATGATACACCACACTAAAAATGAGATATCAATCTAAATATCTAAGACTAGTAGGCTACATGTTAAGCCTATTAGGCCTTGAAGTGACTTAGAGCCAATTGGGGGTCCAACTTCACTTCTAGATCTTGGTGAGTGTTGTAGCTAGATTTATAATTTTTATGACATGGATTTAGACATATTTTGTATTTTTTTATGCAAATAAACCTATATTAATGTTAAATTTATCTCAAAGTTAGTCCAAACATGTAGGAAAGGTGGAAACAAGCTCGATAGATTTATTTTAAATACTCATATATTTTCTAAGGACATGCATGGAGGCAAAAGGAGTTTCAAGATATTAATAGGGTTAATTAAAATAATTTTTTTGTAATTTTTTGGTAGTTATAATGTTATGGCTCTATGAACAAATATTAAGGAAGAAAACTATCTAAAACCCTTACTAAACCCTTGGAAAGGCCTGATTGGGCAAAGAAATCTAGAGATGCATCTAGATGGGATGGAATGGTAATGAAAGTAATTGTATGTTGCATAGGAATATTCATGGCTCCTATTCATAATTTTTTTTTCAATCATACCTGTACACACATGGTACAAAATGGCTTTATTTTTACTATTTTATGTGTTTTATAGGCTACAAGAGGTTTCAAGAGATGAAAGAAAGTTTGGGTGGAATATTAGGAATTTTAAGAACTCACTATGGAAATATAGTGATTTTAAAAAACTTATAAGTGTTTAAACAATATATCTCATCTTATCTAGTCAAAATTGGCATAGTGAACACAATTGTGAGAAGGGGTAAAACTTCAAGTGTGAGCCTTTTAAAGATGTGCCTGATGCTTATAAGGCCATGGTGGGTATTGAAACATGTAATTAACACCATATAATGGATTTTCATTGAAAAATGATGATAATTTTGAAGCCAGGTGTGTAGGGTGCATGAAAGAAGAGGTTTTTAGACTACAAATGGTGATAACTCATTTATAGATGATGTTAGATGACTAGGATTACAAAAAATACATGGAGAGGAATTTATGCAATAATTACCTCTCATTATAATAATTATACCTACTCCTATTTATTTTTGGGATGTTTAAATAGGTCCAAATTATGAAGGTAGTTTTGTAATCTAGAATGAGAATTTTCATGCCACTTTTCATAAGTGTCATGCCTTGTATGGCCACTTGTCTCTTCTAACCTTGTAGGGTTCATCCCACATCCTCTTCTCAAGAAAAATTAACTCCTTTTATCAGCTTGACAAGTGTCCTTGTGACATTTGGACTTCTCTCTTCTACTCTCTCTCTCTCTCTCTCTCAAGTTCTATAAGAACTAGCCATTTTAGCCTTTGTAACTTATGCTCCACCTAAGTTTGGTGAAGACGTACTCATTTACATACCATTTTATCAATAAAAATACTAATTTTTAACTCTTCCATGAATTTTCATAGTGTTTTTTACTTAGATTATCGATTTTTATTAGTTATTACTTATTATTTCTTTAGCATTATTATCTCATTCTCTCACCTATTTACAGTTGGAAAACTTCTTATTGTAGGGCATGTGAAGTTTTCTAAAATTTTTCAAGGTTGAGTGAGTTATTATACTCAATGTTTCCATTAAATTCCTCTTTTATAGTCCTCTTAGCCTAAATATTCATCCATAACCTCATAATATAATATCGATGTGAGAAGATATAGATTATAGAAGTGTATATTTGGTTAGCCTCTTGATTTCATGTGTAACATGTAGCTAATTAGAAGTCATAAACTTATTTGGTGTACCACATCCCTTAGGATAGTTTTTATTTTATTTATCTCTCTCCCTTTTCCCCCTAAAATTGTAGGTTAGTGATCTAAGGTGGTACATCAAGGGAGGTAGCCCTATCTAGAGATTCACCTCATCCTTAGGCTACCTACAAGCCTAGATGTGTTTTAATTATGCCACTTGGATGAGGAGAGATGAGACACCTCATAAAAGGTTAAAAATCCAAGTGAAAACACTATGTGATAGCTAGAGAATCTAAAATAGTCCTTTTATTGATTTAAAAGGCTACAAGGTATAATTTGGTTAGAGTTTTTTCATACCCAACTGAGGGATACTACAATGGCATTTTTGCCTCAATTTATAGAAAAATAGAAGGGAAATAGAGGATAATATGGCATGAAATCATGGATAATATTTCATTATGATCATCATTCACTCAACAAGCAGTTTCAAGCATTAATAACATCTCCATGATCTCTCCATGTGTTGTCTTGATTGTATGATGGCCTTTAATGAGAGTATGACATTAGAAATGGTATAGTGGAGGATAATTCATTATTGGTTTAATCCATTAATATCATGATCACACCAACCTATTCAAATACCTCTCCTTTTTGTATTTACAATGGTAGAATTGTGGTTTAGTTGGCCTTCATAAATCATTAGATAACCTACCTTCCCCTTGTGCATGTTGACTAGGCCTAAAAATACCTAATCCTCAATAATGGCCATGAAATTTTCATTATAAAATCCATGTATCAGTAATAAATATTTTATATCCATTAATTTACTCTCTTAGTAGCCCTCTATTCCATTTTCATCTCCTCTTGTTGGCCAAATAGGCCTACTAGGAAACTAGGCCTAGTCACCTGGTGTTTGTTGCTTGGATGGACATGAGACTTGAATAATACTTTTGGAATAGGTAAATGAGAATTATTAATTTATAAAAAATTATATTACACCATGACACATGCCTTTAAAATAGTGCACACCTATAATGCTTCTCATTTAGGTGACTAGGTCACCTCTCACTAGTACTTCTAGACTAGATCTTTAACCTAGACATATAGGAGGTTTATAGATTATTTTATGATATTATAATTTTAAATACACTTTATAATACATTATTTAATGGTTTTAAATTATTCATCTAGTATTTTACCTGGGATTTATCACTAAATATTACAAAAAATAGGGTTTTGATGCATTCATGCAATCATCCATAAAAACCAATGCTAGGAATAGGACCTTATTATATTTCACAAGGTTTTTGAGGTGTTTCCTAATATAATTCAATTAATTTGAGTTTATTTCCCTCCATTTTTCCTCCATCAAGTTCTTATCTAGGTTTTGATAGGGTTTAGAGGCTCTACTGGTCTTAACAATGGTTCATAGGGCTAGGAGGCCTAACCCTCAAATAAATGCCAAGAACACTCAATAAAAAACCCCATATATCATCTCCATATGAAAATTGATACCATGTAACAACTATTTTAAGTACCAAGAAAATCTGTGTCCTCTTTGAGCTCCAAAATAGTGCAAACAATGTTTCTGAGGTGGTTGGAGGTCTTAATGATGATTCATAGAGTAAGGATTTTTGATGAGATAAAAAATGATATTAATTTGAAGTTGAAAATAATTTTAATTTTTTTAAAACTAATTTGGATCCCATTCAAATCCTTTTTGATGTTTTGTGTGTGAGAAAGTAGCTCTTAGGCTCTTCACATTGTATATCAGGGCTTTGAGTTAATTCATCTCCTTAAGGATCATTCATAGAATGTAATGTATTTATAATTAAAAAAATGGTTTATAGGTAAAATATATTCCTAAACTCATAAAATATCCATATCACACAATTCAAATTTTCCATGGAGTTTTGAGCCTCTTAAGATAGTTTCGTGGGCATGACAAGATTGTGTGTATAGGCAAAGAGGGATTCTAAGAAAATACACCATTCAATGGATATTTTCCTTGAAAGTGAATATATATGGTTAAAAATATCTCACTATATATTTATATTCATTTTTATTAATTTTCCCCTCAAATTAATTGATACTTGGTCTAACTCATGCCTAGGGTTTGTAAGCAAGTAGACCTATATGTCCCTAATGGCTTGGTTTAGTGTTTACCTTCCTAAATTTTAGTATATTATCATCATTAAAAACCATTTTATGTATTATCACATCATATTATAATGTATTCAAACCTCAAAAACTCCATAATAATGCAAGTTTCTTTCATTTCCCATGTACAGGACTGTAATTGCCTGTTTAGGCCTACTATGCCTAACTAACTTGTCAAGTCTTTCCTTTTGTTGAAGAGGGCCAATAGAATTAAATATATTATTAAAAATATTATAAAAAAATTTAAGAGACATTTTTTTCACCATTACAATTTTTTTCCATGCATGGCTCTTCACACTTTTTCTCTTCTTTTTGATCTTGGTTGTAGGTGCTTAATTAGGTCTGCTCGAATGAGACATAGATCCATCCTCCTTTTTTGGTTGTTATTTTTATAATTTATTGAGTGTTGATACATGATACATAGGATATTAATACTTTATTAGACATTTTAAACCTTTTTTCAAGTGAACTCATAACTCAGTCACTTTACCTTCCCAAGACTTTGCCTATATGTAACAATTTTGCATTCTTGATTGTGTGTGAAAGGTGAGAGGTGAGGTTTATTGTCTAAAGTGAGTCTTCCACAGACCCTTATTATCTATTTTATAATGTTACCATGTTTATATTATTCCTATTATACCTTTTCTCACCCTAAAATAAGACTTATTTTCTCAACTTTCTCCCCATCTATAGTCAGGCTTATAGGTGCTCAATTCTAATCATGTTGTGACTATGAGAGAGATGAAAATTGAGGTTTATTTTTTCATAAAATCTAAGGTTTATTTTTAAATTTATTAAATGGATTATCCACTAATATATATCTCCTCAAATCATCACTCCATTATTTTTATTTAATGTACTCATTTGATAATCTTGGTTGAGCTCTCATCTTGGGGTGGTCTGATCCTTTCTTGGCTCTGATTCTCAATACTCCATACTTACTCATGATCCATATTATATTTAATCACAAATTAATCATGTCTATAAATCAATCCTATTTTGGATAAGATACATCATACTTACACTTCCAATTGGGGATACATTAGATAATCAGGAACATGACCAATATGGGGATCAATTAGACCCAATTAGGTGATTTATTATCACAATAAACCATATTAGGGAGGGTTCCAAAGCCTATAGTCAAGAAAAATCACACACAATCTAAATAATACCTATATTTAATATTCACTAAAACTAATAAAAATTAAATTAAAATCTAATCTAGTGCTCACCAAATCTTGTGGCATAAAGTGGGGGTAAGCAACAATAAAATTAAACAAGCATATGAGACATATACTCACGTCAATATATATAGAATTATAATGCATGTAAGATAATTATAAATTCATATCTTTATACTCTTAAAAATGGGGAACAAAGTGATGAATACTTACCTTTGAAGATGAATCCATTGAACCTCAATCTCTCCTTTGGCCAAGGTGCTTATTAAGAGGATGTTGTGGTATGTAAAGATGACAAGGATAAATCAGCTCAAGGCTACACAACTTATCCATGAATCTAAAAGAATTATCCACAAGACAAGATCCATATCTCCAAATAAATTATGAACCCATAAACTTTTTCCTCAAGTAGAATGGTGGATAAACAGATGCACTATAGTTTTTACTTCTTCTCTTCTCTGAATAATGGATAAATGATTTTGTATATATAGGCATATTTGACCCTAAACTCTTCTACATTTTTTGGTTGACAAGGTCAACCCAGTCGACGTATTACTATTATTGATAAAAATTCACTAGGTCACATGGTAGGTCTACCAAGAGCTGACCTAGACCCTAAGTTAATTTTACCCAAAATAGTATAGGGTTGATCTAGTACTATAAACAGTCAAAAGGGGCTTAAGGCTAGGAAGTGGGGGGAGGTAGGAAATGACTAAGGAGTGTGTAATAGAGAAAAAAAATATTAAGGATAGGTTTTTCAGGAGATAAGTGTGTAGATAACAAATGGAAAAAGGAATAACAATCCTATGAAGCACCAATGGTCTGCCCACCCCTTTCTCAGTGTACCCCTTAAGGCATGCACTTAGAGAGATTGAAATTCAATGGGTTTATGTAAGATAAAGAGAATTAATAATTTATAAAAAATTTAAAATATTATGTATATACAGCTATTACTCCTCTATGATTAAAAAATTACTTCAATACCTAATTTTATACTTCCAATAGTGAATACCTTACTTGCTTAGTTTGCCTAAATAGGCTTGTAGGAATCCAAATGAAATCTTGTCTTCCTAGGTTGTGGAATGAGTTTTTATCATGAGTAAAGAGGAATAAAAGATTAATTCATAGGTTATACTCACCATATTGGGATTTACACATGTTCTATGTTATCCGAATGATCCTTAACAACCATCAACCATGAAACACCTACAACTTGAAAATAAGATTTACACTATGCATGGAAGTCATATTAGAAACATGATTTTAAATGAGTTGATTAATAATTTTATGGGTTAGATATGTGTTTATGGAAGGTAATACTTGAGTGGACTCCAATAAACCCACCATCCAACCTAGAGCTATTACTCACTTCCATATTATGAATTTAAGGCTCTGCTACATGAAGAAACATTGCTTACACCCTGCAAATGTGACATGGAGGTTTTATTTATATTTAGGGATCACACATGTGAATCAATAGTGGAAAATGACGTGGTAGTGTATTTAAGACTTATATAATACATATACAACCACCATTTTGATTAACCAATCCATAAATGCATTGAAACTATTTAAAGATTGAACCTATGTAGATGGAAGACATAATTGGTTGCTTGGATTTTTAAAATTTGTTCATAAATAATGGGGAATAAATATATAAACTAATGACCAAGATTAGAAGGCCCTTAGACCCCCTTCTCTAAACAAGATCTCAAGTCACTATTTTTTTCTCATGTATAGACTGAGCATAAACCTGAATAGCTATCCAATGCTACCAAGAAGAGTGATAGAGAGAAGGGGTCAATGTTTTCCATGTTTGATTTTAAACTCATGGATTTTATTCTATGATTCCTAAAATGATTTTAACCTAAGATATATTACCTCTTATGATCCTGACATGTATGTATAAACTTGAAAACACCTGTAAAAACCTTATTTTTATACATTTCTCTAAGTTAGAGATATTGAAATACTATTGGTGGGTAGGAAGAGGGAAATGAGGAGTAAAATAAGATTTTAAAACCATGTGGTATGGTTGGAGGGAATTTTAAAGGTCATCTTCAAGCATTTGGATCCCTTTTATGATGAATAAATGACATTTTACCCCTAAAGAGACCTCTTTTTGCACATAAGACCATTTTGTCATGACTTGGAATGGTTATGAGACTGTTTAAGACTACTCATTAAAATATGACATTAAAAATATATTATTAAATGTTTTATAATGTGTATTTTGACTCATATGAGATGTTTAAAAAGGCATTTTATGACTTGGAAGGTGAATTAGAGATTGAAATAGTCTTGACCAATAGACCATGGAAGGAAACTTCGGAAAAAACTTTAGACCTCATGTTAAGAATTAAACAATACTTGGACACCCTTTACCTATTTTAAAGAAGTTTTTCCCTTAAGAAGTGGTTAAAACATGCATAAATACTAAGATAACAAGAAACCTTAATCCCTTCAAATACTTTAATTTCTAATAAAGTACCTTAACTTTGTCAAACAAGGTTTATATAATTCTCTAGGATTCAAAAATCACTCAACATAATTCCACTCACTCAAGGACTGCCATGATAAATTATCACATCATCCAAAGACTTAAAAAATTATATCATATGATGGTTCATCAAGTAATGTCTATAACATAATATAACATACTATGACACATTAAATAATGTTAAATTTCTTAAAATGAGACCAAAAGAGGACATCACAAGGCATGTAGACCATCATGTATAATCTTGGAAGGCTATCATGACAAAGTTTTGGACTATAGGTGTTAAAATTTGGTGTAGGAGGCCAAACGTTTTTGGTGACTCATAAGGGTTGAATAGCCCATTAGTCAAGATAATCAACTATCTTACCCTTTGAACAGGGTGTTTCACACTTGACAATCATGATCCATCTGATATAATCCTTCTATTTGAGATAAAAACAAGCCTAAAAGGACTAGATAAAACATATCACACACAAAAAAAGGATAATAAAACAAATAAATTAGGAAGAAAACACACCACACTTGTGTTGGAAAACACTTATTATAAATAAGATAAGGTTAACCTACCACAAAAACCAACTTGAACATGTTTTCCTCTTCCTGGATCAAAGGGGAAGCTTCTTGGATCTCCATAGAACCATGAGATCAGATTATCATGTGTTGATTGAATCCCAATCAAGTATTGCTCATGGAATGAGAACCTCAATTTTTATCTAGAGATATTGGCATGTTCATATCCTATTAGAATAGCAATTATACCTTCTTGATTCATTCATAGGTGCATAGGTTGGTTATGTGAATCAAACCCAGTCATATTCATTATAATTTTTTTTACATGAAAAATATCATTTATACGACATCTATGAGTTACTCTTAATTGAGCTAAATAGTCTGAGATAGATCTTATGGCATGCTTGTAGGGCTAACTTCAAAGAGAGATGAATCTTCCCTTTTGAAAACTTGAGACTAACAAATTTTTGTTTCATTCCCTAACATTGAAGAGACACCTAAAAATGGAATGAGAGGTTGATATCCTTGTTTAAATACCTCAAACAAGTCACCTTCAAATGAAATAGCCTCTTATAATGGCATGCTTGGAGAATTACCTTCTTGTTGTTTGGTGAAACTATCTTCTTCAATCTAAATCGAGTCATGATATGTCTCTAGAAGTAAGTAACCTAATTTTATGATCTCAAAAAATTATTTTAATTTATCATCACATAGTTCTATTTTTCTTGGTCTTTATTCAAGTTGATAGGGGTAGATGTAGAAGTAGGTATAACATAGGTTGAGAAGGATTTAGAAACTATACCTTCTTGACCATGTTCATGAAATTCTAAGAAACTTTATTCCACCTTTGATTGATCATTAGAAGCTCCCTCATCAATTATAATAACTTTATTATCTTGTATCTCATCAAAGTTAACTTCCTCTTCAAATTCACAAGTTGGTTTGTATCTTTCTTGACTAAATAAAACCTATTTAGGGCTATATCTTTGTTCTAAAACTACTAAAAGCTGGCAAATACCCAATTTACATACTCTTTAGGATTATCACGAAAGAGAGTAACTACCTTGTCATCAAGGAGATCCTAAAAATTACCTTCTTATTGGATAACTAATATGTTTTCCTCTTCTGACTCATCTTGATCTTAAATTTAATCTTCTTCTACATCCTTGAAGGTTGATTTGTAATTATGTTTTCCAAGAGGTGCCCCAATAACAATCTCTTCTTTCAATTAACCTAAATCACCTAACTCAAATGATACTATATCTTGACTTTCTTCACTCACCTTCCATAGGATACGTTCCTTATTAAGTAGGTTGAGGGTGGGAGGGTGATGGATGTATTCATGAGTTGGATTAGGAGTCAAGGTATCATGCTTATTGATTTGAAAACCTTATTGGATATACCTCCAAAATGGGAATGATTTGGTTCTTTGGGTGGAGGGAAAGAGGTTTAACTAGGCTCAAGGTTATTTGTGAATTTAATGTCTTGGTCATGTTGCTCTTCCTCTTAATATTATATTTCTCTTAGTACTACCATTGACTGAGATAAATGTTCATTTTCAAATTTAATTTCTCTAGTTAGGTGAGCTTAAAAACAAAGTCTCATTTGATTATAGATCTCCTCAAGTTGATTAAGAAGGGAATGGATATTACAATCCTGATTTGAATTATGATATTTAGTCCTCTCAACAATAACTTCTTCCTTCTTTTGCATAGTCTCTTGAATAGACTTCTAAGTGGGGAAATCTTGAAAAACATGTGGGGAACTTGGAAGGTTTTGAAAATCATCTAACTTAGTATTTTGAATAAGGATGGGTTGATTAAAATAATACTAATATGGAATAGGGGAGGGCATATGAGGTTGATGACACTAGATTTGTTTCCCCTCATGAACCACTAGATTCTCTTTTATGCTTGAAATTAGGCCACCTATGTCTAACATACCACTAGTGAGTATTGAATAATTCTTCCTCATAATATCTTCCCACTCTTCCTTGATTTACTACAATGAGTCTCTCACATTTTTAATGATATGACCAGGGACTTGTTGACTATACCTATTTTGTGTATTAATATCAACCATACATCTCACATAGCCCAAAAGAGTTTACTTAATACTTGAGATGGACTGATTTAGAACATGGCTATGCTAGCTAGGAGAATCATGATATTACCAAGAATAATAAGGAGGATAGGTATTTTTCCAAGGAGGTGGACTTGGGGTGGGAAGTGGCATATAGTACTGATAACCATGTTTGTGGGGTTTAATATAAGACTGGTAAGGGTTAACATACTACTGGCAATAAAGAACATAGTGCTAGTTGGATCATGATATGATTGATAAAGCTCATTATAGGGATAATAAGGAGGTATTAATAACAAATATATTAATACCTAGCCATTATACATCATAAGGTAAATGAAGAACAAATTAAACTATCAAAAACAAATTGTTCTTACCCTTTGGTGAAGACCTTTTTATGATCTTTTAACATGAAATTTAACTATAATTCTACCACTAGAGTGCTTGAATCTCATTGAGATCACTAATTTTTATAGGTGAGTGATCTGATTACTTGAATATTGGTCCCAATAGACATGCTAAAAACTATTATTAGTCTAGATTTCACCCTTGACATAGTGGTGTTTCAAGCCTACCTCTGGGTGTGGGTGGCCTAGTTGATGAGGTAAACCTCTATTTTTGGGATATCTCCCATAGTACATCAATTATGGATCAATTACTAAACCTAATATATTGCTAATTAAAATTAATAAAGAGGTGCATGAATTAAAACCTAAGATAAGGGAAGGTTATGTACCAACATATTTAATCCACTCTAATTGACCCTTCAACAACACTTGTGAATCAATCAAGGACTAATGACTAAAACATGTTCTCCAAGAAACTCCTAAGCATTGATAATTCACACAAAGGATATGGTAGATGGATATAATTTTAAGGTGATAGATGAGAGGTCTATTTTAATACACTACCAACCAGATTGCAATTCAATCATATTCACCAACACTTTGACACATCATATGACTTGTATAGAATAATATCCTAATAACTAGGTGAGAACAAGGACCTAAAAAGGGGAATAAGACTATACCAATTATGTAAATCAATAATCATATAACACACTAAGCTATCAAGAGAATTTTAAATAGTCCTTTTATTTATTCAAAATGTTAAAAGGTACATTTTGGGTAAAGTTTCTCCATACCCAGTCGAGGGATCCTATAATGGCTTTTTTGCCTCAATTTAAATAACAAGAGAAGGGAAAAATAGGAGAATATGGTGTGTAAGTGTGCAGAATAGGTCATGATCACCCTCATTCACTCAATTAGTAGTTACAAGCATTAGTAATAGTTTCATGCTCTCTCCATGCATTTTCTTGACTATATGATGACCTTCAATGAGAGTATGACATAGGAAATGGTCTAGTAGAGGCTCTTTCAGTCTTGGTTGACTCCATTAATAGAAGGACAATGTCAAATTAGTTAACTACCTCTAATTTTGGTAGTTATGTAGTATGAATTACAAATAGGATCAATTCAAACATTAGTCATGAAAACTCACAAAAGAATGCATAAGAATTGAAAATCTAAGCTAACATATTCATGAAGGGTTTACAATTGATAATGAAAGACAAATGAAATAAATAAATAAAAATTTACCCTCCCAAGTGATTCCACCATCCAATATCATCTCCAAGCATGTTATCCACTTAATTTAGATCTCTATTATTTGTCAACAATGGTTTCTTTGCTCCTCCATTGACTCAAGAACTCTATAAATAACCTAGGCTCAAATAGAAGAAATAACTAATATATCTTATCAAATGAAGATTACCCAAATGAAAATAACATGATAATAAAAACATAAATTACTTGTGGAGATACTTTATCATTATAATACTACACAATTCAATCTTAAGAAATGGTTTGAGAGGCCTCTTATTTATAGATTTTTGTATTTAATCAGAATGAACTGTGATCACCCATATTGAGATCAAGATATGTGGTCAAGAATCCATTCAATTTTGGAGGCTAAAATAAATAAAATCCCTAATAATTATTTGGGGGTAAGGGGCATTAATTAGGCATAGGTTCCCATAATTTAGATATTTTATGCATTTATGGCTTTTGGATGCCACCTCATAGATGATGTCACTAGGTGATGCATATAATTCAAATCAATTTCTAATAATGAAATAATCAATAACATCCATGGAAAATACACTTACGCTCTTGATTTTAATTAATTAACCTTAAAAAATATTAATCAATATTTGTTTAATTCTTTAGAAATTGGCCCTCAATTAATCAAAATGGTTAAAAAGTCATATTACTAGGTCATAATTTGACTTGGGAAGAATTAGAAGGTGATGTTAGATGTTTTGGAATTATTCTCACATTTAGGGTATTGATAATACAAAATAACAAAGGTACATGATGTGTAATAATTAATTAGAAGAAAAGAGTGATCTAGAACACAAAAAGGTGAAATCATCATTTTGAATCAAAATGAATTGATCAAAGTTAGGTATCACATAAAATGCATTGCCCTATTTAGGGATAAATTAGCCTAAATTGACACTTTTATATGATAATATCAAACCATTTAGCACATTTTTAGTGATTTTGACCTAAATTGGGAATTTGAGTGTAATTCAAGTAAGATTGACAATTTCAACATAAATGGTGTTAGGAATTGGATGTCTGCAATTCGCCCTTGTTTGAGAAGATATAGTGAGATATTTAGGCAAAACATATTTTAAAATAAAAGATTTTCTAAAATAAATTGGAAATGACCCATGATTCCCCCTCAAGAGGACATACTAGGATGAAAGAGAAGGATGGACTCTCTAAAAGAGAGGGACAAATGAGATATTAACCCATGGAATATATCACATCTATATGAGCTAATGTTTGCACATGTGGTTACCAACATTGATAAAAATATAATTAGAGGTATAATGGGCACCAAAGGTGGGGGTCATGGGATGAATTCAATGCAAAAATGTAATGGACACACTTTAACTACACCCAATTTGAGAGTGCAAGTTATGTGCTTATGACATTGATTGATCTCAAGATATTCAGAATCAAACATTAGTCATGAAAACTCAGAAAATAATGCATTAAAATTGACAATCTAAGATAACCTATTCATGTGATGTTTTCAAATGATAATGAAGGACAAATGAAAGAAATCAATAAACCATTACCTTTTCAAGTGATTCCACCATCCAAGAGTGGCTCCAAGCATGTTCTCCCTTTGATCTAGAGCTCTAGTCTTTATTAACAATGGTTTATTTTCTCCTCTATTTCCTCAAGAAATATATGCATAACCTAGGCTCAAATAGAATAAATATATAATATATCTTTTCAAATGAAGTTTAACCAAATGGAAATAACTTAATAATCAAAACACACATAACTTGTGGAGAGATTTTAGCATTATAAGTCTACCTAATTTAATCTTAACAAATGGTGTGAGATGCCTCCTATTTATAGATTTTTGCATTTGATCAAAATGAACTGTGACTATCCATTTGATAAGAATAAATGGGAATGACCCATGATTCCCCCTTGAGAGGACATACTATGATGAAAGAGAAGGATGGACTCTCAAAAAGATTAACCCATGGATTATATCACATCCATAAAAGCTAATGCTTACACATGTGGTTACCAACATTGATCAAAATATAATTAGAGGTATAATGGGTACCAAATATAGGGGGAATGGGAAGAATTCAATCCAAAAATGTAAGGGACACAATCTAAATGCACCCAATTTGATAGTGTAATATGAAAATTTGATTAGTATAATAAAAAAATTCCTAGTAGGGAAAATTTTGATCATTGAGAAAGAATAAATAATGTTTTGCTCCTGAAGGGCTGATTTAATTCTTATGGTAGGCTCAAATGTGGTGCCCCACCATGGGAAAATTGGTAATAAATTAGATCAAGGATATAACATAATACGTAGATTAAATATGAGTAGGTGAAAACATATATGTAATGGTATAATGGCTAAGAAAAAGCCACAAAAACTAGGCATACAAAGATGAACAGTAAGTGATTAAATAGTTTAAAAGAATAATGAATATGGATTAGCTAACCTAAGATACATCATGTATCATGTGCTACCTACATAGTCCAAATGTAACTCAAACCAATCTAGTTCACCAAAAATTGGGAGAGAATGGAATGAAGGATGATGAAAACTAACCAAGAATTGATTAGAGTAATGATGTATGCTAAGAGATGCATGTCTAAGCATAGACTCAGATGCTAAACTTATTGATCCTAGTTTATACATAGTGATCTTGATATCTATTTGTTAGAGATATGTTTACATTAAGACTTGAATATAGAGCACAAAGTAATTTCTATTAAAAAATAAATTAGACATCATAAGTATGAATAAATCATAATGATAAGGCACATCAAATGTGTGGATCTAGTTCAAATGTGAATAAATATAACTAAGGATAATGATAAATAATGACCAAAACTAGAGTTAAAACTATTTAAATTTAAACAAAAAAATAAAAGATAAATAAAAAGAGAAAAATAAGTGATCTCAACTTAAAATCAAGATATGAACAATCAAGACTCAAGTAGGAAAAAAAATGTTTAAAAACTAAAAGCAAAAAAACAAAGAAATAAGAACAAATAGGAGAACAAAACACCAAACAACAACAACAATAATAAATAAAAAAATGTTCAATAACAACTTAATAACATGATATTATGATATAAATAATCAATATTCTTATGGATCATCAAGATGTTCTTGAACACAAAAGAGACAAACAAAGAGGATCAACTCAAACATTATTCATAAAAAATCACAAAAGAATGCATAAGAATTGACAATCTAAGCCAACCTATTCATGTGGGGTTTGTAAATGATAATTAAGGACAACTGAAAGAAAGAAATAAACCTTTACCTTCTCAAGTGATTTTACCATCCAAGAACAGATCCAAGCATGTTCTCTCCTTGATTTAGAGCTCTAGTCTTTGTCAACAATGGTTTCTTTGCTCCTCCATTTCCTCAAGAACTCTATGCATAAACTAGACTCAAATATAAGAAATATCTAATCTATCCTATCAAATGAAGCTTAACCAAATGCAAATAGCACAATAATCAAAACACAAATAACTTTTGGAGGGATTTTAACATTATAAGTCTACACAATTTAAGTTTAATAAATGGTGTGAGAGGCCTCCTATTTATAGATTTTTGCATTTGATTAGAATGAATTGTAACCATACATATTGAGATCAAGATGTGTGGCCAAGAATACATTTTATTTTTGAGGATAAAATCAATAAATTACCTCATATTGATTTTGGGGGAAGGGGCATTAATTAGACATGGGTGCCCATAATTATGATATTTTATGCATTTATGTCTTGTGGATGCCACCCCATAGATGATGTTACCATGTAATGTAGATATTGTAAATAAATTTACAATAATGGAATAATCAATAAAATCCATGGAAAATAAACTTAATCTCTTGATTTGAAATAATTATACTTAAACAAGATTAATCAATATTTGTGCAATTCATTGGAAATTGGCCCTCAATTAATCAACATGGTCAAAAAGTCATATTACTAGGTTGTAATTTGACTCGAGAAGAATTGGAAGGCAATGTTAGATGTATTGGAATCATATTCCCATTTAAGCTATTTCCAACACATAATAACAAAGGTACTTGACATGTAATAATGAATTAGAAGAATACAGTAATCCAGAGCATAAAAAAGGTAAAATCATCATTTTGACTCGAAATGAATTGATCAAAGTTGGGTTATCACATAAAATGAATTTCACCATTTAGGGATACATAGGCATAAATCATAAATTTTATATGACAAGATCAAATCATTTAGTGTGTTTTTAGCGATTTTGACCTAAATTGGGGATTTGAGTGCAATTCAAGTAAGAATGACAATTCCAACACAAATGGTGTTAGGAATTGGATGTATACATTTTTCTCCTATTTAAGAAGATGTAGTGAGACATTTAGGTCAAGAAACATATTTCTAAAGAAAAGATTTGTTAAGAAGAAATTATAAATGACCCATGATGGCCCCTCAAGAGGACATACTAGAATGAAAGTGAAATTTGGACTCTCAAAAAGAGAGGGAAAGTGAGACATTAACCCATGGAAAAAATCACATAGAGATGAGCTAATGCTTGCACACATTGATTCCATAAATGATCAAAATATAATTAGAGGTATAATGGGCCCTAAAGATGGGGGAAATGGGAAGGATTCAATCTAAACATGTAAGGGACACACTTTAAATACACCTAATTTAAGAGTGCAAGTTATGCACTTATGACATTGATCAATGTTGAGACAAGTTGCACACTAAAAAATTACCATTTTGAGAAAAAAATGTTGAGAGCTTAGAATTAGAGAAAAATGAGAACATGGTCTCCAAAAGATGATAATAAGAAGTGCCCCTATAAGGAAAATTTGATTGGGATAAATTTTTTTTTTTCATTAGGGTGAATTTTGATCATTGAGAGGGAATAAATAATGGTTTTACCTTGTAGGGATGATTTGATTCTTATGGTAGGCTCATATGTGGTGCCCCAACATGGGAAAATTGTCAAATAATTAGCTTAAGGATATAACCTAATATATAGATTAAAGATGAATAGGTGTAAACATAGATGAGATGGTATAATGGATTATAAAAAGAAAAAAATGAGGCATACAAGGCTGCACAAAGTGATGAAAGAGATGATAATAATAATGAAGCTAGCTGAGTTGACCCAAGATACATCATGTATCTAAGCACTTCCTATATAGTCTAAATGGACTTCAATTCAATGTAGTTCACCTAGAAATGAGAGAGAAGACATGATGATGATGATGATGATGATAAAGATATGATTAATGTTTTATAAGAAAAGGGAAGACTTGAAAAATGTGATCAGTCTTGTAAAATGACAAAATGGAGAGATAAGATGACTTGAGAAAAGGTAAGTCAGTAGAATTTAATTTGATTGTAAATCAGCAAGAGTGTGGCATAGTGGGATGAGGAAGAATGATATTGTAAAATGGAAAGTGTGTGGGATAAGCTAACTTGCACAATGGGAATTTAATAGGATAAAATGCTTGTAAAATGGAAAGAACATGAGATAAGTTGACTCACACAACCAAAAGTTAGTAGGATACAATTCTTACAAAATGGCAAGAGCATGAGGATCAAAATGTACAAAAGTGAAGGATAATGTTTTTATTATTTTGTGGATCATTTTTAATGTTTTTGGTATAAAATATGTACAAAGGGGGACCACATAATCAATGATATTCTCATTCAAGAGTAGAAGTTACAATAAATAGGTAAGGCAACTACAACAATACATGCTCATAAATCAGTGAGAGTGGGGATCTTGAAAAGACAACAATGTTCACCAAAGAGAATAAAATCTAATTTAGAATAGTGTGTAATGGGAAATAAATCTAAATAACCATGTGAAATGTAAATATATTAAGCTATAAAGGTCTTCTTGTTTACTTGTTTGTAGAAGAAGCTATTAAAATATATTCTGGCTGAATTGCTTTGTATAATTGGCATTAAGGGTGTTCATAATGGTGATGAGACATAATCTTCTCCATAATTGTTTGAGGGATAAATGTGTTTAGGTTACAAAAATCCCTAGATTTAACAAAAAATAGTGTTTTCAAAGAGAATGGCACATGTTATGATAAAATACATTCAGAGTACCAATGGTCTAATTTTTTTCACTGTCTAGTGTTGTGGAAGGAAGAGGGCTCATGTGAGACTAAGATAAGGTAGTACAAAATGGTAGGATAAAATTAATTTAGCACAAGTTTCCCCCAAGTAAGGGATATTGTAGTCAATGGTTAGAATCTATTCACACATATAACCTCTTAAAGTGAAAAATGTTCATGGGCTTTGGAAGTTCCTCACCATTTAATTTAGCTAGTCAATATGCCCCTGATCCATAGTTTGTCATGATAATAAATGGTCCTAACCAATTAGGTTAAAACTTATATTTTTTATTACATTCAACATTTGTGTTCTTTTGGTTCTCTTTTAGAAATAAATCACTAATCTCAAACTCTTGAGGGAGAAGCACTTATTATAGCTTCTCTACAATCTATTCTGATAGGCTTGTAAGTTTTATAGGGAAACTAAATGCTTTCCATCAAGAAATTTTAGTTCCTTATAGCCTTGAGACTATATAGTCCTTATCATCTTCAATATGCTCCGGTGATACTTGCACTGATGGTAGTTTGATCTCAATTAGGATAATAGCTTTTATACCATAGACAAAAGAGTATGGAGTGGCCCCTTTTGGGGTTTGATGACTAGTTCTATAAGCCCAAATGGTAGGAAATATTTTCAAGTGCCAATTACAACCAGAGTCATTGAAAATCTTCTTTAAAATGGCTATAATGGTTTTGTTTTATACCTTGGAATTTTTTTTACCTTATGGGTTATATGGAGTTGATTTCTTACTCTCGATCTTGAATTTTACATAAAGAGATTTTACATCTTGGTTTACAAAAGATCCACCACTATCAGATATAAGGTGATCTAGGATGCCATATAGACAAATGATATGATAATGGATGAATTTGTCAATCTACTTCTTGGTGATGTAAATGAGAGGAATGGCCTCAATCCACTTAGTAAAATACTCAATAGTAGTCATGATATGCTTATGGCCATTTGAAGATGTTGGGTTTACTTTCTTGATGAGATCGAAGCCCCATGTTGAGAATGACCATGGTTTTGTGATCAGTTGTAGTGATAAAGAGGGTGCATGTATCAAATTTCCATATTATTGAAAAGGAATAAACTTCCTTACATAATTGAAAGCATTGGTCTCCATTTTTGGCCAATAATAGCCTATTGTAAGGATCTTCTTTTCTAAGACTACACCATTGGTGTGAGCCCCACACATTCCTTCATGAACCTCCCTCAGCATTATCTTGGATTTTACTAAAGATAAATAATGAATAAGTGTTCCATCATAGAATTTATGATAAATCATGCTTTCAAGGAGGGTATAATGTGATAAATGGTGATGGAATAGTTTTTGATGATTATTGGATAGGTTGGCTCAGAAAATGTGGTAATAGAAGTAGTTATAAAAATCTTAGAACCAGGGTAATTTAGGTGGGGGATTGGGACCAATAATGACATACACCCTTTCTAAATTTGATATAATATGTGTAGGGTAAAGAAGGTTTTCAATTAGAAATTGATACTCTTTATCACCATCATCAATTTGTATCATGGAACCAATCATTTCCATTACATCAGCTAATCTATTTTTGGCCCTCAAAATTTGTTCAAACTATAGATATTTAAAATGACCTTTGAGATTATCAAAAATTTTCTTGTAAGGAACAATATTGTCATCTCTAGTTTGATACTAATCACTAATATAATTGATGATTAATCAGGAATCACCATAAAATTTTAAGCTTTGAATATCCCATTGTATAGCAAAGCAAAACCCTATAATCAATGCCTCATACTTAGCCCTATTATTCATACAATGAAATTATATATAAAATGCTTTAGGAATTAGATCCACCTAGGGTGTAATAAAAAATATACCAGCTCCAAATGCAAGAGATTTAAAGGAGCCATAAAAATGCAGCTTTCATTTTTCAAGTTCCTATGATGCTTGTTCTATTGCCATAATAGAACCATCAAGAAAGTCAAATTTTAGTGGTTGAGTATCTGTGATAGGGGCATTGACAAGTTGATCAGAAATAACCTACCCCTTAATTGCTATATGATTTTGATACTCAATGTTAAATTCACTTAGTATCATAACCCATTTATCCATGTATCCTTGAAGTGATACTTTGGATAATAAGAATTTGAGAGGGTCCACCTTAGGAATGATAATAGTTTTATTATTTAGCATATAATGTCCCAATTTTTGGGTAGAAAACACCATATCTAAACAAACCTTCTTAATAGGTGTATAATTATGTTCATAAGCCACTAGAGTGAGGATTAAATAACATACTTCATGTTATTTATTGTGATCATCATGTCAGGCCAAAAGTGCCTCCAGTGCATACTCTGTTGCTGATATGTAAAGAAGTAATGGTCATCCACATATTGGTAGTCTTAAGACTGGAAGATTGGACAAGTATGCCTTAAGTTTTGAAAATTATATATGACAATCTTCATCCCATTGAAACATGTTCCCTTTCTTTAAGATATGGGTAAATGGGTGGCACTTATCTAAAAATTTATAAATTAACTTACGTATATATTGGAGATTTATTTGTAGGCTTCACAACTATTTAAGATTATTTGGTGGAGGGATTTAAATGATGTCCTTAACCTTGACAGGGTCAACTTCAATCCCTCTTTATGATATAATGAAACCTAGAAATTTACCTGAAGTGACTCCAAAGACACATTTTTAAGGATTCAGGAGGACTTTATATTCATGAAGCCTCTCAAATATTCTTCATAAAACATCATGATGTCGAGCTCTTGATATTGATTTTACTAGTATATCAACATAGTCTTCAATAATAATGTGCATGATGTCATGGAAGATGATAGTCATGGCACATTGATATATGGCTCTATCATTATTTAAGCCAAATGACATTACTTGGTAATAAAATATTCCTCATAGAGTGGTGAATATAGTCTTGTGTTGATATTCTTGGGATATCTTGATCTATTTGTATCCATAAAACCCATCTATTAAAGATAACATCTTGTATCCAGGAGTTGATTTGATGATCATGTCAATGTTGGGTAGAGGAAAATCATCTTTAGGGCATGCTTTATTCTTATCTCTAAAATATATACAAATAAATATACTTGGGTTATTTTTATTCACTAAGACTATGTTTAAGATCCATTCAGAGTAATCCAGTGGCCTAATAAAACCTACTCCTAGAAAATTTTCTAGTTCTACTTTAACCAATAGGGTGATGCATGGATGCATCTTCTTCAATTTATTCTTGACTAGTTTATCATTGGTATGGAAAATAAGGTGATGAAAAACCAAGTATGGGTTTAAGCCTTGCATATCAGACTATGCCCATGCAAAGATGTCAGTATAATCCCTTAAGAGGGATATAATTTGTTCACATTCTACTTTAGTAAGGGAACTACCAAGATAAATAATTTTGGGATCCTCATAGGTTGCCAAGTTCATTTTTATTATGTTTTCCACAAGGAGTGTGGATCCATCTTCTAAAATCATAGGCAAACTATGATCATGATCATCTTCTTCTACTACATCTTATTTTTCTTCCCAAAGTACTAGATAGTGTGATGAATTAGAATCTACCATCTCAAGTAAAGGCCAAGTAGAAAAAACCTCTAGAAACTCAAGAGTAATATGCTCAAACATTTGTTGTTATTTTGAAGAGATGTTTGTACTGGATATAGAAATTGGGATAAATGGACCTTCTTGGTCTTGAGGGGATGATCAAACTTTCCTACTTGAGATTTCTTGAGATAGTTTTTCACTCAAAGGCTTATCTTTTTCTTTACTTTTTCCCTGATTAATGAACACTTCTAAGTGGTTTTCACCAAAATATATCAACGTTTTATCTTTATTGTGACCAATAAATTTTTCTTGATATCCAAATTAGGTAGAAGGATCCAATGAAAAATCAAAGTCTTATTTATGATCACCAATGGGTAATCCATTTCATAGGCTCATGCATTCTATAATTTATTCTTCATTTTTAAACTCATCAAGCTATATGACTAAATTTTTATAGTCCCAATCAGTTAGTTTAAGTTGGAAAAAGCATATGGAATAATAAGGGTTTGCTTCAAGATGGGAAGCTCCAATGTTAAAAATATGGTGTTTTGCTTTAGGAAGGGAATCACTACTAGAATAGGTTCTTACTTCAAGATGGAAAGCTCTAATAGTTAAGGTCAAAATAACATTAGAATAAAATAGGTCTATGCCAACAAGGTCATCAAAAAGGCTATAATGGGATGATATATCATTACTAGGAGTATAATTGCTAATCAATTTGGAAGAATCACTATCAAAATTTATGAGGTCACCCCTAGGTGGTATAAATTTGAGATCATGATTCAAATTAGGTACTCTATCTAGTAAGAGTTCTAAGATTCCTTACACTCGTAAGCTAAGGCCTTTTCCTATTTAATCAAGATGACCCATGATTCGATTAGGGATTAGATACTTTGGACTCTAAAAATAATCAACAAGACCTTCAAAATATATGAATTAGAGTGGAGGGAATAGCCCATACTTCATGGATACAAGGAAAACCAAAAATTATGTTATAAGGCAATTCAATGTCCATAATATGAAGTAATGTATGATGTGAAATGGACCCAATAATGATTGGCAACCAAATAGTACCAGTAGACTCCCTTTTTGGCATTGTCGTAATCTTTGATGGTAATCATCTCTAGTTGAATGTCTTATGAAGTGTAGCCCAATATTTGTACCAACTTAAGAGATATGATGTTTAGACCCAAACCATTAATTATAAGAACCCACTTGATCTTATGGTTTTCAATGATTACTTCAATATACATTGGGTTATTATGGCTTCATCTAAGTCTAGACATGTCTTTTTGATCAAACATTACTTGATGAAATGAAGATAAATGTCCCACTAGGTTCTATAACTATTTACTATTTATATCATTAGGAACAATGGATTTTTGCAAAAGATTTTTCATGATAGTCCTATGGATTTCAAATTTTTACAAGATATCCAAAATGGAAATATGTACATGGGTTTTTCTCAATTGGTTTGATAGACTATAAGGATTTTCAACATTAGGGTGAGATGGATTGGCTTTGGTTGAGATAGTAGTCAGTATTGGATCTATTGGTTCAATGTTCACATTAGATTATATGGAAGAACTAGGAAAAGGGCCTTGGAGAGTAAATCACAAGTGTATAGTTATGACTATACAACCTAAATGTGGCGGGGAGCCAATATAATTAGAAGACAAAGGCAAAAGGACTTGGAGGGTGACTCGTAGGCATCTAGTTGCATTGTTGTAATTTTGAGTTGGTATGGAACTATTATAATTAGAAAAAGGGCATTGTCCATAAATACTAACCCATGCAAATAGAGTCATAATAGAATTATGGAAACTCAACATGGTATTACTAGAGAGAGAGTGAAGACCCTATAATTATGGGTCTCTTACTACAAGGAACAAGAGATGATTCACATTATTTGATAGTAACAGAGGAAATATGGGTTGAAAAAATGCATATCATGGTATTTTTATAGTCGTAAGTCATGTTATTACAACCCACATTGTTAGTATGGGTATTATTATCATGATTATGCTCATGTTGATTATGATTTTGACATTGATTATGGTTTTATCCTTGGTTTTCTCCTTAGCTTTGGTTGTTCCTTGATGGGGATTGATTGTGTCAAGGAAAGGGGTCCTTTTAGATTCCCATATCCTAATTTGTGTCCTAATTAAGGGCAAACTTAATCTCAACTTCACCACTCTTAATGAGATCTTTAATAATATGTTGCAATTGGATGTAAGAATAAGCAATGTGATCAATAACATGATGAAAGTTGTGTCATTCATTCTCTTTGTTCTAATTTGGTTTTAGTTGATTTTGAGGAAATGGCCTTGGTACTGGACATATAATTAGGTTAACTAATATGAAATTTTAGAATACTATTTTGATTGTCTCTCCTAATTTGCTAAAGACCCTAAAAATGATGTGGTTTGCTCTCTATGCAGGCTATCTTTACAAATTAGGTGATGAGGTGGAATCTAATTTTATTTTTAGGGCTGATAGAACCTATACCAGTTGTACATTCCTTGTTTTATTCACCCCATGTCCAACCATGTTCTTATTCTTATTAAATCCTTTAGGCTTATCTTACACAATTGTCTAACTAGAAGATGGGGTTTGATTTGACATTTGACTCTATGCAAAAATCTTGACAAGGCCCTTAGAAATAAGATATTTCTCAATCTATACACCTTTTTCAATGATATCCTCAAATGAATTAACACAAGTCAATTGTTGATTATGCATGACCTCAGGATGTAAGTTCTATACAAATATATTTGCCAACTATTTATCTATAAAGTTATGTTGAAGCAATACGTTAATGCTCTCCATCACTATAAATATGTAGTGAATTTTTCTCCATCTTGTTATTTTTCTTTTCACAAGTCAAAAATGGTTAATTCATGCTCTATGTTTTATGAGAAATGGTTGACAATTTTTTTAGATAAGTCATTCCAGTCTATAACTAATCCCTTGGGTAACTTAAGTAGCCAATCAAAAGATTGTCCCATTAAACTTTGTGGAAACAATTAAAGTAAAAACATGATACTATAAGCAACTGCTTGGCATAATATAAAAAATTCTTGGATATGTTCACATGGGTTACCCTTTCCTTTGTATTTATCAAATTTGGGTACCTCAAAATGAGGTAGAAAGGGAACTTAGAGAATGCTTAAATCAAATGGATATGGACATATCTCTTCAAATTTGTACTTTTTGATCCTATTTCCAATCTCCAAACATGATATAATCTACTTCATGGAGTTCTACTCTTGCATGTTTGGTGAATGTATGGCTAGAATATAGTTATTTAGGGTGGAATGTGCCCCTATTATTAGTGTTGGGGTAGAATGTGCCCTTGTTGTTGTTGGGGTGGAATGAACCCCTAGTGTTATATGGATTTATGAGGGATGTACACCCTACATTATGTAACTTGGTTTTGATTTACTCCTAGAGTCGAGTAAATAGGTTTCTGATTCCTCAAAATCTATTTCCTTGAACTATATGTGCTCTATTGATTTTAGGGAGTCCTTGGTCTATTTACCAATTTTTGCATTGGTTGAGATGAACTATCCAAATTGTCTTGATAGATATCCTCAATTTGAACCAGATGTTTATGTCTCTATGTTTGTAAATTAAAAACAGGCTCTTGGTGATTAAAGAATGCATGTTTTGTGTCTAGTGAAACATTTTTCACAACCTCTTGTGTCTTTTTCTATTCATTTGAGACACCTTGATCAATTGTTGAGTTCTCAATAACTTTTTATTTTATAGGTTCAATCACATTTCCTTATTATTTAGAGGCATAATTTTGGATTGTTATCAACTAGAGAGTCGGTTAAGTCCATGATAAGCTGATCAACATACCATTGACTTATTTTCTTAATCTTTTTGACAAAATCTTGATCAGTTAGTTTTAACTCTATAAGTATTTACTTACCCTTGTTATAGGAAGAAGGCATGTTTGATTATGTAAAATATTTTTCTTTCTATTTTTTTCTCCTTATATAACTAAGGTGTGTAATTACTCAATAATAAAATCCAAGGGTAGTCTAGCACTATATTCTATCAACCTAAGAATTGTTTCATCTTAATTTTATTGATATTCAGTACAATCCCCTTTAGCTCCTACTATTATAGGAATGTCCTCAAAGACAAAGAAATTTTCTTTACCATCATAAAAATGTTCATCCTCATAGCTAAGGCCATAAGTGACCCCGCTACGAGTGAACCTTTGAGTCATATCTATAAATGGTTGCTCTATACATTTGACTAGATTTGGATCAATGTTTTATAAACATCTTAAACAAGGTATGAATTTTGATCCTTCTTCTAAAAAAATGACTATGGTAATAAAGGGACTATAAAATGAGGGTGGTGTGGGAACCACACATAATTAGAAGAATGTTTTTACAAAATTACTCAACCTTGGGTAGGGTTGAAATCATGTAAATTGGAAGAGGGTATGATAACTCAAAAATCCTAGGGTGTCATTAGTACACTAAAATATATACTTTTGATATATGCCAATACCATAAAATCTAGTTTAAGTTTGATGAGTTGATATTAGAAAACTATAAGAAATCCCTACAGATTAGGAAGGAGACAATACAAACCAAGAAAATCATGATGTGGAAACATGAAAAAATTCCTTAGTATAAAACTAGAACCAAATGGGTGGCACAATGTCACCACATGGTAATAGGTATGTTAGTATAAAATTTGTTCTAGGACTCAAAACATGAGGCATACATAAGATGAATTGAGTACACAAATGATGAGAATGATAGTGAGTCTTTAAATTACCTTCAACCCAAATTGGAAATTAAACCCAAGTTCCCTCAAGTTAAGTGCAAATGCTGAAACCAATTTAACACATCAACTTTATGAACTTATAAAAGTGCAATATTAAATTTGAATTACCAATGGAGGACTTAATAAAATTTAGAAAATGGTCTAGACTCAAATGGGAAACATAATTACACCAAAATGGATGATATGATAAAATTTTTAGATGATAATTTTGAACAAGGAAAAATATGATTTTCACTTGGACAACGTAACACCTCCTTGTTCAAAAAATTTGTGGACAATATGTTTGGTTTTGAATTTTGGTTTACAAGAAAGTTTTAACTCAAATCAACACCAAGTAATCTAAGAAAAAATTAGACAAATAAAACTAAGTAATCATCTTACACCCTAAAATGATAAGGTGTGCAAAAGTGGGATTGATTAAAATCAACAATTTTTCCATGTTTCTAGATGGATCCCATGTGTACTAACTTTCATGTTGTGCACATAAGATAAACAACATGTCAATTGGGTCTATGTAAAATGGATTGTTTTGAAAATGTCTATTCCTTTTCACAATGACTACATCCATCACTTAATTAGTGTAGTGAGATGTCCAAAATGATCATACATCTTGGGCTTAGCCTCTACTAACAGAGATGGTGTAACCACTGAAACCATCATCTCACTGAGGGAATTTCATTTTATATACTCTCCCCCCTCCCCCCCACCCTTGTGGAGAGGGGTTGAAGATTATGTTAAGGAGATAAAGCCCTAGGTCAAAGTTTCCTTATAAAACTTATGGGAGGTAATGAAGTCCCCCTCATAATCCAAAATACATAAAATAAAAACTAAGTAAAAAGAATTTATGGTTATTTTTAGATCATCCAAGCCATGTGGGTCTTGGGGAGAACCTTCACAAAATATTTTTTACACCTTTAGACTAAGGAAAAATTTTACAATGAAGATGGCACTTTTGATCCCAAAAATTCCCTATAAGGGATAGGGGAGAGCATACACACACAACTTCATTTTTACACAAACAAATATAACTAAGTAAATGATAAATAACTTGCATAAAACAAAAACTTGGAAGTGAGTTTGTATACACCCTAAATTAGTTAAGAAACAACACATATCATGTCTTTTCACAGTCCTCTTCATATGAGACTTTGAATAGAGAATACTAGCCTTGTTCACACTAGCCATGTCTTTATTTTACTTGTCTTGGTCTTGTTTCTTGATTTTGTCAACTTTTCATTATCTCAGTCAACTGATATATACCACTAGAAACCCCCAGACTTGGCCTATGTCAATCCCAACCTATTTTTATGAGTCTTAGATAGCAAAATTTTGATGGACTACAGCTCTTGGTACTCCTACCTTACTCAATTTTATTGTCCAACAATCATTATTTCTTACTTAGTGTGTCCCAAACACTTCTCAGCCCCTCCCTTAAGTTTTATTTATCTTTTTGATGTTGGCTAGCATGAATAAAGCTCCCAAATTAAAAATAAAGAGTCTCCTATATAAAAGACCTCACAAGGAATTTTATATCCATCACTTACTACTTTATCACACTAAATAATTAAAATCCATCAATAATATAGCTCAAAATTTTGCATCACACATAGATTTACATGTTTGATCAAGGAAGGGCCTAGGTAGAAGTTCATTCTTATATCTACCATGTGCATTTATTATTTAGCTTTCCTAAAGGAGAAATAACTTTGATCTAAGAACCTATCTTGAGGGTTAATATAGGCAATAATTAGGATAGTAGGAGCTCTAGATTCTATGATCATACTTTCCATAACCCAGTTTTTTTCCTTTTGGCTTTTGATATGTTTGTTGTTTCATGTGTGTAGATAGACCTAGGGTTTGAGAATAAAATAGGTCATAAATAGGTATAGATAGGTGATTATAAATAAATTATGACATCTATAGGGCCCCAAAATTAGACTGCATTAGAATCTGAAACCAAAAAATGAAATAGATAACAGTGCTAGAATTGGACAATAGCATTGAACACTAAAGTGTCCACTTTTTGCTACTCCTATCCTTTCAATACAAAAGCTAGATTCAAGTTTATGACATCTTCCCAATCTTACAAAACCATTTTCAACATCTTTATCATCCATCTCATTCTATTTTCTATCTATGTTAATTTTTCTTCTTATTTATTATTATTTTTAGAAAGGTGAAAAAGACAAATAGTAATACAAATAAAGACTATAATTATTGTTATATTCTATAATGATTTATTAATCCAAACCCTAAAATAAAAGAATAAAAAAAATCCATTATTCCAAAATAATTTAAATTAGAGTTAAATTTTAAATCACTAAAATAAAATATTTGTTGGTGTTCTTTGGCCCCTTTGCCTTAAGTTGCAAAAAACTTAAAAAAAACAACTACAAAATTATTCAAGTAAATACCATAAATTTTCCTTTAAGCACTAAATAAAAATTAATAATTATTTTTAATCATATAAAATAGGTTTAAAAATACTTAATTAATCATGATTTTATCACTTTCCAAGTAGAATCTATAAGAAAATTATCAAAATGTTGTTTAGCTTAGAAGTTATTTTTCAAATGAGACAAGCCACTTTAGTTTAAGTGATCTCGAGTTTAAGTTTTTGGAAAACATAATGACCTAGTGGTCACTTCTAACCATCTATGATTACTTCCTAACCATCAATGATTACTTCCTAACCATTAGTGGTCTATGATTTACCGATTGTGGCTAGTCAAAACATGATCGTCAGTAGTTACCTATCATCCTGAAGGCATCAAAATTCTTATCAAAAGGCACTTGTTAACTATTAGAACAAAAGATATCTCAAAGGAAAATATTATAAATCATGAAATAAAATTATAATAAAGACTTAAACTTTCATATTAGTAAATATAACCTTGAAAATAAACTCAAAATGTTTAGGTAAGAAAGGATTTTTATCAAAAACTTTACTTAGTCTACGATAGAATAAATATCCAAAATCAACATCTTGGATCATGTTTTGGTTCAAACCAGATTCTTAATAAATATAATTTATTATCAAAAACTTGAATAAAATTTCAAAAATGATGATTTTTAAACATATTTCCCCTACATCCCAACCATGGGTGGTTGGCCCTAACCATTGATGCTCACTAAGAACTGTTGACAATCACTCTATAACTTGTAGGTGCATTAAAACCATGGGAAAAAAATTATATATATATATTTTTTAAAGGAATCTTTAATGACTAAAATGGAATTCTATAAATTCCAATTTGTCTTCCTTTCATAATAGGGATGATTTGTCCCACTAGGCATGCCAAAATGTAATATGGATTACCAAGAGGATCAACTCAAACATTAGTCATGAAAACTCACAAAAGAATGAATAAGAATTGATAATGTAAACCAACTTATTCATGTGGGGTTTTCAAATGATAATTAATGAGAAATTAAAGAAATCAATAAACCTTTACCTTCCCAAGTTATTCCACCATCCAAGAGCGGCTCCAAGCATGTTTTCCCCTTGATCTAGAGATATAGTCTTTACCAACAATGGTTTATTTTCTCCTCCATTTCCTTAATAACTCTATGCATAACCTAGTCTCAAATATAATAAATCTCTAATCTATCCTATCAAATAAAGCTTACCCAAATTAAAATAACATAATAATCAAAACAAAAATGACTTGTGGAGAGATTTTAGCATTATATGTCTACATAATTTAAGATTAAGAAATGGTGTGAGAAGCCTCCTATTTATATATTTTTGTAATTGATTATAATGAACTATGATCATCCATCTTGAGATCAAGATTTGTGGCCAAAAATCCAGTCAATTTTGGAGGCTAAAATCAATAAATTCCCACATTATTATTTAGGGGGAAGGGACATTAATTAGGTATGGGTGCCAATAATATAGATATTTTATGCATTAATGGCTTGTGGATGACAGCCCATAACTGATGTCTTAGGTGATGTAGTTATTCACAATAAATTTCCATTAATGAAATAATCAATAACCTCTATGGAAAATCCATTTAAGCTCTTTATTCAAATTAATTAAATTTAAACATGATTAGTCAATTTGGTGCAAATATTTGTAAATGGGTGGTCAATTAATCAAAATGGTTAAAATATCATATTATTGGATAAATATTTGACTAGAGTGGAATTGGAAGGAGATGTTAGATGTATTGGAACCATTATCCCATTTAGGATGTTTAAAAAAAATAACAAAGGTATGTGATGTGTAATAATGAATTATAATAAAAGACTGATTTAGAGCATAAAAAGGTAAAATCATAATTTTGACTCAAAATAAATTAATAAAATTAGGTATCACATAAAATGCATTGTCCCATTTATGGATACATTGGCCTAAACCAGTACATGTATACGATAGGCTCAAACCATTTAGCCCATTTTTAGTGAGTTTGACCTAAATTGGGAATTTGAGTGAAATTCAAGTAAGATTGAAAATATCAACACAAATGGTGTTAGGAATTGGATGTATACAAGTTAAAATGGTACGATTATGGTCTAGTTGGCCTTCATGGATCATTAAACAACCTACCTTCCTCTTGTGAATGTTGACTAGGAATAAAACTACCTAATACTACATAATGGCCATGAAATGTACCTTCTTAGATCCATAAAGTAGTCGTAAGGATGGTATGGACCTAAATTTACTCTCTCAGTAGCCCTATACAAAATAGTCATCTTCTCTTGTTGACCAAATAGGCCTACTAGGAAACTATGCCTAGTCACTTGGTGCTTGTTACTTGGATGGCCATGAGACTTGCATAAGATCTTTGTAATGGGTAAATTATAATTTTTTAGGTCTAAAAAATCATATTACACCATGACACATGCCTTTTAAATAGTACACACCTACAACATTTTCTCATTTAGGTGACTAGGTCACCTCTCACTAGTGATTTTAGATTATCTCTTTAGACCAAACCTATAAAAGTATTTATAGGAGGATTTAAGAGTAGTTTGTGATATAATAATTTTTAATACACTTCATATTACCTTATTTAATGGTATTTAAATATTCCTCCAGTTATGCACCTTGGATTTATCACTAAATCTTGTAAAAAATAGGTTTATAATGCATCCATACAAATTTCATACAAATAAATGATAGGAATAGGAATTTTTTAGAGTGAAAAAGGTGTTATACATTTATCCAAAAACAATTCGATTAATTTAAGTCCATTTATCTCTAATTTTCCTCCATCAAGTTCTTATTTGGGTTTTGATAGGGTTTAGAGGCTCCACTAGTCTTAATAATGGTTCATAAAGTTAGGATGCCTAATCCAAAAATTAATGATAATAAAACTCATTAAACAATCCCTTATATCATATCCAAATTCCACTCAATCCCCTACAAATACTACTATAAGTACAAAGCAAAACTATGTCATCTTCGAGCTCCATAATAGTGCAAATAATGTTTCTAAGGTAGTTGGAGGTCTTAAAGATGATTTATTGATTTAAGAGTTTTTATGAGAGAAAAAATGCAAGGAACATGAATTTGATAACCATATCCACCTTTTTTAAACTCTTTGGGATCCCATGCAAATCCTTGTTTATTTTTTGAGTGTGATAAAGTAGCTCCTTAGGCTCTTCATAGTGTATAGCAGGGCTTTGAGTTAATTTTTATTTTTAAGGATAATTAAAAGCATGTATTTTCTTTATTATAAAAAAAATCCATGTGTTATAATTAAAATATCTTACCAAAATCCTCAAATATCCATATCACACCATGCACATTCTCCATGGAGTTTTGAGCCTCTTAAAACAACTTCTTGGGAATGACAAGATTGTATATGTAGGTAGAGAGGGATCTTAAGTAAATAGGCCATTAAATGGATTTTTTCCTTGAAAATTAATATATGAGGTGTGAAATATCTCTATATTACTTTTTATGCATTTTCCCGCTCAAAATTATTGAGACTTGGTCTAACTCATGCCTAGGGTTTGTGAGTAATTAGACCTATGTAGCCCTAATTGCCTGGTTTAGTGTCTGTATTCATCAACATGAGTATTTTATCATAATTAAAATAAATTTTATGGATTATAAAATCCTATTATTATGTTTTCAAACCTAAAACACTCCATAAAATTTTAAGTTTCCTTCATTTCCCATGTACATGCCTGTAACTATCTGTTTAGGCCTGTTAGACCTAATCAGCCTGTCAAGGATTTAATTTTGTTATAGAGGTCCAAAAAATTAAATGGATATTTCTTCCTTAGGTTATTAAATATATTCTCCAATCCTATTTTTCTCATCAAATCATCACTCCATTAGTGTTTCTTCAATCTTACAACCACAACCCTATGTACTCATTTGATGATCTTGGTTGAGCTCTCATTTTGGGGTGGTTTGATCCTTTCTTGGATGTACTTATCAATAATACATAATTATTCATGGTACCTATAACTCATATATAATTCAAAATTTCCTTTAATTCTTAGTGTTATAGTTTCAATAGTGAATAACTCACTTTCTTAGTTTGCCTAAATAGGCTTGTGGGTGACCAAATGAGATTATGCCTCTCTAGACTATGAAATGGGTTGTTAGCATTAGGAATGAGGCATACAAGATTCATTCATATGTTCTACTCACCATATGGGTACATATACATTTTCTATGGTTTTCTAGTTATCCTCAACAACCATCAATCATGAAACACTTCCTCATAACTTGCAAAGAAGTTTTGCATTATGCATGGAAGTCATATTGGAAACAAGATTTTGAAGGAGTTACTTGATAATTTGATGGGTTAGCTATGTGTTTAGGGTATATAATACTTGATTAGACTCAAATAAATCCACCATCTAGCCTATAACCATTACTAACTTCCATATTTATGTGTTGAAGGCTATAATACATGGAAAAACACTACCTATAACCTAAAAATATTGCAATATGGGGCTTTTCTTGATCTCTAGGGCTCACAAATGTGAACCAATAGTGTATAATGATGTGTTATGACCTTTAAGACTTATATAATACATATAGAACCACCATTTTGATTAACCAAGTTAGAAATGCACTAAAACCATTCAAATATTGACCTTGTGTAGGTGCATAAGACAAATCTAAATGCTTGGATTCTTAGTGTTTGATTAGAAAACATAGTGCATTAATATAAAAAATAAATCCAATAATTATAATTCCATTAGACCCCCTTTCTCTTTAAAATATCTTAGGTCACCATTTTATCTCTCCCATACAGATTGAGCATAAAATTGAATAACTATCCAAGGCTATTAAGAAGAGTGATAGAGAGAATGGGCCATGGATTTTATTATTTGATTACTTTAATGAGTTCCCATTGAGATATATTAATTCCTCTCATCCTAACATGTCTGTACAAACCTAAAAACACCTATAAAAACCATATTTTTATAAATTTTTTTAGGTTTGAGATATTGAAATGCTAGTGGTGGGTAAGAAGAGGGAAATGAGGAGTAAAATAATGTTTTAAAATTAGGTGGTATGGTTGTAAGGAGTTAAAATGTCATCTTCAAACATGTGGGGCCCTTTTATGATGAATAAATGACATTTGACCCCTAACGAGACCTTTTTTTACACATAAGACCACTTTGTCATGACTTAGAATAGTTATGATACTCTTTAAGATTCCTCAATTCAATGTGACATCAAAACATATCTTCTTAAAAGGTTTATAATGTGTATTTTGATTCATATGAGATGTTTGAAAGGGCATTTGATGACTTGAAGGGCTAATTAGAACTTGAAATAGTCTTGACCAAGTAGACCATGAAAGGAAACTTTGGCTACAACTTTAGACCTCATGTTAAGACTTAAATAATATTTGGACACCCTTTGAATCTTTTTAACAAGGTCTCCCCTTAAGAAGTGGTTAAAACAAGCACAAATACTATGAGAACAAGAAATATTAATCTTTCCAAATACCTTAATTTTTGCTAAAGTACCTTAACTTTGTCAAACAAGGTTTAGACCATTATCTAGGCTTCGAAAAACCCTTCACACCCTTCCACTCACCTAAGGACCACCATGACAACTTATCACATCATCTAAAGACTCAAAACATGTTGTCATATGATGGTCCCTCAAGAAATGTCTAACACATACTATGAAACCTTAAATAATGCTATAAGGGTTCAAATGAGAATAAAAGAGGACATAAAAAGGAATGTAGACCACCATGTATAAGATTTTATAGGTCTCATGATAAAGTATTAGAATATAGGGGTTTAAATTTAGCTTGGGAGGCCAAAATATCAACACTAAGCTCTAAACTTAATATAAGTTTTCTTTACCAGTTAAAACAATGTATTTTTAAGGATATAATTGATGATGAGATTGGTATTATATTAACTAATTGACATTACAAAAAAGAGGAAACCAAATAGAATTTTCCAAGACTTAATAGGCCACCAAGATTTTGATTACCCATGAAAGGATAAAAATTACAAACTAAGACAAACAAAAATAGAAGTATGTTTACCATTTTTGGGTATTAATGCAGCATTCCAAGACCTATTCAATGATGAGATATCCATTTAGCAAAGGAAAATATATTCATTTATTATAAGACAAAATCAATCAACTGAGATATTTTAATTCAATTATGGAGGAAAAAAATTCCAATCCAAGAGAAAAAACATGAATAATCCATAGGTAAGAGTGGATCAACATGAAAATGAGAATAACTATAACACACAACCAAACCCAAAAAAAGTAAGAAAAACACTATATTTATGAGGGATATAGGATAACCTATTCACATGGTTTCTCCTACATCAGATACCTATGAATGATGACAAGGACCATGATCTTCCACTCATGAACCTATGGTGAGATGCTCTAGTGATATCACATGCTTGACAACCTTGAATGCATTAATCTTTTTTTTTTTTGATATTTTACCTTTCATTTGACCAAGTAATCATATTACTCATGGCCTCATGTATTTTTTCAAACTCTAAATGTGAAAAATAGCTTCCATTTCTTCCTTAGCTACTTGTGGTATCTTCTCCTTCTAATATTTAGTATAAAATCCATGTTATCACATGTTTCTCCTTCAACATGAGGGTACAAATTAGCCACATTTAAGATAGGTTATATTCCCATTCCATTTGACAACTCTATCTCATATGTGTTAGTTAAGAACCTCCTAAAAATCTTACAAGGTCTAATATTTTCCTCTTTAGCATGTTATATTCACCTTTAAAAAACTATTCCCTATAGAAATGTGCTAATACCAAGGCCCCAACTTAAAAAATCACCTCTTTTTTATATAAATTAGCATGTTTCTTGTATTTTACAACACTCTTTGTAAGTTATTTATTAATTTCTTGATGTAACTCATGCATAACCTGAGCATAATCTTCAACATCGACACTTCTTATACTCATCTCAGTTGTACTTATCAACTCACACACCCCTTGAGGGTTGATCCCATACATAATGTAAAAATGACTCATACCTATACTCTAGTAGAATGAATCATTGTATGAAAATTCAGCTTGTGTTAACATCAAGTCCCACTATTTGGGTTCATCATCGACTTGACATATTATCAAGTTTTATGGACTTTAATTGACTACCTTTATTTATCCATCTATTTAGGTGTGATAGGTTAAATTAAAATATAATTTTGTTTCCAACTTAATCCAAAAGTTTCCAACAACCCTCATGTCTCTATCTAAGACAATACTCTAAGGTAATCCATGCAACCTCAAAATATCTTGAAATAATGTATTAGCTATGTGGGTGGCATCACTAGTATTCGTATAAGCCAAAAAGTGATCCATATTTAAAAATTTATTGATAATAAAGAAGATATAATCATTACCTCACTATGTTCAAAGAAAACCAATAAAAAAATTCATGCTTAAGGCATCCCATGGTATATTTAGAATGGACAATGGCTGATACAAACCAACATTATGAATTCTTCCTTTATAATGTTGAAAAAATCTACATTGTTGCACCAATTTTTTAAAATTTTAACCCATTTATGGAAAATAGTGTCTCTCATTCAATTGTGTTAACATCTTATCATATCCAAAATTACTAGTAAGTCCTCTTTTATGATTATCCTTTGAAAAGTTCTCTCTTATAAAACCTTATGGTATGCATAACTTTTATCCCTTAAACAAGGGACCAAATTTTATCATGTACTCAAAGCATGGAGTCTTATCTGTATCTATTGGATTCTTATATGTTATCCATGCATCTCAAAAATATAATTATTCCTCATATAATTTCACAATTGTCTCAAATCCAATGACCTCTACTCTTAGCTCATTCACTACAATAGATTTCCTACTTAAGGCATTCATTACCTTATTAAACTTTTGACTCCCATGATTTAAAACAAAATAATATCTATAAATAAACTCTACCCACTTCATATTGAATGAGCTTACCTTGAATTTTTATGAATTACACAGAATAATTTGCCATGTAAAACATGAACTCATTTAATAATAAGTAAATCTACCATTTCTTGATAACTTACACCATTACCTATAATTATTGGTAATAGATTATGTACATCCTATTTGCTTCATTAAACTTATCACTAAAATAGGAAATTTTATTACCTATTGAATTATGACCACTCATATGGCTATTATGCTTGCATCACATTTAACTTGAAACACATTTACAAAATATGGTACGGATAACACTAGTTGTTCCATCACTTTTTTATTCAAAAACTAAAAGCTATCTTCTATTCTAATATACCACTAAAATTTCTTCTTGTCTCCCTTCTTAGTATCCATTATGTGCACATATACCACTAAATTTTTTAATGAATTTCCTATAAAAGATAGCTAACCCATGGAAAATATATGCCTCAAATATGCTCTTTGGAAAAGGTTAGTCAACATTTTCTCGTACCTTTTTAGGATATATCTTCAAACCTTATCTTGAGATCACAAACCCTAAGTATATTAGATACTCTTGCATGAAGATGCACTTTTTTAGATTTACTAATAACTAACCCTAATTCAATTTATCTAATACAACTTTAAGTGATCTTGTTTGGAATGGATTAAAATCATAATATCATCCAAATAGATAATTAAAAATTACTCAAGAATGCTTTCATCACTTTGTTCATTATCCTCATGAATGTACTTGGAGCATTAAACAATCAAAATGGTGTGACCAACCACTCATAAAATCTATAATTCATATTGAATGTAGTCTTCCACTCATCTCATTTTTATATGTAAATTTGATGATACCCACTCTTCAAATTAATCTTGGTTAAGTACCTTGATCCACTCAAATAGTCCATTAAGTTATCCATTATCTAAAATGGAATCCTATATTTAATGGTGATATTGTTTATGGCATGTGAATTTGTGCACATTCACCAATCTTATCCATTATTTGGTGCCAATATATCTTGAATTTCACATGAGCTTAGACTCTCATGTATCAAACCCTTATTTCATAACTCCTACACCTACTTATTTATCTCTTCATTCTCTATGGGAGTCAACCTATAAGATGACTTGTTAGGTAAATTCACTCTGGTAGATAAATACATATGATGATTTATACTCCTTACAGGTGGCATTCCATTTGGTAACTCACTTTTTACAATGCCAACATAATCCTTCAACATATTCTTAATTTGAATAGATAAATTGCCTACCTTAGTTTCTACCATAACTTGCACTATTTTGGTAATCAATGTAAAACACACTTAATACTCCTTACCCACCTTCAGGAAATATTTTTTAGATACCAAAATGGCATTTGAAATATTATCCACCTCATCTACCTTGTCCTTTAATGGACTCAATGTGAATTTCTTACCATCCTATGTGTTAGTATATGTGTTTTCTCATATATCATGCACATATCTACTATAAAACTACCATTTCATACCTAATATCAAATGACACACATACATATGAATGATATAACATAAAAACTTATCTTTATATAAACTGATTGAAAATTTCACAACACAATGCTTATTCACAAGCACTTGATGGCCCTTAAGAAACCAAAAAACTTGGTATGGTGTAGGATGATGTAAACATATCAAAACAAGTTTTTCTATGATTTCTTGAGAGACAAAATTATCAATACTAATACCATCAATTACAAATTTATAACACTCACCTCAAAATTTTAAAAAAGTCCTAAATAAACTCTTTTATTATGCCAGTTCATTTACTTTCTTAGCTAGTTTTAAAAACACTCTTTTCATCAATAGAGCATATCCTTGTATACACATAATATTTTTAACCTTTATCAATTACTAATGATTTCTCTTTTGTAGGAACCCATTGAGTCTCAATCTCTTTCAGTGCATGCCTTAATGGGTGCAACAAGAAATTGGTGGGTATCTCATTGGTGATTTACAATATTATTGTCCCCTATACTACCACTTACTATCTACATAACCATCTCATATACACTCCCATAAGATTTTCATTTTCTCTTACACACTCCTCCATTCAATTCATTGCCTTACTTAGCCCATACGTAAGCCTAAAACCCTTTCTGACATTTACTAGACAATCTCATCCTAGGCTAACCCTATATTCTAATTAATATTTATATGTTATGAGTCTAGGTCAGACTAGGACCTAAATTATATTTATAAAATAATTATATAGATCTGAAATGGGTTGACCCTATCGACTAAAATTTTGGAAAGATTTAGGGTTTGATTCAACTATATATACACATCCATTTTTATCATTTATGAGGAAGAGAAGAAGAAGAATATTATATTGCACATCTTATTATCCAACATTATACTTTAGGAGCATTGATTAGGGTTTTAATACATTCTTTGGAGATATAAATATTGTCTTGTGGATAATTCTTGTAGATACATAGATAAGTTGTGTAGACTAATCATAAGACTACATACATAGTCAAGATAGTTGACTCTATTTGTAGTTCTTCTACTTCAACATATAGGTTTTTAGACATAGTTGAGCTAGTCAAATCTATTCACAAATTATTTTTCAAAATATAGGTTTTACAGACTCCATTAACCCAATCAACTCTATTTGCAAAATATTTAAGCTAGCACTTGAACCACACAACATAAAATTTATAGGCTAAGCATATTTAAAATCACCGAGTTCATTCTTACCTTCTCTATCATTTTAATTTTTTAGTTATAGTATTATTTTTCATAAGTTTGTTGTGTATAAAACTATAACCCTATAAAAAACTAGGTCAACTAGCTCAACATAATTTTGTAGCCTATTTTATCTTTAGAAGATATAGTCGACTTGTTCAACTATGTTCTTATAGATCTTACTTCAGCATAACAATAGTTAACCTTGTTGAATCTATTCTATATTATTTGTATATAATGTTCCTTGAATGAACTCTGTACTTTTTACATTCAAAGTAATTAACCTATTTTTACTAATAATTATCTCATTTTTCATTTGAGTTTTTTTCATGCTTAAATTAACAAACATAGATTAAATAAGTGGGTTTTCAATTTACCAATTTCATCACACTATTTTTCACTTTTTCACACACTTCCAAATCACTTTACACAAAAAAACATTAAACATATTTGTTCCCAAGGTCTAGCTACTTGGATTTCATCACTAAAGGGGAAGCCAACTTGTTTTTATAGCCAAGTATAAACATGTGATTGATGGCATATATTGGAAAATCACCTGTCACCCTTATCACTATGGTATTGTGAAGTGAGGGGGTAGGACATAATACTAAGACAATACCATCACCAATACATATCCATTTTATCCTAAAATACCTAAAACTAACCATCGATTGCTTTCTAGTTCCTTCTTACAACCAACTTCTTATAACATTAATTTCAAATTTTATTATAACTTAACAACATTTAGGTATGAAAAATTAGTTGTCATTTACATTCTAATTTATTGTTTTCTCTTTGATAATCATATTTTGTATTTCAAAACTTGCACTAACCAATATTAGTACAAGGTTTGTGTTTTGTATTCCAATTAGATCAACCACATTGATCTAATTATTTATGTGCTTCACTTTTTTGTCATCCCTATCAACACAATCTCTTATAAAATATTCATCTTGCTTCCCTTTAATACATAGTTACCCTGTCTAACTATGTATCTTTTTTAATCTATTCAGTTTCTCTCTTTGGAGTACATAGTCGACCTATCTAATTATGTCTCTTATTTGCATGTAATATTTTCTATCTTGTAGTAAATAATAAACCTATTTGATTGTGTCCTCTATTTTCCCTATTTTATTTCTTTCCTAGAAGTATATCATCAACCTATATGACTAAGTCCCTTTGTTCCCTATTATGTTTCTTATGTTATAGAACATTATCAATTATTTTGATTATATATCCTATAAAATTATTCTTCATTTCATCCACTTTTTAGCCTCTTTTATTCATCATGAATTTCCTTTTTGAGGATAATATAGAGTTAAATCAGATAAAAAGGATGAGTTAGCTTATGTCCCCCACCTTTGATGTAATCAATGTTCATTTTTCCACTAATACTACCAATTATGAGACTCCTCCCCATTTTCCCTTAGTTTTTAATCCTTTGTTCTCCCTAGAAGATGAACATTATTTATAATACACAACTAAAATTCTCTTCTTCATTAATGAATTTCCTTTTCATAAAGGAAATGACCCTTCAACCATTTATAATCTTATGATATGTCCTCAAGTATAATAATCTCTTTCACCCTCCCCTACCTTCTATCATGGATTTGGGGGAACACTTTCTTTGCCTCTCAACCTTTCCTTTCTATTATGAATCCTTCACACATTATAACATCTTCTTCTATTACTTATTTAACCTTCATGCCAAGTATCTCTACTAACATGGTAGGTTCAACTTCTAGTGGTATTTTTCCAAAGATCCTTCTCCTTAACCATGACATCTAGTGCATATTTTGTTACCAACACTAACCATGCCACTAGTGCATATTTTTACCAATGTTAACCATGCCACTAGTGCATCTTTTTCTACCAATGATAACCATGATAATAGTGTTTTTCTTTACAAATGATTCTCATGCCAATATTACATCACATGATAATACTATAGTGCTACTCAAGCCATTAATACTAATACCAATGTTGTGAAAACTCATCAAAATACTACCCAAAATAATCAACTCCTATTATAACTACTTAATAAAATGCATACTTTCCAAATCAATAACACAAATCAAATGATGCTGATGCAAAATCATCTTATTAAAATTCAAAACCAACCTCAATAGGTTTTATGGAGAGAGAAATTTTCTAATTCTCCTCCATCCCACCCTTAGGAATTCTCATGGTAACCTTATTCCTCAACCACCCTTCTTTAATAAAATAGTCAAACATATACAAAATTAACCTCTTATACCTCAAATTGATAATATTTACATAGGAGGTATCACACCTACCATCACTTACAATGGGTCCATTGATTGTGTAAAGCCCAAAATTTTTGTACCAAAATCCATGTAATTATTTATTTATTTTTTTATATCTTACTTCAGTGTTATTTATTTATTTATTCACTATGGTTGTTTAATGTTTAAATGTTTTGGTTTAGTCAAGGTAAATTGGAGTGTAACACACACAATTATTAAAAAATTTATTTAATACCTTTACTTGCCACCATGAGACCTATCTAAGATTAGAATACAAATTTAATAGACTAAAATTGAATTGATAAGTAATATCTTGATTGAGGAAGTGAGACAAGTCGCATTATTAAGAAGTAATGAATTATAATTTCTTGATTTAAAGGATCACAAAATTATTCATGCATAACCTAATAAACACCCAAGGGGAATGAAATGAGATTGAACAAAAAATAATTAACATAAGGTTATCACTTTAAGGCTCACTAAGGGAGAGTCATATAACGCTATACAAATCTACTCTTAAGGTACTCAAGATAAGCAAACTAGACCATTTAAAGTGAAATGATTGACAACAACCACACCATGATTAAAATTCAAACTTAAATTAAGATTAAACATATATATATATATATATATATATATATATATATATATATATATATATATGTAAAGGTTATCACTTTAAGGCTCTCTAAGGGAGAGTCATATATATACAACCAAAGACATATGATCCCAACACAAAGGAAAATGAAAAATTCCCCTAACATGGCCTATGAACCTAGACTCGATGCCTCATCATAAATTAGGTAGCCCACATACCCACCCCAAATACTTAGGGTTTGATGACCTAATCTATGAGACATCATAATCAAATAAGAGTTGGTGATCTAAGCCAACAAGGGAACTAGTACACTACTTAGACAAGATTCTAAATATCTAGTTATCTACTCTAACAAATGACACATCTTAATGTCATCATTCACTATTTACAAAATCACAAGGTGCAAGTGATTACCCAAGCAATTCCACACAAAACCAAAACAAGAATAAAGGGTGAATTAGAACTTATTTTATCTTATTTTAACATGATTAATGAGTATAAAATATTTAAATTATGTTATTTATAAAAAATCCATCTCCTAGATGAATCTCAAAAAGTGTCCAAGATTAATATGGGAGAAAAAAAATCTTAATAATCAATAGGGGTCACTATCCATAATAGATGATCAACAAAGAGAATGATTTGGAATCAACATGTTTAAAATTGTAACAAGGTGGAATGCATTTTAATATTATTAAAAAGAAAATTAAATTAAATTCTACATGTAAGCCAAATCTAATGAATGGATTAGAGGCAAATTTCATATTTTTATTAATTAAAAAACCAAAAAAATATCACTTGAGATGAGGGTTAAATATCAACTCTTAGATTGGGTCAATCACCACCATTTAATCTAGGATTCCCTCAATGTTGCTCTAAAATTCTCTATGGAAGGATAAAATTCTACTTATTTCATTTTTATTTCATTACTCTCTTCCATTGTTTGTCCCTTTTAGGTTGAAGATGGAGCTACAAAGGAAGAACTCTAAAATTTTAAGCTCATTCCAAATGTGTATGTGTATATATTTTCAAAATATATGTATATATATCTATGTGTGTGTGTATAAAACATTATTATATATGTTTTTTTATTATTCTTAAATGGTTTTGAAAGGGACCACAACCAATACAAAAGGCTCAAAATCCAAATAAAACAAGGAAACCCATAACCAAAAAAGGCTCAAAATCCAGATAATACATTAGTACAATAGTGTTTTTTTGGTGAGTGGGGTCTACCTCCTAGATACAAATAAAGACAAAAAAAAAGAATAAACAAGAGAGGAAAATATTAGGGAGAATTATACTAGATATCAACACCAAAATATCATATCAAAAACAACTTGACAACATCAAAGCAATACCAAAGTAGCAACAAGTCAACAAAATAGAGAAACTAGAAAGTAAGAAAATGAAGCTTCACTTGAGGAGCATGTTGAAGATATTCTTGATTCCCTCCAAATTATTAAATAGATTGAGATTTGTAGTTTTATAATGGTCTATCATGTGAATGGTGGTTATAACTTGAGTCTTCTCAGTGCCCTTCCACAAGCCTGGATGCAAGTGCTAAGGGTGCAAACTTGCCTAACTTGAAACTCAAACAACTCCAAAATGGCCTAGTGTATGGTCATATGATCAGTCTATCTGCTCTTAATATGATCCACAATTCCCTCTAAATATTTCATTCTTTTAAAATATCTTTCATCTTAGTCTCATAATTCGAGGAGTTATCCACCTTCTTCATATCATTATCAATAATCTTGTTGAGTTGTGTGACCTCCAACATTATATATATATATATATATATATATAAAATTCATTATTATTATTATTTTAAAACCATAATCATTTATTTTATTTTTATTTATTTAAATACACACACACATATTGAGGGATATTAACCAAAAAACTTTTTTAAATATTAAAATAAGAGAGTGAGAATGACATTTTTCTTCAACAAGAAATGCACAACTCAAATAAATCATTTCTATTTGTAATATTGATTTCATATAAAACGTAATGAAAATAAGGGAGAGAGATATATAATGTTCTCAATAAGAGATTATATAACTCTAAATAATAATTTCTATTTAAAAAAGAGAAGATCAAAAAAGAGAGATATCATCTTCTTCCACAACCATCTCATTTTCATATTCAATTTTCTTCAAAATTCAAAGATGGTATTGGAAGAGAGTAAAAAAGAGAAAGATAAATGGGAAAAATCTATTAATTTAACAAGTATTTTTAAACACAAAAGAGAGAATCAAATTAACCAACCTTTACTCTTATTTCATCCTACACTTCTCCAAGCTTCTAAGACTCTAAAAAACTCCCCCAAAGTTCTTCCTTCCACAAATTTCTCCCTAAAGAATAAACCCTCTACAATGACATAAATATTTTTTTCTTCACTAAAAAAATGAATCCCCATATAAAAGCCAAGAGTTTAAAAATAAAAGAAGGGAGTCAAATTCCTCTTCCCAATTTCATTAAACTAAGTGAGTACCCTCCCTTGCATGGTTCTTTTTATTTCATAGAAGGACCCATACTTTTATTGCATATTATGTACTTTCTTGGAAGTAAAGTCTCACGTATAAAAAACATTTCTCTTACATTCCCATATGGGCTCCTTACAACAAATAATTTTAAATTACTTTTATTGAATAATAATCCACCAAATAGGTCAATACCTACTAATTATGCTAAGACCTAAGAGAGTAGGTTTTATATAATACTTATGGGATAGGGATCATAAGCCCTATAGGAAGGCTAGGACCTATTTAAGTTTAATTTTAAATATTATCAATTTATGATATGTGAAAATATATTTAAGTTGTACAATTATAATTTAAATAATATTTATTTAATCATTGAGGAACATTATATTTATTAACAAAAAATAAATAACTACAATTCAAATTCTTCATAACCATGAAATTAAATTGCATAATTTCTCATTTGTTAAGTGATGGATGTTCATCACATGGGGTATCACATACTCATCCTCTTATAAATGCATCATCATCGATGATCCAAACCAACACAAGGGGTTGAAGAACTAAAAATTACTAGACAAAATTCTAGGTTGTAAATAGTGTAACTCAAACAAACACATTTTAATCTTGATTGAAAAAAATTCCTTAATTTTAATCATGTCTTCATGTTAGTTAAACTATTCTCTAAGATTTCTGATAATCACATTTTATAATTTTTAACATCTTTTATTATGAAATTGGATTTCTTGAACTAAGAAGGTTTTTTGATTAATAAAAATATTTATTTTATTAAGGCATAACCCATAATCTCAAACTATCATATTGTCATCCAAATCTGTCTCACCCAATTTAAACCTAATATATTCTATCGATGCATAATTATAATAAGCAATGTATACAATGATAATATCATTCTATTATGATAATAGATTGACTAAGTTATGCATCCTCCCATGGAGAGATTTCACTCATTGAGATTATAACCATTCCATGACAAAGCCATACTAAGCAACATTGATCAAAATCAATCAATAATAGAAAATACTAATAACCACTATCTATCACAAATCAATTGATATCATAGACTGATGTTGTCAAAACATATGAATGAGTCTATGTACAAGTATCCATATATTTTAAGATCATATAGAATAAATTACATGTAATCCCATGGAGAACATACAATTTTAAGTATAAGTAAAAAATTATGGTAGAACCACATAAAGTAATACTGAGTGGTGTTGACTAATAACATCAATTATCATATGAATTGAGCAAAATCAAGGTTGAAATAACCAACCAACCATTGTGTTCTAAAAATGACCTCCTTAGACCTCCTAATAAATAATAAACATAGTCTATAGTCAAATCATGTATAAGATCATATAACCACCTTAGACCTCCCAAGAAGGACTCTACTTAGACCTCCCAAGAAGGATTATACTTAGACCTCCCAAAAGTAGGATAGAAAGTGCTTTAGCTAAATCCTATATGAAACCACAATGTCTAGTGGGTGGGAGGATGAATCAAGCATGACCCTGTAAGATAGGTCATCACACCCTCTATCTATATTTCAAGCTACTTCTTTTCCTTCATATATTCAACAGGCATACAATGATCACATCACAACATTCAAAAAACTAACAGTTAAAAAAAAAAATAAAAAAAACTCACCAACAAAATAAATCAAATGACAAATTGTCTTATAGAGATATTTCAAAATAAATAAAAAATATCAAAAAATCATCTCAATTATGTAATAAGGTGAGATCCAAATGGTCATAATAAGAAAAATAAATGAAATTCCAATCAAAGTAATTCAAAACCAATAAAATATTTGTGTAAAATAATATTTATATTTAAGAGAAAAAAGTGATGGTTTCAAAAAAAATTAAAATAGAAATAAAATCATAATAAAATAGGGCACAATAATCTCATAAAAAGACACATTACAGAACCATGTAGATAAACAATCACCTAAAGGGAGAAGGAATAATATAAGCCTCAATTAACTCGTAGAGATAAGAGTAAAACATGAGTCTCTCCATATGTCTCCTAAAGGTTAAAAAGGTTGCATCAAATATAATTCATGAAGTTTTTTATTTTTAAAACCACTAAGGATTAGGTAAAGGAACACATGATTATAAAGTGACCATTATGAATGAAGATCCCATGGTGCCTAAGACATTCATGGTGAACACACCTAAAATAATCAGGTGACTACCTCATGTAAATGTGAGAAGTGAATTTTTAAACTTATGATAAGCTCCAATTCAACCTATGTCTCAATCTACACCATTATAAACATAGTTCTAATCCACCATCAAACCCTATACTTGCATCAATACCCAAATCCTAGATCAACAATGTAGGGTTATAAAACACAACACATTACTACATAACAATAATTTTCACTTATGTATCATATGTTTAAATTAACAAATATTAATTTACACCACATTTTCATAGTATGGGTTGTAAACAAGGTATTTCACAAATATATTCACATTCAAAAGAGAATAATTAGACTTCACGCACACTATCATAATGGTACCATGACATAATCACTCTATGATAGCATAAAAATGTTGTTCATATATAGAGGATCCATTGTTTATGGGGTTTTTTACATATACAATGATATAAGGGTTTACACAATAGGTTAAAATTATACTTGTACATAACAATTACAAAAATTAGGGGTTCACATGTTTGGATTGAGATAACTATTTACATCGTTTCACAATCATAAAATATTATTGCAATTTACTAGTACATCACATAGGGGGTAAAGGAATCTCATCATCCACATCAACAATCCTGACATCCTCCATATCATATTAGTCATAGAATACAACACTGTCATTATCAAAAAAATACCATCATGGTCATACATATTTATCACCCATCACCAACCATAAGTGTTATGTAACTGAATATGACAACCCCCCATCCCCCACATAAGTATCACTAAAAAAAAGAGTGCCAAAGGTATTCTGACCAACTAAGAATCATTTTATTTTTCATTTATAATTTGTTACTTTGTTCTTGGTTCAAAATCTCTCTTTTTTTAAAAAATCCAATCCTATGTTTGCTTTGTTAAACAAGCATCATACTTTAAGTTCTATTTATCACAAGATTTAAATGATTTTAAAATTAAATATGATCTCAAAATGCCATAGTAAGTGTTTATATAGGAATAAATATATAAATTAAAGTAGACAATTTTAATTCATAAAGCAAAGTTTACAATATCATAGTCAAATATCTACTAAATATTAAAAAGTATAACATTGGAAACTAGTGCCCCATAAATAAATCACTAGATCACTAACTATAGTAGATGTATACACTAAAATATGCTCCTCTTAATTATTCTAATTAATATTGATAATTTATCCCTTTTATAATAATCTTAGTTAATTTATCTAACCTACCCTTTTATCATTCTTCATCCACTAACATCATTCCTACCCCACCAATATATTAATTATCCTAAATCATCTCATAATCTTATCCTAATCCTACTTATCCATTATTTGGGAGTTTAAAATTCCCATGACCCACCTACTCAACTACCCTAGCCTATTTCTAGGCTCTCCTACATCCCTAGTCCTTAATCACCTATATAATCACCTATCTAATCATCTATCCTAATCCCCTACTAATCCTAATTAGTCCTTAAGAGTATTATAGAATCCTCTAATTCTATAATCATCTCTAAATTGGCTCTTCTTCTCTAGAAGTCTCTATTTTAAAGGCTTCCAAGGAATTATTAATTATTTTTAAATCATCCTTCTCTTTTCTATTTAAACATATACAATCCTCCATTGAAACTAACTAGGAACTACATGAGCTATAAACTAATAGAGTAAGCCATATAATCCTCATGCCAAATCCATGCATCCACTTAATCCATGAATCCATAATCATAATCATTGATCATACCATCACCATGTCAAAATTATGAGTGTAACTATAATCAACAATCCAAAAATTTAGTTTGAAGATCTTGAAGGGAGGATAGGAAAAGCAAAGAATTGGTAAAAATTGTCTATCTAATTCTATTTTTCTTTCATAATATCTCCTATTAAGTGTATTGTGCATTTTGGGTAAAATTCCTATGTTTTGGTACCTTTTATTCATTTTATCAAAATTACAATCACATAGTAGCATACCATAACAAAAATAAAATTTAGGCCCATAATTAACCTAATATCAAGGTTTTGGTGGTCTTACACCTAGTGCCTTAATTCCCACAACATGATGCTCCTTGAGGGCTGAGTCATTCTCGATCTAGCCACTTAGTCAATCCTTAGCCATTCTAGAGGTCAAACTTGCCTTTAATGGGAAATCATGAATGAAATGGTGCACACCCCCACATATGTAACAAGCCTCTAAAGAATATCTATTAGGTCCAATGCTATAAATATATACTAGTCTAATGTTTTCATGTTAATGTACTAGAACTCGGTTCACTTTCTATCCCTAGGTAACACACTTTCTAGGACAAGGTGAAGTTATCCTATATGGAAGTGAGAGTGCCTCTCCTACACTCAGAAATGATGTCTAATGTAAACCCTTGAACACCATGATTTGTGACTCCTTGTTTGATACTAATATATAGGTTGCATTCATTATGGTTAACATAATGAGTTTCTCTTAGGTATACCCTAAGCTTGAGGTGGTCTTTCCTCCAAATATTTGTCAAGTGTTGAAGGGTTTGGAGGATTTGTTGGTTTATCTACACTATTTGATCAAGATATGGTTCTTGATGATCCCTATTACATGAACTACCCATGCTACCCATGGGCTACATACTGTAGTAGATGAAATAAAATAATAAAAATTAGAAAGGTGAAAAAATACAACTACATATCCTAGAGATCTTAGTGTTGAAATCGTGATTTGATGCCAAAATGTAATTCCCAAAATTTTTATCCCAAAACACATGTATTTATATTTTAAAATTTATGTCTTACTTTAGTTTTATTTATTTATTCACTATGGTTGCTTAATGTTTAACTATTTTTATTTGGTTAAGTTACAATTGGAGTGTAACACACATAATTATTACAAAATTTATTTAATACCTTTGATTTTCACCACAAAGATTATCTAAGATTAGAATATAAGTGTAAGATGTTAAAATTGAATCAATAAGTAATATTCTGATTATGGAAGTGAGACAAGTCACATTATTAAGAAGTACTAAATTATAATTTCTTGATTTAAAGGATCACAAATTTATTCACATATAACTCGATCAACACTCAAGGGGAATGAAATGAGTTTGAACAAAAATAATTAACACAAGGTTATAACTTTAAGGCTAACCAAGGGAGAGTCATCTAGCACTACACACCTCTACTTTTAAGGTACCCAAGATAAGGAAACCAACTAATATAAAGTGAAATGGTTGACAAAAACCACACAATGATAAAATTCAAACTTAAATTAATATTAAACATATATATCAAACCAAATACGTATGATACCAACATGAAGGAAGATGATAAACACCCCTAACTTGGCTTAAGAACTTAGATCCAATGCCACCATCATAGCTTGGGTAGCCTACATAACCACTCCATAGAATTAGGGTCCAATGTAGTTATCCTTAACTTATGATGGCCTCCTCCATGAGACATCATCACTGAACAAGATTTGGTGATCTAAGCCAACAAAGGAACTAGTACATCATTCAAACAAGATTATAAATCCCTAGTCATCTACTCTAATAAATGACACATATTAAGGTCATCATTCACTATCTATGACATCACAAGGTGTAAGTGTTTAATCAATCACTTCTACACAATGTCATAACAAGAATCAAGGGTGACTAGGAACTTATATTTTCTTATTCCAATGTGGTCAAGA